>JAZBNJ010000016.1:6000000-6600000 GCA_037349165.1 Choristoneura rosaceana | reverse complement strand
TGTCAATGAACCCTCCGTGACCGGTAGACTGGGCGACGCTTATTACGAGGCCCAGTGGCGCACGCGCACCTTGCCACAGTGGAATTGTAGCTTTGGAAGCTTAAGAAGTCTCTTCGTTCCATTCTCCATACAAACGTACCTAGTCCCGGTCTCATTTGAAAACTAGGCAAGAGAAGTAGATGAAATTTTGTAAGTATGGACTCGACGTAATTATCTATACCTGTGGTTTTTCAGATTTTCATATAAATGTGTGTGTAATATCAGAATTACAGGAGCTCAAAAGTCGACAAAAAAAAATTTCAACTTTGCCCGACAATTACAGACTATTAAAGCATTTTTACAAAAATCGAAAAAACCACAGGCACAGAAAATATAATGAAGGTCTTGATTGTAAAATATCATTGATTTCTGTGCTATACTTTTCGTATAATACGAGGACAACGAAACCAAAAATTCAATCGCCCAAATCTTGAAAGCCTACAACTATCTCGATATACATTAGCGGAAAGCGGAGAAGCGGGAGGGGATGTGCATGGGGGGGACAGCTGCGAGCGCTTATGTCACGAGCGATAAGGACAGCAACATCCCAAACGAATACCTAACGCAGCCGCGCGGCCGGCAGGGAAGCTTCTCTTAATTGTAAGTAAATAAGCGACACCCATCGGTGGTAGAAATCTAGTGGCGATTGAGTTCAAACTTATCGATGGGATTCAATATGATCTGACTTGAAAGCGACCTTACATACAAATTTAAAATAGCAATTTTACTACCAATACATCAGCCCAGCCTATATACTTCCCACTACTGGGCACAGGCCTCCTCCCACGCGAGCCCAGTGTGGAACTTCACACGCACCATTGAATTACTTCGCCGGTTTGTGCAGTTTTCCTCACGATTTTTTCTTTCACCGCAAAGCTCGTGGTAAATTTCAAATGTAATTCCGCACATGAATTTCGAGAAACTCAGAGGTGCGAGCCGGGGTTTGAACCCAGGACCCTCTGCTTGAGAGGCGATAGGTCAAACCACTAGGCCACCATCGCTTCTGCTACCACCAATACATTAATTGCAAACTCAAATATAGCAAATTACTAAATGTCGCTCGAAGAACATATAACCGTTGGGGGAGAAAAGTCCTCGAGTGGCGACCAAGACGAAGACGAAGCGTTGGCAGGCCTCCCACCAGGTGGACTGACGACATCATGAGAGTTGCGGGAAACCGGTGGATGCAAGTGGCGAGTTGTCGTTCATTGTGGCGTTCCAAGGGGGAGGCCTTTGTTCAGCAGTGGACGTCTTCCGACTGATGATGATATGACTACTCAACTAATATTACAAATAAATGTGAAATATGTGGAAGTGCACAGCATAACAACTAATAGCAACCGAAAAGACGTACGGATAAATTCACATATACTATTATCACAGAATAAGTAATAGTACTATTATTATACATCTAGTGAAATAATATACAAAGTGTAGAACTGATTGGTAAACTTCTTACTGTATTCATACGCAGAGAAATGGGGTTCGATTCCGAGCGCTGGTTTCTTTTTCTCGGTTTTTTCTGTGTATCCATGTTTCAGATTGTGTTTTTGGTGTAATTTTGTTTAGTTTGACGAGTACGATCTATGTTTTTTTTTTATTTATTTATTTATTGAGAAACAAACAGCCATATATAAACATGGAATTGAAGACAAAGAAATATAAACAGACCTATAGTTCCCTTAATGATATAAGAAAACGTGACAAACACAAAAATTGCTTTATTTTAAAAACCTATCCTTATCACTATTGTGAGTGTTAACCTACTCTCCAAGGTCTATTTGAACAATTTTTTCAGAAATTTTTTACATAGTTGCCACAGGATAGCGATAAACGAATTTTATGGGGACGGAGTGTCGACGCGTCAGCTAGCGACCTCACGCGGCGTTGCGCGGAACTAATTTAGTTTTTGCTTTCGCCGCTAGTGGCGCTGTTTTTGTGTATAAAAGTAGCTTCCACGGCCAGAGCCGACACATTTCTTAAAATTTTCGAAATCAACAACTCTTTTGTACTCACGTGATCAATTTATTTTTAATATATTATTTTTCATAAAACTTTAAATAAAATTCTTATTGAAGAAGACCCGAAAACCTTACACCAGGCTACTGCCCCAACATTGGACCTTCGAGCCGCATCAGAAGCATCAAGAATCAGGAATAAGGGTCTGACATTATCGTTCCTTTCCCTCGGTTTCAATTAACGTGCTAAAACCGTGTCTCTAATTTCTAGATCAGATAGTGCAGCTGCTGCGCATTACATCATCATCTGCACAAAGATCGCCTGTTCACGTGAGTACCCTACATCTCATAAAAAGTCAGAATGAGTCAGGATAAGGACAATTTAGTTCCTCCACGCACTAAATCTCCTCAACCTATAGCCACGGATTCGACAAATTGTTTAATTCGTGAGCTAAATAAAAAAAGAGGTACAATCAAAACTAGATTGACCGTTTTTGCGAAATTTATAGCTTCTTTAACTGATTTAAATGTTCCATTAACGCATAAGCAGCTTTCAGAGCTTAAAATGCGACAAAATAATAGCCAAGCTTTATTAAGTGAATTTAATAATATCCAGGGTGCTCTAGAAGAGATAGTAGAGGATTCAGATCTTAACGGTCAGTTTGAATATCGTGAGTCATTTGAAGAATCCTTTTATAGCACTATGATCGATGCACAGCAGATTATAGACAGTTGTATTGTTGAATCGTGTACTAATTCCAAGTGTAACGAGTTAAAACCAGTAGTAAAGTTGCCAACTATTTCTCTACCCTCTTTTGACGGATCGTTTGATACGTGGCTCGAGTTTAGGAATATCTACATTTCTATGATTCATAGCTCTAAACAGCTTGATAATATCCAGAAATTCTATTACTTGCGGTCAGCTCTAACGAATAACGCCTCAGAAGTTATAAAATCAATCCAGTTTACGCCAGAAAATTACGATATCGCTTGGGATCTAATCGAAAATAGATTTAATAATACTAAATTATTAATTCATAATCACGTAAAAGCGCTATTTTCACTAAACGCTTCAACGAAAGAATCTCCGTTGCAAATAAGAAAATTAATAGATACAGTTTTAAAGAATTTACGCTCATTAAAATCATTAGGAGAGCCCACTGAATCATGGGACACTCTCATAATTTATATTATAGTTTCTAAATTAGATTCGCATACGGAGAAGGAATGGGAACAATATAAAATGGCGGTTAACAAAACCCCAGATAATTCTTTAAACTTAAATGATTTAATTCAGTTCCTTAGGGACCGAGCAGATATGTTAGAAATGGTCAAAGCTAATCACACTAATTCTCATATCAAAGGTTCCCATGATTATTCTAAATCGCCACAAAAAGTGCATTCCTTTATTTCCGCACCAACCCGCAGTAACGCAAATAACTTTAACAAGCGTACCCGCGTGTGTAGTATGTGCAGCGAAAACCATTCCATTTATGCGTGTAACAAGTTTCTAGAATTATCAGTGCAAGATAAACTCAGTTTTGTTAACACTAAAAATCTTTGTAAGAATTGCTTACGCGTGGGACATGCAGCTAATGCCTGTCATTTTGGTCCCTGTACAAAATGTAATAAAAAACATAATAGTTTACTTCATAGTGAATGCGATAAAGACAACGCATTACATTTGTCTCAAGCAGCTAAGGTGCCGCTGCAACAATCGCCCACTACGAAAAATTATAATATAACAAATTCAAATCCTATTTTATCAGAACCGCAAATTTTGGCAACCCAAAGTACGAGCCTTGTAAATAGACGCGCTTTAGAGACTGTTTTATTATCCACAGCTTTAGTCGAGATAGTAGGCAGTGACAATAATTATTATAAGGCCAGAGCATTATTAGACAGCGGTAGCCAACATTGCATAATTACAAGTTCATTTTTTAATAAACTAAACGCTTTACCTATACAGTCCATTGTTCGAATCGCAGGAGTTGGTCAGACGATTACGCAGTCTACCCACTCGTGTAAAATTAATATTCGTTCTTTAAATGATGATTACAACATGCAAATAATGTGCATGATTTTACCTAGTATCACCACTATCATGCCGGCTGCAGGTATAGACGTAGATTTAAAGGTACCTCGAAACATAAAACTCGCGGACCCGTCATACTGCACGCCGTCGCAAATAGATTTATTAATAGGCGCGGACCACTTTTGGGATTTGTTACTGGAAGGTAGAATACGATTACCCGAAGGACCCTATTTACAAAATACCAAATTAGGCTGGATAGTATCAGGACCCGTTGCCGGTGATACGCAGGTTTCGCGATGTTGTTTTTCTCAAACGTTACCTATAGACGAGCAATTAAGAAAGTTTTGGGAGATAGAAGAAATCTCCAAAACAGAAAAATATTTAACGGCCGACGAGCGTGCTTGTGAAAATATTTTTAATGAAACGACTAAACGCTTAAATAATGGACGTTTCTGTGTTAGGATTCCACTCAAGGAATCGGCTAATTTGTTAGGTGATAGTTACACGACGGCCAGGAACCGGTTTCTATCGCTAGAACGCAAACTTGAGCGCTTGCCACACTACAAGCAGATCTATAGCGAGTTTATTCATGAATATTTAGATATGGGACATATGAGTCGTATTGACAATTATAATTTGCCTTGTTATTTTTTGCCACATCACGGAGTCTTTCGTGAAAATAGTATAACAACTAAATTGCGAGTAGTTTTTAATGCGAGTCAAAAGACAAGTTCAGGTGTGTCGCTTAACGATATACAGTTGCAAACCCCTGTTTTACAAAATAATTTATTTTCTATTTTATTAAGATTTCGTCAGTATAAATATGTCGCATGTGTAGATATAGAAAAAATGTTTAGACAAATTGAAATTCATGAAGACCAACGTAATTTACAGTTGATTTTATGGCGAGATAATCCAAGTGACCCTTTAGACGTTTATCAACTTAACACCGTCACTTACGGCACGGCGTCTGCGCCTTATTTAAGCATTAGGTGCGTTAGACAGCTAGGATTGGAATGCGAAGACGAAGAGGTATCTCGTACTATTTTAGAAGATTTTTATGTAGATGATTTAATTACCGGTAGTGACAATTCATTACATTTGTCAACCTTATGCAATAAAGTAAAAAAGGTGTGCATGTCCGGTTGCTTACCACTTCGTAAGTGGATTTCTAACTCGCCCGCTATAGCTTCCAGTGTAGGACTAGCCGATAGTAACATAAATAATTCAAAGCATTTATCACTTGGTGAAAATTGTGCTAGTAAAACTTTAGGTTTAGGATGGTTTAATAAAACAGATCAGTTGCATTTTACGTCACAGGTAAACAAAGATACAACAAAAGTTACAAAACGCTTTATTTTATCCGTTGTATCTCAAATTTACGACCCAATTGGGCTGCTTAGTCCAGTAGTTATTGTAGCTAAGGTGCTGTTACAAACCCTGTGGTTGAGTAAGGTCGACTGGGACGACTCCTTACCTAATGATGTAATTTTGAGCTGGGAAAAGTTTCTTAATTCATTATCAAATTTACCTAATCTTAGAATTCCTCGTCATGCATTTGGCCACAATAGTAAACATATCGAACTGCATTTATTCTGTGATGCAAGTTTAGGTGCTTATGGTAGTTGTGCATATATTCGCAGTCTTAATGACCACGGTGACGTCACAGTCAATCTACTCTGTGCTAAGACGCGCGTGAGCCCTCTCCAGACATTGAGTATACCTCGCCTCGAGTTGTCAAGTGTACTGGTAGGCGCGCGTTTAATGGATAAAATATTAAAATCATTGCGCGTTAGTTTTGACAAAATTGTGTTTTGGACCGATTCCACAATAACATTAGGATGGTTGCGAATGTGTCCACATAAACTAAAGACTTTTGTTCAGAACCGTGTCGTTGAAATTAGTGAGCTCGCAGGTAACGCCATATTTTTACATGTTCGTAGCGAAAACAATCCCGCCGATCTGTTATCCCGCGGTTGTAGCCTAGACGAGTTAACTAATAGTGATTTGTGGTGGCACGGCCCATTATTTTTACGTGAGTGTCATTTAAATTATTCATTAAATTTTTCGACTGAGCAATTAAAATTGCCAGAGTTAAAAGTTAATAAAAAAGAAAACGTTGTGCTGTCAACAACAGTACAAATAGATAACGAAAATTCGCCTCACTTGTTTGATTTTAGTCGGTTTTCGTCGTTCAGCAGATTGCAGCGTACTTATGCTTATGTATTACGCTTTATTCATAATGTGCGGGTAACTGACAAACAGCAGCAACTAAGCGGCGCTTTATCTATTACAGAATTAAATAAATCATTAATTCTTTTAACAAAAACTGTTCAAAGACAGTCATTTCCGGTCGAATACGACTTGTTAATTAATAAAAAACCTTTTAAAACTTCACGAAGTTTGTCAAGCCTAAATATTTTCTTAGATAATGACGATATTATTAGAGTAGGTGGCAGACTAGTAAATTCAATTGATTTTAGCTATAGTAAAAAACACCCTGCGATCTTATGTAGTAAACATTATTTCACTCAACTACTTTTCAAATATGAGCACATTAAATTATTACATGCTGGGCCTTTGCTACTTCTTGCTCATATTAGAAATACTTGGTGGCCTTTAGGAGGTAGAAATATGGCAAGAAAGACTGTAAGGCAGTGCGTAAAATGTATTCGTTTAACAGGTAAAACTTACCAGCCTATTATGGGTAACTTACCTAAGGAACGTCTGGAGGCAGGGTTTCCTTTTATTCGCTGTGGTGTTGACTATGCAGGACCCTTGTACATTTTGAATCGGAAAGGCAGGGGTGCTAAACTCGAGAAATGTTATTTATGTTTATTCGTTTGTTTTGCAACAAGAGCGTTGCACTTGGAATTAGTTACTAGTTTGTCAACTGAATATTATTTGATGGCATTAAAGAGGTTTATTGCTCGTAGAGGAAAACCTTTACAGATTTTTTCTGATAACGGGCGTAATTTCGTAGGGTCAGCAAAAGAACTTACATATTTTTTGCAAGACAGCTCTCGGTCTATTATTGATTTTGCCTCTGATAATCATATCGAGCTTAAATTTATTTGTCCTTATTCGGCACATCAGGGCGGATTATGGGAAAAAGGTATAGACGTGAGCAAGCGTGCAATAATGCGCGTAGTGGGAAATGCTAATTTGACTTATGAGGAGCTTAGCACGGTTTTGGCACAAATTGAAGCCGTGTTAAATTCCCGCCCCATGTATCCTATGTCGTCAGACCCTAATGATTTCGCCCCGCTGACGCCGGCGCACTTCCTGATCGGCCGGCCGCTGACCGCTCCCGCTTGCGAGGACCTGGGGACCGCGGCGACGACCCCCCCGCCGATCCATACGCTTACACGCTACAAGCGTATTGAGCTACTGCGGCAGCACTTCTGGAGGCGCTGGTCCAACGAGTACATCGCTGAGCTCCAGAAGCGAACCAAGTGGCAAACCAATCAAGATGACATAAAAAAAGACACTTTGGTTGTTATCAAAGAAGACAACCAACCTCCGCTCAAATGGCAATTGGGCAGAGTCTTGACCGTTTTCCCTGGTCGAGACAACGTATCCAGAGTCGCTAACATCAAAACAGCGACGGGCATCATTAAGAGGGCATTCACTAAAATCTGCCCTCTTCCCGTACCTACATCTGGCGACGTCGCTGCGCTGTGACGACTGATGGCTGAGCTACACCTAAAGCTGACTGATGGCTGAGCTACACCTAAAGATGACTGATGGCTGAGCTACGTCGGACGAGGAGCTGTTCATCCCTGTTGAGAGCTGCCGCTCTCAAGGCGGCCGAGTATGTCGACGCGTCAGCTAGCGACCTCACGCGGCGTTGCGCGGAACTAATTTAGTTTTTGCTTTCGCCGCTAGTGGCGCTGTTTTTGTGTATAAAAGTAGCTTCCACGGCCAGAGCCGACACATTTCTTAAAATTTTCGAAATCAACAACTCTTTTGTACTCACGTGATCAATTTATTTTTAATATATTATTTTTCATAAAACTTTAAATAAAATTCTTATTGAAGAAGACCCGAAAACCTTACACCAGGCTACTGCCCCAACACGGAGTTATAGTTGACAGTATTGTAATAAATAGAGTTCTATAATAGCACTGTCAATTTTTTTTTATTCCACTGGAAGGAAAACGAGCAAGTGGGTCTCCTGGTGGTGAGAGATCACCACCGTCCATAAATATCTACAACACCAGGGGTATTGCAGATGCGTTGCCAACCTAGAGGTCTGAGATGGAATACCTCAAGTGTCAGTAATTTCACCGGCTGTCTTACTCTCCACGCCGAAACACAACAGTGCAAGCACTGCTGCTTCACGACAGGATTAGCGAGCAAGATGGTGGTAGCAATCCGGGCGGACCTTGCACAAGGTCCTACCACCTGCAGAAATGGAACTAATGGGAACACACGTCGCAGGCAACAGCTAGTTGACAAATAAAATTATTTACTATGAGGTTGCGAAAAATAATCAAATTGACTGTACGAGCGAGCACGAAATCAAACGCCTAACCAAACGTAATAGCAATTGCAATGTTAGTAACATCAGTCAGACATAACTGATTTAATAATTTTCCATTTAACTCGCGCTAATTATGCTATGTAATTAAATTAGTTCAAAAACTAATGCATACTTGCTGAGTAATTTTGTTATTGTTGTATGTGGGTACAGACAGACAAAATTTTAAACCATTTTAGGTATAGCACAATATTAGAAATAGGTAGGTACTTATTTCCAAAATTGGAATTGATCACTTTTTTACAATGTGGTTTAATTCCAAAAACATTTCGAGAAATGGTTTATTAAATCATTTTATAACATTTCAGTAAAAAAATACTATATGATCGTGTGTATATTTGCAAAACAACGTTTGAGCCTCGTTTGACCTTCATCGTAAATAAACATCACGCTACGTAACTGAACCGCCTAATCCTAACAATGACAGGTATGACAGGTGACAGATGACGCCGCGTTTATTTATTATTATTATTCCCCTTGATGGCGGCCTTAAGGCTTGGGCCAATGTCAGTTGCGATGACAGGGTTGCGGTTGATTCTGCAGAACGCCAACAGTTTGACAGCAGCAAGAAAATAATTTGGAAAATAAAAATAAAAATAAATCCTTTTCCGCCGAACGCCGCGTTTATTTAAATAATTGTGACAGGAAAAGATAAACGTAGTTTTTATCGCTATGGCAACAATAATTACCTATAATCCGGTAACTAATAAACGTGCATTTTTACCAAAATATGTCACAAAAAATTTTCAGTTTTGTGATGTTTTATTCCATACTAGCTTATGCCCGCGACTCCGTCTGCGCGGACCTAGGTTATCGCGCGGTGGCGCCCTCTACCGGAATGAAAAGTATCCTATGTTGATCCTTGGGGCTTAACCTATCTCTATACCAAATTTCATCAAAATCGGTTCAGCGGTTTTGACGTGAAAGCGTAATAGACAGACAGACAGAGTTACTTTCAAATTTACAATATTACTAGCTTATGCCCGCGACTTCGTCTGCGCGGACCTAGGTTATCGCGCGGTGGCGCCCTCTACCGGAATAAACCGTATCCTATGTTGATCCTTAGGGCTTAAACTATCACTATACCAAATTTCATCAAAATCGGTTCAGCGGTTTCGACGTGAAAGCGTAAAAGACACACAGACAGATCGACAGACAGACAGAGTTACTTTCGCATTTATAATATTATAGTAGGCATAGTAGGGATAAGTGTAGGGGAAAATCGTCACAAAACCACAAGGAAACTCGTTTTTACATAAAAAACCGACCAAGAACGTGTCGAACACGCCCAAGATAGGGTTCCGCAGCCATTACGAAAAAATCAAGTAGATACAGTCACCAGCATTAATATCTGCCACAGCGGAACGTGTAAAATATCTGACACATCCTTCCGGCCCTAGAAACATAGTCGTATCAGATATTTATACACGCTTGTTGTGTCAAATATTGATGCTGGTGACTGTACCTAATATTTTACTGATAATTTCGTATTTTTAACCCTCGACGCAAAAAGAGGCGTGTAATAAGTTTGACCGCTATGTGTGCCTGTCTGTGGCACAGTAGCTCTTAAACGGGTAGACCCGCCACCAAGTACAAAAGTGACTGGGTAACGAAATGCCTCTTGAAATGTGGGGCTGGAAGCTAGAAGCTGATGGAAATCTCGAGCCAATTCCCACCACTGATCCTCTGACTTCTGACATGATAATGACTTAGAAACGAACAAATGTTTAGTAACGTTTTTTAAATAAAACAAAAGTCTATCACGAATAATTATTGGAGTAGACACATTAACTTATATATTAGGAAGAGTTCTATGAGACCACATTTTTAATTTTCGTTAAATTTTTATGGAATGATCGAGAAAAACTAAAAAATGCAACGTTGCCAGCTAAGCAGGTATAAACGCTCTTTAAAACAAGATTTAAGAGAAAATAAACTTTTATTGTCATAATTTACCAAACCGCTGCTGACACCAGGTTCTAAAACTAAATGCACAAACACAACTAATTACAAACTTTATGCAGTTCACAAACGTCTGTATCCCCTCGTATTCAGGATCTAAAAAAGTACTAGGTAGAGACGTACATACAAGTCTCATCTGTTTTATAAACCCTTCCTGAACCCATACTAGAAATCTAGAAAAACAGCCCGTATTATAGATCAATTAACATTTACAATAAATTGCCTTTAAATACAAAATAATATCAAAAATAATAGTTTATTTATAGATAAGTTAAAAATAGACCTTTTACAAAAAAAATATTATTCTATTCTATCACAGACTTTATAAATAAATAAAAATATAGATATATTAAATTAACATACATTTAGGTAGAAACAAATTATTATCGTGCCATACCTAATATTTTAACTTTGTGCAATTTAAATAATAGTTTTTTTTTTAAGTCTAACTAAAGAAAAATCACAAAATAATACCACCTTGCTACACCATTCAAGGGAGTAGTAACAACGACGACGTTTCATACCGACGTTAATACGTTTTGATCACATCGGTCCTAAATAAATGGTCACAAAGAGCTCTATTGTGACCTAGGCAAGGATGCTCCAAAACTAATTTTCTACTGACTCTTATAATTAAACACTACTTCTAAACTGGAGTGCAAAATACAGGGTGAAATCTAGGACGTGATACAAAATTACCCCCTTATTCATAAACGACAATGAAACCTATTTTAGATAAAATGCCGCTAAAATTCATTTGTCCTTATCTGTCACTTCGACATTTATATTTGTTAGAAAGGGACAAAGCATTTGTTAGTTAACATAGGCTTGTTAAGTTTTATGAATAAGGGGGTTAGTGTTTAGTGCTCAGTTAATGTTGGGTAATATTATTAGCATTAACTCTTTTGTTGAAATAAGTCCGTTGAAATTTGCAGTTTCCATACATTGTTCATGATTTCTTATTTCAATAATGTATAGACACACTTTTTTTCAGAATTATTTCAACAAAAGATTACCCAGCATTAACTGAGCACGAAACACTTATTTTGTATCACATCCTAGATTTCACCCTGTATGCGGCGCTGCCGTCAATGCGAAAGTTTCACACTTACATACAAAAATAGTTCTCTTTCTACCACCACGCCTTTCATTATTTCCAGTCCTGTACTTTGACTAGTCGCATAAGCACACTGCACATTTTCTCACTAACTAACATGAGATCAAATCCACATAAAAAACTTCCATCACTCTTTTATGATGTAACCGATCTCTTTCATTTCTTTGTCAAACTTTTCATCTCTGTATTTCCTGATCTTCGCAAGCCAAGTCGCTATAGTAACGTGGCTTCTGCAGGTGCCCCCGTATTTGACAGGGAGACACTCCGGGTCGATGTGCTGCTGGAGAGACTTGAGATCGTGACCGTGGAAGTGGATCCGCTTCCAGGTCTTGGGGTCGATGAAGCGTTTGAAGAGATAGACGAAGGTGCCCAAGAACCAGTTGTTGTTGATGATGTGTGCTGATTTGAGGCGGCACGGATGTGCTAGCTGAAAAATAAATATAGTGTCAAAGCAATCAAATCCAAATCGAAAAGGTAATATCCACTCGGAAGACCTGGAGAATTGGAATCGGAATTGGTTTATGATAATGAAGAGGACTTGAAGAGACAAGAAGAAATAAGTTTCACGTCACTTTATAGAAAAACAGCTTGTAAATAAGTAAATTAAACTTTAAAGCACACCGATTTTGAAATAAGTACGACTTTTTTTTTAGTATAAGTACGATGCTACCTATCCCATACCACTCCAATTTTTAGCATGTTGATAGTGGCGTGCACTCATAACAAGTTCCGCTGTTGTTGTTACTGTCCCACGTCGTACTAGCAGCTAAACTGATTCGTCTTGCTTTCAGAAAATACCCACTGCTTATCCTGCCTACTTTACAAGGTAGAGCAGACATGAGGTGAGTCTGAAAGCGATGGTTTTTAATATTTTCAAACTTAATTTATTTGTTTCTAATTGCGTTAATACTCTTTTACCTTCTCAGTTCATCTGGCAAGACCTGTTACGGACAATCATAACTTAATACGGATAGTCAAAATTTAATACACTTTAAATTTATATAGAATCTAGTGTACTTATATTTTTTAAATGATTGATAATTATAGTTCAAGGGATAAACCCCGATAAATAATGAATTGACAACGTTACAAATTCCAACTGTGCATCCAGATCAGGGTCACGGCACGTAGTACTATTATTTATTCTGTGATCTTGGTATCACAAATTGAGATTGTAACGTACCCCCATCATGCACACGATCTGGTAGGCGATGGTGGGGGTGAGAGTGGCAGCGTGCTTCAGCGTCACCCCCTCGAGGTCCACGATGCAGGTGCCTCCCAGGATCTGCATCTTTGGCGATCGCGTCCCAATCTCCATGATGGCCAAGCCAGTCTTTACCAGATCTTCCACGGGATACTCGTTTGGATCCCACGTGCCTGAAAGTCCAATTTATCATCATTCAGCGTTCACTAGATAACCAATCATGTCCAAAAATATTGTAAGAATAGTTTTCTTAATTTCTATTTAAAGTTGACATCTCTTAAAATATTGGCACTTAAGTTAGCACTTTATATAATGATGATGCTGATGATGATGATGATTGATGATAGAATAGAGCAACACCAAAAACATCTTAAAAAATCCGGACGACCGGATAACGCAGTGATTAGTGAACCTGATTTCGAACCTTGAGGTCCCGGGTCGATCCCCGGGCAGATATTTGTATTAAAAATATATTTATCTATCTATCTTATCTATACATATAATAAAGCTGAAGAGGGTCGAAAGTCTGTACATGGAAGATATTCGAAAAAAAGTTGGCTGGGGATACTTAGAATCGATAACAGAACACGTTCCAACAGTTTTTAGAATTTTTGTCTGTTTATCTGTTTGTCTGTTTATCTGTTTGTCGTTTATTTCACCGGGCATCACGTCGGAACGGCTGAACGGATTTTGATGCAAACTATACTAAGCTGTCGAGAAAATTCCCGGCCAAATTATAGGCTATGAAATTCAACCCTTAGGCTATAAAAATTCAACCCTTAAAAGGGGAGGTAGCTACTACACTCGATTGAATTCACACCTTCAAGTTTTCAAATAATACGTGCTATGACTATCGAGTACCCCGCTATACTAACAGATGGCGCTGAAATTAATAACGTTGTGACATGGTTAAGCCGCTGAGTAAGGATTTTGCTAAATTAAGAAATTTAGAAGAGGGGGTACGGATATCAACACATTTCAATTGAATATTTTAAATGATGATGTGCCGAAGGCACAACCTTTTTATAAGAGTTTATGTTTTTATACTTTTTTTACCAATTTTGAATAATTTTATATGTTCCTTTTGACAGTCTTATTAAACACATGCACCAGAGAAGACGTGTTTTATATTTGATAGACTCGTAGACCCTTAAGGCCCAGTTCTAGCCCTTAAGGCACCAGCCCACAACATTTGGATGACCAAAGACCCCTCCTATGCGCAAAGGTACCGACAGAACATACACGACATGCTTCGGAAGGACTACGCTGAACTGTGCACGGAAGTGTACAACGCCAAGTCAGTAGTTTGGTACTTGCCTCACTTCGGCGTAGTCAATCCGAACAAACCAGGTAAGTTACGTGTCGTGCATGACGCTGCGGCAAAGTCGCAGGGCTCTTCACTAAACTCATTTTTATTGACGGGCCCAGACCTATTGCACCCCCTTTTGGGAATTTTATTGCGGTTTCGGGAAGGCAGAGTCGCATTAACCGCTGATATTCGGGAAATGTTTCCACAAATAAAAATAAAACCTGAAGATCGAGATGCTCAACGGTTTTTGTGGCGCGACAACCCAACCGAACCGATAAAGGTCTACCGGATGTCGTCAATGATTTTCGGTGCCGCGTCTAGTCCTTTTACAGCTTTGTACATTAAAAATAAAAATTCCACCGAATTTCAGGACAGCTACCCTGATGCAGCCAAAGCCATCGTTCTCGACCATTACATGGACGACTATATGGGCAGTCTAGATACGACAGAGCAGGCGGCACGCCTAGCTGCTGATATCTACGCTGTCCATAAAAACGCGGGCTTTGAGATGCGCAGTTGGGTTTCAAACGACCCCGAAGCACTGTCGTTGTTGCCGAAGGAGAGTTTGCTAGAGTTACCTGTAGCAAACGCTAGTTTGGGAGTAGACTTAGGTAGTCTAGCAACGCCTGTTCGCACTTTAGGTCTTATTTGGAGGCCCGCCACCGATACCATCGGATTTAATACCGGTGTAACGGAACAGGAGTTGCCCAAAAAACTCACAAAGCGTGAAGTGCTAGCGCACGTCATGCGAATTTACGACCCACTCGGCATCCTTGCGCCAATCGTTGTAAGAGGGCGTATTATGTTCCAAAATTCATGGCGCAAAGGTCTCGACTGGGACGAGAAGCTCTCTCAACGCGATACCGCCGCGTGGAGCCTCTGGTTTGAGGATTTACTGTCGATCTCCGACTTGCAGATCCCGCGCTGGTACTCGTTGAACGAGCTTCAAATAGAGAAGTGCGAACTTCACATATTTGCGGACTCTAGTGAATCTGCCTACGCCGCAGTTGCATACTGGCGATTCCTTTACACTAACGGCTCTGTGAAGCTCGCACTAATCTGTAGTAAAGTACGCGTAGCGCCTTTGAAACCCATATCCATACCACGTTTAGAACTCCAAGGCGCTCTTATTGCAGCTCGCCTTGCGACGTCGATCTGTGAAGCACACCGATTAAAGGCATCGCGAAGAGTCTTTTGGTCTGACTCCATGACCGTTCTAGGGTGGCTTCGCAGTGACGCACGTACTTTCAAACCTTTTGTTGCACACAGAGTGGGCGAGATTCTTGAGGCTACTAATGTCAAAGAGTGGCACTGGGTGCCCAGCCACCTAAACGTAGCGGACGACGCGACTCGGTTGAAACGCACGGCGCTATCTCAGGAATGTCGCTGGATCTCAGGCCCTGAATTTCTGCTCTCTTCGGATTGGCCCAGTGAACCGCATGTTGCCCAGACCCTTGGCCAAGACGAACTGAAACCATCTTTCGTAATAAATTTCATCAGTGATGTCAACATTGCAGCACCAATTTCAGCCAATCCACGACGTTTTAGCTCTTGGTTTAGGTTGGTGCGTGCCACCGCTGTAGCTCATCGGTACTTAACATTACTGCGTAAGCGTAGTCTCCGTCAAAGGGGTTTAGACGTAGCTAACCTAGTACGATGTGAGGGGGGTTTGTGCACCTTTATGTTTCAGCCCATGAACGCCTCCTCGCAGGCACCACCCCTGGTAGAGTCTGACGTGTTGACCGCAGACGACATTCGCCTGGCAGAGGCACACGTTCTCCGACAGTCTCAGCTGGATTCGTTTCCGGACGAAGTAGCTCGCCTGCGTCTAAGTCAAACTGACCAACACCTGCCACGTACCAGTCGTCTAGCCAAAAGAGCCCCCGTAATGAGTGATGATGGTTTACTCCGACTGTCCAGTCGCATCGCTGCAGCTTCTGGAGTATCCGAGGATATTAAACACCCTGTCGTCCTCGACGGTAGACATCCCTCCGTTCGCCTTCTTGTGGAGCACTATCACCGTCGCGCCGCCCACGCCAACACAGAGACAGTTGTTAACGAACTTCGACAGCAATACCACTTACTCAGCCTGCGAGAAACTGTCCGATCCGTTGCCTTTAAATGTCAACTTTGTCGCATACGTCGTACTGTCACATTCCGGCCACCAATCGGAAATTTACCTGAAGCCCGGCTCGCCCATCATCGACGTCCGTTCACCTTCGTCGGACTTGATTATTTCGGCCCAATTCAGGTCGCAGTTGGCCGCAGGCGAGAGAAGAGATACGTCGCTCTGTTCACTTGTTTAGTCGTTCGCGCCATACACCTGGAAGTTGTTCACAGTCTGTCTGCTGACGCAGCGATTATGGCCCTGCGGCGTTTTGTTGCCAGAAGGGGGACACCGACGGAGATATGGTCAGACAATGGGACCGCCTTTGTTGGTGCCAACAGGGAGCTGCGGACACTCTACGCGAGCGCCACTTCTAACTACGCAGCTAATGAGAAGATCAACTGGCGATTCCTGCCACCATCAGCTCCATTCATGGGTGGAGCCTGGGAGCGCCTCGTGCGCAATGTCAGGACTGCTCTTCGAGTTACCCTCACCGAGCGCGCACCGTCAGACGAGGTACTGCGCACCCTGCTGGCTGAGGCTGAGGCGCTGGTGAATGCGCGGCCGCTCACGCACGTGCCTTCCGATTCCACCAGCGAAGAGGCTCTCACCCCTGCCCACTTCCTGCTTAGCGCCTCATCTGGTCGACCGATTCCTGCAACGATGACTGAAGCAGATCTGCTGAGCAGAAGCAGCTGGCGCAGAGCAATGCGGTTGACGGATCACTTTTGGCGACGCTGGGTCCGTGAATATCTACCTACTCTAGTACCGAGATCAAGCAACGGAGAAGCTCCGAACATAGCAGTAGGAGATCTAGTCCTCATTGCCGATGGCAATTTGCCTCGAGGATCATGGCCCAGAGGACGAGTGACGGCGTTGTTCCCAGGCGGAGACGGCATAGTCAGAGTGGCGGACGTGGCGACCACAGCAGGCGTGCTTCGTCGCCCCCTTAAAAAGTTAGTTCGGATTCCGGCTAACTAAAAGGGGGACAAATGTGCCGAAGGCACAACCTTTTTATAAGAGTTTATGTTTTTATACTTTTTTTACCAATTTTGAATAATTTTATATGTTCCTTTTGACAGTCTTATTAAACACATGCACCAGAGAAGACGTGTTTTATATTTGATAGACTCGTAGACCCTTAAGGCCCAGTTCTAGCCCTTAAGGCACCAGCCCACAACAGATGATGAACCAAATCAAGCGATGAGTAGTTAAATTAATTGCCACACATTGCAGCGCCATCTTTTGGAGAACTGAGTAAACATTAAGTAATGAAGAATGAATGAGTTTACATAGTTACGTAATGTATATCAACACACATATAACTGCGTACTTTATTTAATATTATTATAAAATTATGAATTCAGTATGTCATGAATTATTATACGTAATCGTAATTATATTATCGTATATTTTAAGCACCTAATAATGGCTCTGGAGGGTGGGTACTTTGAAAAAAAATTCTTTGTCGTTTGGAGTAAATGTCAAACGATTTGGGGCTCGCCTTTAAGTATATAAAATTTTATTCCTTGAGTATATGATACATATTAATTCAATCAAATATTGATTGGCATAGGTACCTTAACTTAGCATCATATGTTGAATGTCATTAAAGCTACTTTCCCACTGACAGGTTATACTGACTGCTAAAAAAAACCTAACATAGAAGGCTAAGTGGCATCGAAGCCTTAGCCTTCTGAACCTAAACTATCCAAATCGCTTCTGCTCCGAACGGTCTTGCTCGCTCGCACAAATTTTGAAGTACTTAATGCTTTGTAACATAAAAATTGGTCAAATGTTATTTACTTAACAATTTGTTATTTGTCTAAACCAATCATTTACTACATAATTATTTGCCACATAAAAGTGTGACGAAGTAAAATTTTGCAATGTTGCGAAATTAAGAAAAATGCACAGTAAAGTAATGCCAACGATTGGTTTGCCAAATGAAACCTCGGCGAAAGATTGGTTGCTAAGTGAAATTTGGCGAAACATATTTCGCCGAAAAGGCAGTACACATCGGTTTAGTAATGTTTCGGCGAAAATTATTTAGCAAATTATTAGCTCCCAAACTATTTATCCCATATTTTTATTTAGGCGAAATATTATTTCCCAACTCAAAATTTCGCACTGATATCATTTCCCAACTAATCATTTGATAAATTATTATTATGCAATTATTACCTGGGATTTTTTAAAGATGTCATTAATGTTTTGGTCAAAATGTATTGATTGGCATACCTTAACTTAGCAACATGTTGAATGTCATTAAACCTACTTTCCTACTGACAAATTATACTGGCTGATAAAAAAAAAACCTAACATCGAAGGCTAAGGTGGCATCGAAGCCTTAGCCTTCTCAACCTAAACTATCCAAATCGCTTCTGCTCCGAGCGGTCTTGCTCGCTCGCACAAATTTTGAAATAATACTTTGTACTTAACATAAAAATTGGCCAAACAATTTTTTATTTGTCTAAGCGAATCATTTGCTACTTAATTATTTGCCACATAAAAGTGTGACGAAGTAAAATTTTGCAATATAAAAATGTTGCGAAATAAGAAAAATGCGAAGTAAAGTTATGCCAACGATTGGTTTGTCAAATGAAGCTTTGGCGAAAGATTGGTTGCTAAGTGAAATTTGGCGAAACATATTTCGCCGAAAAGGCAGTACGTATACCCAATCTACCGCTATACCCTGAGTTTATCTCTCCGATTTCAACAAATTTTGGGATGTAGACTCAGTCCATGATTCTGAGCTGTAAAACAGAGTCTCCAGATGTGAATGTGAATCTTAGTGAACAGGTTTTTCAGTTGATATTTATCCGCAGTTTGAAAGAAGTTATCGAAAATACTTATGAATCGGAAAATGTGGGACATTGAAGTTTGTGAGAAAATCTGATTAGGTACTCTCGAACCAACTGTATCGTAACTCACTGTGAAGCATTTTCGTAGAAAAAGTCATAGTGACATCGCATTGCTTTACAATGGAATTTATTATGACTCTTTGATAAAATTCGACGGTGCGTCCGGACTCAAAGGTTTACAATACAATACAATACAAATGCTCTTTATTGTACACCAGAAACTACACAACTTTGTTTTTTACTAACGTTTCGGCGAAAAACGTTTGGCAACCTGGTTCGTTTGACCACTTTTCATTTCCCAACTGTTTAATATTTCTGAATTTCTGAAACTGTAAATATTTCATGATTTTTATAAAACTAATCTACACGATGGCCCTGAAATAAATCCTGAAATATTTTCAGTTGTGTAGTATGTAAAGTTACGAAATGAAAAGTTGCGAAAAGGCAGTACCTACCCGGAACTCAAATGGTTCGACTAAAGGTTCCCCTGTACTATGAAGTATTTTGTAAATATCGAAATCTACGCAGACGAAGTCGCGGGCAAAAGCTAGTCTTCTATAAAATTAAAATGAATCGTAAAATGTGTTGCTAAGCGCAAAACTCGGGAACGACTGGTCCGTTTCGCTAATTCTTTTTTTGTTGTTTTAATTACTGTCGGGAGAAGGTTTTTAAGCAATAAAATGCAGAAAAAAAAACAACGAGAACGAAGCTACGGGCAACAACTAGTTATTTATAAAACATGTGATGGGTTTTGGCGAAAATAATGAAGAATCACTTTAGTTTAAACGGATTTAATAATTTGTATATTGACAGCTCAACAATGATATAGAAGAAGAGAAAGGTAAACCAACTGAGTGTGGTTGGTTAAAATGCCATAGACAGTGGCGCCAGCTTACGGATATTTTTGGTACTAAACAGACTACTTAAATTGTTTAGTTTATATAATTCTAACACCTGCCCTTAAACTAAACAATCCGTAAACCTAGCTGGGAAACACAATGCTGGTGTTTATCCTTACCTAAACATTTAGTTAAGACATCTGCTGGCATATGTTCAGTAGACAAGTATTCTATTTCAACAATTTTATCTTTCACAACTTGTTTTACAAAATGATGTCTGATATCTATATGCTTACTACGGCTATGATTAAGATGGCTATGACAAATGTTCTGGGCTGACTGACTATCATTATATAATTTAACTGTTAAGTGTCTACCCAAACATTCATAGAGAAAACTTCTAATGAATTTAGCTTCTTTTGCTCCCTCACACAATGCCATGTATTCTGCCTCTGTACTCGATAAGGCTACAGTTCTTTGCTTTCGGCTTTCCCATGACACTGCTGAGTTACCTATTTTAAATACATAACCAGTGTAAGAACGTCTGTCTAACTGGTTAGACGCCCAATCTGCATCTATGTATCCTGTGACTGATAATGAGGATTTTTCATATACTATGTTATAATCCATAGTCCCTTTTAAGTATCTTAGGACTCGTTTGGCTGCTTTCCAGTGTATATCTGAGTAACAATTATTAAACTGGCTCAGTAAGCTTGCTGCATGCACAATATCTGGCCGGGTACAAACAGCGATGTACATAATACATCCAACAAGACTTCTGTATTTGGAGTCTGGATTACTTTGGTCGCCTTTCTGAAGTTTCATACCACATTCCAAGGGTGTATTAACAGGCTTACAGTCAGTCATATTAAATTGTTCTAATACCTTTTGTATGTAATTTTTCTGATCAAGGGTAATTTTATTTTGTCCTTGATTTAATCTCATTCCCAACACATGTGTAGCTAGACCAAAATCCTTCATTTCAAATTTTTTCATCAGTTCCTCCTTCAGTGTTTTCTTCTCCGGTGTATCCTTACTAAAAATCAAAATATCGTCAACATATAAGGCTAGTATGATAACATTGCCCGTGTTGTCTGACTTTATGTATACACAAGGCTCACTGAGTGTTTTCCTGAACTGGAAATCTGTCAGGGCACTATCTATTTTATCATACCATGCCTTGGACGCTTGCTTGAGACCATAAATGGCTTTATTTAGTTTAAATACATGGTTTTCCTTGCCATTTATTTTATAGCCTCTAGGCTGTTCCATATAGACCGTCTCCTGTAAGTCTCCATTCAGGAATGCCGTCTTGACATCCATATGATCAATGTCCAAACCCAAATTGACTGCTAGGGCAATTAATGTACGCATAGTTGAATAACGTACCACAGGTGAGTAAGTTTCCTTGTAGTCTATCCCATATTCCTGGGTATATCCCTTGGCTACAAGACGTGCTTTATAGCGAAGTAACTGACCTTCTGGTCCCAGTTTCTTCTTAAAAACCCATTTACATTTGACAGCTTTCTTTCCTGCAGGTAGTAGAGTTAAGCTCCAAGCTTTATTCTTCTCAAATGATCCATACTCGTCTTCAATGGCTTTCCTCCAGTGTTCCTTTTCAGGACCAGACAAAGCTTCTTCTATTGTCTGTGGTTCTCCATTGTGACTTGCTGCCATCATTGCAACCACAACATTAGCATTTTCTTCAATGTCTTCATAATAACTGGACTCTTGATCCTGTGTCATATCAGGATTCCATGTGACATCATTGGGATCATCAGAAAAACTGGAATTAGAAGTAGTTGTAGCAGACGTGCTTGAATCAGATAACTCAATAATAGGTATTGGATTACCATTATTATTTTCATTGCTGCTTACAACATCTGTTTCATTGCTAGTGAGATTTATTTGACAATCAGTAGTGCAACTTTCCTGATTTATATTCAAATCTTTAAACATTTTTTCTTCTAGGAATTGTACATCTCTAGACTTGATACATTTGGAAGGATTCTCTGGATCAATTAATCTATATCCTTTTGATTCAGTACAATATCCCACAAATATATATTTTTTGCTCTTTGAATCTAACTTCTTGCGTTTTTCATTAGGAATCAATGCATAAGCAACACAGCCAAATATTTTTAAATTAGATAAATCAACTTTCTTACCAGACCATTTTTCTTCCGGTGTGGTGCCTCTCACTGCCTTGCTCGGTGACTTGTTTTTAATGTATATTGCTGTATTCAATGCCTCTGCCCACATCCTCCGGTCCATTCCAGCATCTTGCAGCATGCATCGTCCTGCTTCGACAATTGTGCGATTTGCCCTTTCCGCAACCCCATTTTGTTGAGCTGAATAGGGCACGGTTGTCTGGTGTCTGATGCCATGCTCTTGTAGGAATGTCTGGAACTGTTTATTTACATATTCACAACCATTGTCTGTTCTAAGCATTTTTATTTTTAAATTAGTCTGATTTTCTACTAAATTTTTGAAAATCTTAAATACAGGCAATACTTCGTCTTTGGTTTTGATAAAATAACCAAATGTCATCCTTGAATAATCATCTATAAATGTTAATAGATATTTGGCACCACTATATGAGGTAACTGACATGGGACCACACAAATCACTGTGTATAAGGCCCAATTTTTCAGTTGCTCGGCTGTATGACTGCTTTGGGAATGGTAATCTGCTCTGCTTCCCTTCAATACATGCTACACAGGGAGTATATTTACTAGTAGTGTATTCAATTCCATTTGCCATACCTTTTTTAAGTAAATCCATGCTCCGCCTATTTAGGTGACCAAGTCTGCGATGCCATATCTCCTCAGATGGTGTCGCTTCACACAAATTCACAGCTTCTGCTCGCTCCTCGCCTAAAGACTGGAACTCTGGCTCAGTTGAAGCCACCGATTGATGCGCCGCAGCCAGCTCGTGATCATTTGTTGGTTGTTGACTTGCCGTGTCCAATTGGTAGACACCATTCACCTTTGTAGCACTGGCAATAGTCGTTTTGCCACAGTAAATATTACACATTTGTGTGTCAAAATGCACCTCAAGTCCGTTTGAAGCCATTTTCCCGACTGAAATAAGATTTGTTGACAATCCCGGCACGTAAATAACCTCACTTATTTTAATAGTTTGAGTGTGTCCTTTCAACAACAATTCCACTTCACCGTGTCCTTCACTATGCATCTTTTGATTGTTTGCCACTGTCACAGATCGCGGAGTCTCCACAACATAGTTTTGCAATATATTTTTGTTGTTTGTCATGTGACAAGTAGCGCCGGAATCAACATACCAAGCGTTCGAATTAATGTCCACAGCTAATGCAGTCAATAATGTTCCGTTCCACGCTTTTTCACATTTTTCACTCCGTTTATCACTTTTGTTCGCTTTAGTCGGACAGTTCTTAGCATAATGATTCGGTTTTTTACATATGAAACACTTAACCTTCACAGAATGTTTGTTGACACTTTTTGTCGGCCGGTTTGTAAACATTGCACCTTCTTCACACTTATCAAAGTCTCGACGTAAATTTTCTTGCAATAATTTACTCTTCACTGTTTCGCTACACAATTTAATGTTCGAATTTTCTAACGCCATGATGAGCGGATCATAATCCGGCGGCAAACCGCTTAACATTAACACAGATAGAAAATCATCGTCCAATGGAGCGTTTATGTCTCGTAGTTGTTGATCTAAGTCTGTGATCTTCAAGAGATACGCTTCCATGTCATTAAATTGTTCTAATTTTAATCCGAACAATGTACGTAAAAGTCCAAGACGTCTACACAACCCTCTGTCTTCGTAGGCTGTTTTTAGGTTGTTCCAAGCTTCGAAACCAGTGGCGGCGTTTCTTACGTGAGAAAAAGACGACGGCTGCACCATCAAACAGATCTTTGCAAGTGCCCGTAGTTGTTTGCGGTCATCATTGACTTTGGGAACACCCGGAGCAGACTCCACAATACAGTCCCATAGATCTTCGTGAATCAAATACATCCGCATCAAAAACTTCCAATTTCCGTAATTTGATATGCCACTGAGCTTTTCAAAATTAACTGCTATTCCGGAGCTGGTAGCCGTAGACTGCGATGACGTCGATGCCGGCGGAACATCGTTATTCATCATCTTGTATTTTATGATCTTGGCAAATAAACTATTTACGCATTCTTATTTATCGCGTATTCTGGGCCCATAACCTGATGGGTTTTGGCGAAAATAATGAAGAATCACTTTAGTTTAAACGGATTTAATAATTTGTATATTGACAGCTCAACAATGATATAGAAGAAGAGAAAGGTAAACCAACTAAGTGTGGTAGGTTAAAATGCCATAGACAGTGGCGCCAGCTTACGGATATTTTTGGTACTAAACAGACTACTTAAATTGTTTGGTTTATATAATTCTAACAACATGATTATTTTGTTCACAGCATGGTAACAGGAAATCATGAAAAGCAGAAGCTTACCGAATCTGAATATGGAGACCCGTCCAACGTCGGGCCGGTCGAATAAGGTTCCTTCGTAGGCATGCCCGACTCTGATGAGACTAAACAAGTCCACGTCCTTGTACAGCTCGGGATACTGCTCCATGAACGTGCAGTAACGTACTAGCTGAAATCAGAAGAAGCTTATGTTAAAAAAATCTATAATTTCACAATCACACACATAATCTTTAAAAACCTTTTCAACGTTGTGTTTCAGCGTGGATAGTAAGACAGCCGGTGAAATTAGGTACTGGCCCTTGAGGTATCCCATCTTAGGCCTCTAAGTTAGCAACGGATCAGCAATTCCCCTGGTGTTGCAGATGTTTATGGGCGGTGGTGATCTCTTACCATCAGGAGACCCACTTGCTCGTTTGGAATCCAGTCGAATAAAAAAAAACAGGTTTCCATCTTTGGTATAGCAATGTCACAGCTCTCGTCAAAATCACTTTGATAATCGTCTCAACATACATTAAGAACAGAAAGCTGACAGACCTATTACTTTTTCAACGCGAACGCATGCAATTGCGTTCACCGTCTCTTTCTAACTTCATCTTATATCGTAGAAAGAAGTGATGAAAACGATTATGATTCCTAGTGCGTTAGACCAGGGTTTCACCAGGGTTTCTCATTCGACGGTTTGAGAAACCCTGCGTTAGACAATAGGACCTCTGTTTGCCCTACACACTACATACGAGTATACCTTGTGTTTCATGTAGGTGTCTTTGTGTAGTGTATATGACAAAACAAGCGCGGGAAATAAGACCTAAAAAATCTGACTCCCCCCCCCCCCCCCCAGTCCAGAAGCCGGGTACGCCCCTGATTACGGCCGGATCAGAATCCTGAAATATAACAAAACACGCACGATATTTCATCGTACCGTCTAAAACAATGGTTCCCAACCAGTGGCCCACAAGAACCAAAATGTGGTCCGCGAACACTTTTAAATTTCGCGGCCGATAAATTACATCGATTTAAAAAAATATATCAAAATGATATGTTTTCTATTATAATAATATTATTAATGCAAGTTATAATGAGTTTTTCATTAAAGTTTATTTTGTGATTGGTTCACTTTACTTTTCTTGTATGTACTCGTAGTCACTGTAGTGGTCCCTGGTCAAGAAAAGGTTGGGAACTACTGGTCTAAAACAATCCAAATGTGTTACTGTCAATATCGCCTGCCCATTTCGTTCACATATCGGTGCCAAGAAGTTAACAAACGGGACATTTGTCCGGCATACGAAGTAATTGCTGATAATTACAGCTTCTTTTTAATTTCTTTTTAATTGCCGAGGAAGAAAAGGGCTATTATCATCGTGCTCAGTCGTCTGAGTGATGCTATGGTTCAACGCGGGATCAAAAACTGTTGTTAAGAGGAACTGTTTTTTCTTAGTCTACGTACGAGTAAATACGCGTTAGTATTTTGTGTGTTATTTGTAATATAATAACCTAACCAACAAAAGGTTGGAAAACCCCCGACTTTGTCATTTTAAACTTCAATATCTCAAAAATGGCTGAACCGATTTTGATGAAACATATCTAAGAACTATTGCTAGAAAACCTGCTATCAAATAAAAAAAAACGCATTCCAATCGGTCCACCCGTTTAAGAGCTACGATACCACAGACAGACACAAATAGCGGTCAAACTTATAACATCTCTCTTTTTGCGTCGGGAGTTAAAAAATGAATCCCTATTTCCCTTGGTCACAGCATCACGCGTGAACGGCTGAACCGATTTCGCTAAATATTTTTTTGTTGTGTTTGCTATTGTCAGGAGAAGGTTCTTATAAAAGAAGATATATAAAATTAAAAGAAAACTACACCGGGAGCGAAGCCGCGGGCACCAGCTAGTAATTCATATTTCTATTCCTGCATTATTAACACTGTGGTATCAACATCAACCGTCCAACTTATGTATCCAACGGTCGACAACCTTAACGTCTTTTTTAGTGCCTTTGACCAATAATACAACTAAATAACGCCTTACGCACTTAAGCTATAAAAAACGGCCAAGAGCGTGTCGGACACGCCCAAAATAGGGTTCCGTAGCCATTACGAAAAAATTAAGTAATATTTTTCTAAGGATTTCGTATTTTATACGGAATCTTCCAAGTTTAGGTATATTTTATACCTTACGCTGCTATTTACTCATAAACTACTAATAATTCTCAAGAAAACTTAGCCGTTATAGTTTTCCTTGGAAGTTTGATATATTGACTACCATCCTGAATTTTCCCAAATTTTTCCACCCACCGGTTTAGATTTTAGAGGGGGGGGACGCTCGATTTTAATGAAAACTTGCACTTTAAAGTTGAATATTTCGCAAACATATTACTGAATCGAAAAATCGTTTTAGCAAACCCCTAATGGTTTTAAAATAACTATCCAACAATACCACACACTATAGGGTTGGATGAGAAAAAAAAATCACCGCCACTTTACGTCTATGGGAGGTACCCTAAAAAAAATTATTTTTGAATTTTTAATTGTGCTATTTTGTCGGCATAGTTTACCTATAGATTCGTGCAAAATTGCAGCTTTCTAGCATTGATAGTCCCTGAGGAAAGCCGCGGACGGACAGACAGACAGACAGACATGGCGAAACTATAAGGGTTCCGTTTTTGCCATTTTGGCTCCGGAACCCTAAAAAACCGCATCCAAATCGGTCCACCCGTTTAAGAGCTACGGCACCTGCCACAGACAGACACAAAGACACAGACAGACACACAGACAGACACACATAGCGGTCAAACTTATAACACCCCTCTCTTTGCGTCGGGGGTTAAAAAAAGGATCTTGACAGACAAACGGACGGGCGTGCAGACAGACAAACAAACAAACAGACGTCAAAACGTAATCTTATAAGGGTTCCGTTTTAGCTGAGGGAGGTACGGAACCTTAAAAATGACGATGCAAGATAACAACCAAACAGTACCTACTAGGTCCCTACCTATTATCATCCGAAAATGGTGCGTGACGCGTGTAGGTACAAGCTAGTAATTCCAAAATTTCCCAGTCGCGTTTTTTCTCAGAATTGTATGTTTCCATATTTACATATTCGTCATTTGTTTGGCAGAAATTTCTTTACGCGCGATTAGTATTTATATACCTACGCTTTGATGAACAATACCTACGGCATAATATCGCTCTCGTCAACCATTGGGTCTGGCATTTAAATTAAAATTCTGGGATCTCGGGACCCGGAAATTCCCGAAAATTATAGCGCGGTCTCATTTAATGTTGCATAAAAAACACACGTGTCGCACGTCTTAATAATTAGAGATTGTGGGTCCTGTGTCCTGTGGGGAAGTATATCGGACAAAAAAATAGCATAGTTATCGGTGGAAAATACCACAAACGCGAGCAAGCATAACCTAACCAACAAAAAGTTGAAAAACCCCGACACTTCAAAGTTCAATATCTTAAAGACGGCTGAACCGATTTTGATAGCGTAGTCAATAAGGCAACGCTGCGTATGCTGTACCATGCTTTAGCGGATTCAGTGCTAAGTTACGGGCTCGTTGCTTATGGGCGAACATTTCAAACACAACTTGAAAAAATTTTGAACTTACAGCGTAGAATGTTAAAACTGTTAATAGATAAAAAAACAAAGAAAATGTGCTATAAAAACTATAATAAGTTATTTAAAATTTGTAATGTAATACCAGTGACCGAAAAAGTTAATTATTTGTTAGCGTTGGATCAATATGAGAACCTGGAGTTTAAGCAACAAAAAATATACAAGCGTTGTTTTAGACAGGCAATACGCAAAAAATATGTGGAGCCGCGAGCCTGTAACTATTATGGCAAAAGGACCAGGAAGTACTTAATACCGCGCATATTCAACAACCTCTTCTCGGAGGAGGAATGTAAAACCAAGAACTGTTTCAAAAATAAGTTAAAAACATGGTTGATAGATTCATTTCACACAAGAAATTGTTAGCTTAGTCAATACCTATTAGTTTTGTATAATTTAATACCTCTATACTGTAACTATTGTGCACAATATTGTAAAAACGAGTGTTTGGTTCGCCAACAAATTGCTTTGCAATTTGGCGAAATACTGTTTGATCGAATGTGTATAATAATATTTTACAATAAATTAAAAAAAAAAAAAAAAAAAAAAAATATAAAACATGTCTAAAAACCATTGCTAGAAACCCTGTTTTCAAATTGGTTCATGCTTTTAAGAGCTACAGAGCCACAGATAGACACACAGACAGACACACACAGACTCACGTAGCGGTCAAACTTATATCACACCTCTTTTTGCGTCGAGGGTTAAAAAATTGGTCGGATCGGAAGCGACTATTAAAGATTAGGTTTAAAATTGTTCCCCAGTCAGTTTTATTTATGACCACCCGGAAAGTCTTACTCTTCTATTAAACATAATTTATCTACACCCAGTGGCGGACTAAGCCCGTCAGAGGCCCGGGGTGGCAAAGCTGAATGAGGACCCAAGCTTTAAAAAAAATGCAGTGTAAAAAAATGTAGGTACTAAGCACATTTTTAGTCTTGTAGGATTTTATCAGAGGAACGCGGAGGCATTTTGGGGCTCTCCAAGACTGGAGGCCCGGGGCGGGCCGCCCCTTGCACCCCCCTGTTAGTCCGCCACTGTCTACACCCATACAGTAAATCCTCCATTATGCGTTCAAAAACCTTAGATAATGACCAGCATTACGACATTATGAACACGGCAGTATCGTAATGGTCATAACGATACTGATATCAGTATCGTTATGAGATTCCGTACATCATTACAGCACCGGAGCGGTGCGCGCTGCGCAGGGCGGGCGAGCAGCAGCAGGTCGTATGGCGCGCACTGCACGGTCGCATGGCGAGCTGGGGCAACCTTACCATTACCTAGTTCTCGTTCATGCAGGTCATTCTCAAATGTTCTTGAACACATGATAGAGGATTTAATATATGGATGTAGATAAAATATTGTATGCAACTGTACGTAATTAGGCCTTAAAACACTCATGTGACCTTAATAAAACTACACTCGTGTTTTAAGTGCATTGAGCTACTTATATTCCCCTGTTACCTGTCGGTGCGCGCGCGGCACCACGAACCGGCGCGCGCGCAGGAATCGCAGCAGGAACGCGTCGTCCATGCGCCGCGGGCTGCACTCGCCGCGCTCTGAAACACCAGGACAGCATACGTAGGCAACAGTACAAGTAACTCAGCGAGCTATGGAGAGGGCTAAGCTCGGGGTTTCTCTACCTCTACGGGATCGAACCTGAAGGGCTACTCCGAAACACAAAATTCGAAGTTCGTGTCGTGCGATGCCTCTCGCTCTCGTATTAAATAGTATAAGTGTCAGAGGGCCCGCACGACACGAACTTCGAATTTTGTGTTTCGGAGTAGCCCTTCAGAAATGAGAAGACACGTAGAAAAACTAGGGCCATCAACATAGCCCAGCGAATTAGCTTAATTTCAAAATGCGTCACTCAAAAGTTACCATTCGAAAGTAACTTTTGAGTGACGCATAAGCTCTACTGTTTAGCCTACGTTAACTAAATGGTAAGTATTTAGTATTAGGTACAAATATATTTGTTTTGTAAGATTTTTCAACTGTAGTTAAGGAATCTTTCAGTTCAGTCCATGTTAACAAAACATAATGCCTTCCTGAATGTTTTTTTTATTCTAAAAACAAACACACACAAAATATGTTGTGGTCAAGCTAATAGAACCGTTTCGGGAGTCTTCACCGGGACTTACTTTAACACTGAACGAAACATTTCGTATTCATTTTATGACCTTATTCTTAGATAAATGGAACACTGCAGCCTATGTGAATCTTAGAATCACAAGGCACCGCATTTTGTGTGACAAGGACAGGATAGCAGGAACTACAGAAGACTACGTACACTATGCTGTGCTGTACTGCTCTATTAGTTCTATTACACTCTGTCATTAGGCCAGTATAGCCGGGCTAGATATTTGCGTAACACTCACAAGTTCCGTGTAATGCTGATACCCCCAGGTTGCGGTAGAACCGTAGAACTTGCAAACCTGGTTATATAACACGTAAGACGTCAAGACTAAGCTTCGATGATTATGAAATGCACCGATTACGCAGGCATGCATATGAATGCAATTAATCTAAGTTATATCGCAGTACACTGTGGTGGTTTTTTGAAAACCATCCACTCAGCTTTGTGGCTTTAATACAATGCTAATTAGACCATAAGCCATAAATAAATCCACTCTATCTTTCGTCTAAACGTCCCATAGCGCTTACATGCCCTCGCTAATAATTTCTATAATGATTTATTACTATAAATTTATTTCGAACGTATATTTAATGGCCATAATTTAATATATTTAACAACAAATGGCCATAAACGGTACAGTAGTCACTTGGACTTTCTGCCAAGTTTCTTGCGGCGCATTCTTCTTGGCAATGATGGTCTTTCCGAAAGCGCTGTTAGTGTAAAAAATTACGTGTAAAAGTGCCCATTGCGGCCTATTTACTGAATAAATGATTTGAATTTGAACGAGTAGTTCTTGTAGAGGAATTCGGAAACTGCTCAAATGATCTCGACTAAATTAACCATATGGAGATTTCCAGAAGCGAATAATCGGTCTAACTTAGTCTTATCTCTTCACTCAGGTACTTTCTAACTTATTGATTGATTGCGCCTTTGTTGGGCTCATCATCACTTAACATTGAAGATATCTGAATTATGAATTCCCAGTTACAAGCAGCTCCTCACCGTATACCATTTCCCTGAGCTCCTGGATGGCTGCGGCCCTGGTGGCGGGGTGCTCGCCGCACAGCTCCGGCGCCAGCGCCATCAGCTCCGGGTGCTCCGAGGTGTCCAGCTCCGCCTCGAACGCGATCTCCAAGAACTGCTCGAACATCCTGGCTCCCTGGTACACAAGGAACTGAAACGTCATAAGTAATTATTCATTATTCTTCGTATATTTTCTGGATGGTTCTGGTTAATATTTAATTTATATTGGAAAATATACTTTATAAGCTTTTTGTTGACTGTACTTTTGACCGTTCTTGCTTTGTCGTCCAAAAGTGCCTTAACGCTTTCACTATCACCTGACTTCCACAGCGACTTCCACAATCTAAACTGGTGGGTGCATATAGCAGACTTATTTATTTATTTATTATCTAAATGGCAGCCTAAGGTATAAAATATACCTAAACTTGGAATATTCCGTACAAAGTACGAAATCCTTAGAAAAATATTACTTAATTTTTTCGTAATGGCTGCGGAATCCTATTTCGGGCGTGTTCGACACGCTCTTGGCCGGTTTTTAATTTTGATGTAGGTATTCGTGTGTCTTTGTGAATGTTTTCTTTCTTTCTTTCATTTATAAATGCAGGTGACTGTACTTTAGGTAATACAAAAGGAGATTACTTGGTTCGTTTGTAACGTGCGTTTATATTAAATACCTAATTATTATCTTCTTAAAAGAGGTTAAAAAATACCTAATTATGTTCTTTCCTCATTACGCGGCGACCTTGCCTTAGAACTGCAATGGTCCTTGTGCAATAAACTTACACATGCATATAATATTAATTACTTGTACAATCTGACGATGAATTAGCCGAGTTGTTTCTGACCCTGACTGCAAAGCTAGTGGTTCGGGATTTGTTTTTTTTTATAGTTTACTTTAGACATGATCGACGACAATACAATACAATGACTCTTCATTGAGTACACCACGTACACGAGTGTTGTTGGTACAGGGAAATGAAGACTACGATGTATCTCCTCTTGGTGAAATATCGTAAGATTCTGCTCGACACCCTCCCCTCCCAGAATCTCACGTCACGTGAGATTTGTCTAAATGCAAAATTTAATATAAATACGTTTGAAAGTAAATTTTAGTAGAGACTTAATTATTTTAACCTAGTTTTCTCACAGTTTTACTCTGTTTCTTGTGGAAAAAAATACGTGATATTTGCCGAGACCACCCTCTCCAATACGTGAGATTGGGTGAGCGCCTCCCCCCCCCCTCTAATCGCCTTACGTAATGCTATGCCCTCTTACATATTTGGAATGCCCATATGAGTTTGATACAATCCCGGATTTCCAATTCATATACCCAACCCTCCCGTATTTTTGTCACTTTACCTATTTAAGTTGTTTTTCTCTTTTTGTCATTTTTTGAAATTACCCAAACTGTGTTTAAATTTTTAGCTAAATCATGTAAAGTGTTTGACCTCTGAGTTTTTCGAAATCCATGTGCGCAATTTAAAGGAAAACATTGTGAGGAAACCTGCACAAACCTGCGAAGCAATTCAATGGTGCGTGTGAAGTTCCCAATCCGCACTGGGCCAGCGTGGGAACTATGGCCCAAACCCTCTCATTCCGAGAGGAGGCCTGTGCCCAGCAGTGGGACGTATATAGGCTGAGATGATGATGATGATGTAAAGTGTTTTGTACCCGAAACCCGGTTGCCACGTGACAAGCTTTGCCTAGTGTGGGACCAACGGCAATGCAATTTTGTAATGCGATACTTTTTCAATAAACATTTTTTTTTATATTCCAGACCTAATATTTGACGCAAGCAAAGCCTGGTATAGGCTAGTATTTAATACAACTAAGTAATGCTTAGAACAACAGTTGCCTTAGTAGAGTGACCTTGCTCTCTGTACGCCGGCGCATTATCTCGCATGACTCTGTGACGTTTTCTCGTCGCTAACTCATTATAAAACCGGCTGAGTGCTGTCGGGCCACAGCGCAAGATTCCGTATTACTATGCGGTAAATTTATGAAGTTATCGATCGATGACTTAATAAAAAGAGCTGGGAAAAAAATAAGTTTTATTGATGCAGAAACAGTATAACATAAAATACAGTGTCAGCGGGCCCCAAACTAGGCAGTGCCTGTATCTTGGGCACCCTGAAGAGTTGGTACCAATGCCACAATGTTAATAATAATAGAAAAAAAAATAAAGACTTGAAGAATGTTGCTACAGGCACACAAAGAAGGATTATTCGACGTTTATGCCATTATTGTTTCTTATTTCATTTATTCGTTATTCCTTACAGTTATTATTTTTATACAATCCTGTTTCTTTCTATACCACGTGCCATATAAATCTGCCTAAAAGTTCATTACTAAATACTCATTTTTGACGCATTTTTGAGACACATTTTTTATGCGACGTTTTTATGTTACTCCCGGATTGTGTTCGAATCGCTTAACGGTATAGTGCCTATTCAACTATTGGATACCCAGAGATGGGACATTTTCAAAATACTAGTATTTAAAATACAAAATACAAAATACGTATTTCCATTTTGTATTTAAATACTTTTTTTAGAAAAGCATTTTGTATTTTATTTGAAATACATTTAAGGACATATTTTGTATTTGCAAAATACAAAATACTTTTTAATAAGTTTAATTCTTACTATGGCAACACTGAACTACCTATATCTTGTTTTCGGGCCACTATAATAAAAAATTAGTTTGTATAAATAAATAAGTAATGAATCGTCCCTGACTAATTGTGTGTGTTTGTGTTCTATCTAATTTCCTCGCACGTCTCTGATGGAAGCAGCCTAATCCGCTTGGCTGATTTTGGTGAATAGATAGATAGATAGATAGATAAAAAACTTTATTTCCACAACACATACACGGCTTAGTAAATAAGAGACAATGACGATGACATGAATGAAGTGACATAAAAATTATAGTGAAGTGAATAGGACATACGCTACTTTTATGCTGGAATTATGAAAATAGTCCGCGTAGAAGTATGACAGTTTACTTACGTCCATTCTCAGACCTACCGAATATATATCGACGGTAAAAAGCAATCCTGCTGTAACCCACAAAATCCAAAGTGTTCACCAGAGCCCAAAAACTTTTGAGATTTTAGAAAAAAAATCATATCTCCTAAACTATCAATCCTATAAATGTCATTTTTAGAATAAGAATGCCTTTTTTGATTGTTTATCAAGTCGAATACCAAAAACTAACTAGAAGTTAGTTTTAGTCTATGTTTGTGTGGGTTACAGCATTAACACTTTTTTTTCTTTTACGCAAATATGCTGTAAATGAAGGAGACAACTGTATGGGCGGCTCCAAAACAAGTATTTTACTTTAAAGCAAAACTGCTGTTATTACTTATCACAATTATTCATTTGTGTCAATTTTGACGTAAATGAAAAAAATCTATGTAACTAGGTGCACTTTATTGTTTTAAATGTAAGAAGATAAGAAAGGATAGTAAAATTAAAACGATGTAAGTATGGAGTGACATTTTTTAACGTCATTTTAAAATGTTTCAGAACATAAAACACTTCTAAGAACATAAAGCAACGCACGGAGATATCAAAAATAGTGAAGGTTGGGAAGAATTTTGTTAAGCAGAATTTTCTTTCCGATTATCGTGAAAACCAGTCAGGAGTGCCTCAAGGGAGTAACCTTGGCCCGTTGCTATTTATAATTTATGTTAACGATCTTCCTCAGGCAACCAGTCAAAAGTGCGTTTTATTTGCGGATGATACGACTGTGATGGTAAAAGGTAATGATATTTCTTCATATGAAGAAACCATAAATAAAGCATTAACCGATATAAGTCTGTGGGCAAGTAGCAATAACCTTAATATTAACCTCAGTAAAACTCTTTTTATTCAGTTTCAATCATACAATGCTCCAATTAGACAATTACGTCTCAAATTTAACAATTCCGAAATAAGTAACTGTAATGATACTAAATTTTTAGGTTTACATATTGACCAAAATTTGAACTGGAAGCTTCATGTTGATTTTGTTTGTTCCAAGTTGGATAGCTTTGTATTTGCCATAAGAAAACTTAGGATGACTGTTTCCACTGAGGCTGCCGTCACAGCGTATCACGGTTATGCATCATCGTTATTAAACTATGGGCTCCTGCTCTGGGGAAACTCGGTCGATGTAATTAGGGCATTTGTTAGACAAAAAAAGTGCATTCGTGCAATAGCAAACATTTCGGTCACAGATAGTTGCAGACCATTTTTTAAAAAGATGAATATTTTACCACTGCCATGTATGTACATAAAAAAGGCATGCATGTTTGTTAAAAGGCACCCCGAACTTTTTAGAAGCAGGTCCGATGTCTTTGTAGGTAAACAGAGAGCTCAATATAAGGACCTATTATACCACCCTCCTTGTCGTGCTGCTATCTATCGCAAAAATGCGTATAATAAGTGCATTATTTTATACAACAATCTTTCAGCAGATTTGAGACAAATGGAATATAATAAATTTGTAAAGGAAATTACTAGATGGCTTAACGTAAATTGCTTTTATAGTGTAAAAGAATTTCTAGAATTTTATAATTGACATTAATTACCATGCACATTATATATATTGTATTTTTTGTAAACACTGACATTACTATGCACGTGACGTAATTTAATTTAATTTGTAATGTATGTAGAAATTTTGCATGTCGTTCACCGACTGAATACTGTACTGCTGTACCTTAACATCCTGTACTACGTTTATAAGTATTCTAGCAAATAAAAGAATTCTATTCTATTCTATTCTATTCTATTCTAAATTACTAAATGAGATCAAAAATTATAACATTTCTGACACCTAGTTAGGTAACAATAGACGCTGAATCACAGGAAATACTCTACTGCTGTCTAGTTGTACATAAAATCTAGTGAAAAAATAACAGCATTCGTTTGAATAATAATAAGTAGGTACACCGCCCTGCATAAGTGGATGGACACCTTACGTTCTATAATCGCTTGCACACGAGAGGCGGCGATTTTGTTAGTTGTTCACCACAAATGCACTAGATGGCGCGCTTAATGCACGGTATGAATATGATTGATATTTTGTCCTCATATTGGTATGTGCCGATAGCTCAGTTGATCGGCTGCTTAGAAGAATTCTTAAATGAACCCGAGTTCGTATCCTACAGTTCAGAATTATGTTTTCTTTTTTTTTTTTTTTTATTACTTTATATTTTAATTTTGTAGATAACTAACATGGAAACAAAAAACAATCTGAAAAAGGATAAGGTTGCAACAAAAATAATACACGTTTTGAAGTTTAAAACATAAAAAAAAATTATTCCTAAAACAATATTTCTATTCATTAAATATGGCAGTGCTGTTATTAATGTTTATACTAAATATTATTATTAATTAAATAACTGAAAACCAGAAAGTAGTTTACTCAGAATCCAGAGTAGAATCGATTACACGATGTTTTAAATCAGGTTGTGTTTGTACCCAGTCTAAATATTACGAATGCATACGCCAATTAAAAATGTTTTACGAATGTTTCATACCCCTTAGATAATTTAATACTGGCCGTTTGGCTGTCAGTTTGACTTTCTTCTAAATCTGGTATTACAAATTACAACTGTAAAGTTACAAATGAAGTAGAACTACTGATACAATTATTTTAAGAAATAATGAAGGTTTTCAAAAATAAACGCAAACAACTAACTTAAAATAAAATACAAAAATATTTTCGGGGTGTCGTATGAGGTTTTTAGTTATTTAATTAGCACTTGACCAAAATTTGTATTTTAAGATTTTATTGAGGTATTCGCTTAAGTATTCATTTCCGTTTCTGGAAAGAGGATTGAAGCGACCACAATAAAAAAAAATGTATTTGAAAGTATATATATGTGAGACCGGGTTATCATAAGACTCGTAGGCGTTATTATAAATTATATATAAACAGTGAAGTTTTCCAGTTTTAAACATAACAATAATTGATGGCGTAGATCCACTGTAGTGTGTTACTGACAGTTATAATAAGATTACAGTCGTATTATATTGAACTTTCATACTTATCTCACAAAAAAAAACTATTAAGGCATTGGTAATTAAATGTTTTGTTTATAATAATAAAATAATTACTTTTCGTAACAAAGTGATACTACAGGATCATAAATAAAGATAATTATTTTGGTTTCTATAATACTTATATATAACATGATTGTTTGAGTATATAACCCGGTCTACACGTAAACTACCAATTTTATTTTAATAACTAGTTTAACCACCATGATTGTCGATAACTGCTTGCAGACGGGAACACATAGATGCAACTAGATTTTCACACAGATTAGACCCGCGAATACTGTCCCATATTTTTACACAGTGACCTTCTAACGTTTCCGGAGTTCGCTCATTTTAGTTATCTCAACGTTGGACAATAAGACCCCATATATTTTCAATGAGATTAAAATCCGGTTATCTGGCAGGACAAGAAACTACTTTAATATTATTTTTGTGTTGATCAAACCAGTCTTGCATAATACGCGACCGGTGTATTGAGCAATTATCTTGCACGAACGTTATGCACGGCACTTGTTCTTCTGGATAAACAATTCTAACTAACAGTGGGCAACATGGTCTCCTGAAGCAAACTGGCATAATCACCACCGTTCGCTCGACTGGGTATTCTAACAAGTTCTCCCGGATCAGCGGCACTCATCCATCCCCATGGTTGACGGTTATACGACCAGATTCCATGTTGGGCACTACGAGATCACCGTCGTTTTGCGTAGGTCTTGTTTCGAATAGTATCTGGGAGTCGTGGTCGAACCGATCTTTGACGATGCAGCAAAAACCGCAGAAAAGGTATTCGTCTTGATATCGTCGTATCCATAATATAACTGTTTTTTTCTGTAACAATATAAATAAACATGAAATAATGTAATGTAAATATAATTGTTGTAAAAAAAATGGTAGGATAAACGTAAAAAAAACTCACATCAACTCCAGTTTCTCTAGAAATTTCTGAAATATTTTTTACTTCTTTATATAAATTCATTTTATCACACCTTTTAATCATTTCAACATTGCGATGAAAACTAATCATTTTAAAGAATAACTACGATAGTAAGCAGATTCAACTTGAAAGAGACAATGGAACGAGAAGTAGGAACAGCTGAACAAGTAGGTAGCAAAGTTTAAAACAAAGTAATAAAAACAGCCTGGTAGTTTGAAGATCTTCAGTCTACCCTCTTTAAGTTTCGTAAAATATGACTTACCGATTAATTTTAAGGCGACCAGAGTTATAGATCCAATTTTCATGACTTCAAATAACAGATCAGTGGCTGAGTGGTTTGAGAGTGCTCCGACAGAATCGTATGTCGCGAGTTCAAATCCTATTAGGCGACGATATTGAGTTTGTGTTTTTGTAAATTTACTGCTTGGAGATTAGTAAAGTCGATGTTTCGATGATAAAAACAAGCAACATATTATGGGTCTCCGTAAAGAAAACAATAATTTTCTCCCTCTCACACACTTTCGCACAATACGAAAGAGACAGAAAATGTCGTTACACGAAGGTAGCATCCCACGGTGTCCCACCCTGGCAGCTGGCAGGGACACATGTTTAGCTGGCCACGAGAGTTGAAGTGAATGATTATACACACAATTACAACATGTGTAATGGGCAGTAGGATGTTGAAATTTGTCTTTCTAACATGAAGATAAAATAAATATTTTTTGAACCCTTAAAAAAATCAACAAACTAGCGCCATCTAGCGGGATTTTGGTAAACTAACAAGTTAGTAAATAAGTGAATTCCGCTAATACACATCGAACACATAGATGGCGCCGTTTCTCGCGTCAGACGATTATGTTTTGGCATTGTCCATCCACTTTTGCGGCCTATAGTACCTATCGGTATTTTAAGAGTCTTAATTATTTTTAAGATTTATTCAATTGCATCATCATTTTCTGAACTTAATTTAATTACCTTGCTACCCCGCGAAAACACGTGCGAGACAGCTGAGTATGTGCGACACATATATTACTTAGGTACTTATTATATTTTCATGCAAAAACCCAAGCCCTCATCCTCTTTCACATGAACATTGATTCATGTGTGTTCATTAAAATGGACCTCCGCAAAGTTGATTCAATATATTATTCATCATTTTCTATTTTATCTACGTCTTCTTCGTCTGAACCCGCTAAAACATCCTTTGCTTTATTGTTTACTTTCATATTCGTCGCGGAGTAACTGAACAACATGCGGTAAGCCGCGGTCAAATCAGCGCGAGCGCGTGTTTCAAATGCGGTAAATGCGCATGATCAATAGACGACTACTGTATTGAAAAGGGCATAAATAGCAAATTTCGTAAAACTTAGTGTTTTCAATTTGGCGTAACTAGTCATTGTATATAATACCATATTTGTTTAGAATGTAGTAAACTACGATGATCAAAACTTTAATATCTAATAAATGTAGTAAACACGGTACGTTACTTAAATATTATATGCAATTATGCTGTAACCCGCACTACTCAACATGTGTTGAGTAGTGAGTTGCGTTGTAACTACAAAGATCATATTATTTGCAAAAGTGAAATTGGTTTAAATTCCAAATGATAGAAAAATGCTGTTTTTCGTGCTATTTACAACAAGTATTCAGTTGTCTTTTTGAAAAAATAGGGTAAACTCAAATGCTGTACAAAAACTTTTAGAGGTCGTAGAGCCACGAGAATAGGACCATTCGTCGCAGAATTTTTTTCTGATTCTAAATATGAAATAAAAAAAAATTGTGAAGGGTGTGGTTTTTATACTCTAGTCACCAGCACCAATATCTGATGCAACAAGCGTGCAAAAATATCTGACACGTCAATCCGGCCTTACAAATAAGAGTCATATCAGATATTTATGCACGCTTGTTGCATCAGATAATGGTGCTGGTGACTGTACACAAAAAAAAATCGGCCAAGAGCGTGTCCGACACGCCCAAAATAGGGTTCCGTAGCCATTTCGACAAAATTAAGTAATATTTTCTAAGGATTTCGTATTTTATACGGAATCTTCCAAGTTTAGGTATATTTTATACCTTACGCTGCTATTTACTCATAAACTACTAATAATTCTCAAGCAAACTTAGCCGTTATAGTTTTCCTTGGAAGTGTGATATACTGACTACCATCCTGAATTTTTTCAAATTTTTCCACCCACCGGTTTAGATTTTAGAGGGGGGGGGGGGACGCTCGATTTTAACGAAAATTTGCACTTTAAAGTTGAATATTTCGCAAACAAATTACTGAATCGAAAAATCGTTTTAGCAAACCCCTAATGTTTTTAAAATACCTATCCAACGATACCCCACACTATAGGGTTGGATGAGAAAAAAGAAATCACCGCCACTACGTCTATGGGAGGTACCCTAAAAAAAATTATTTATTTATTTATTGTCAAGTCATGTTCATTACAATAAGATGTCACTTAGTAGTTTTTTTAGTATTTTTTTTAAATTTTTAATTGTACTGTTTTGTCGGCATAGTTTACTTATATATCCGGGCAAAATTGCAGCTTTCTAGCATTGATAGTCCCTGAGCAAAGCCGCGGACGGACAGACAGACATGGCGAAACTATAAGGGTTCTGTTTTTGCCATTTTGGCTCCGGAACTCTAAAAACAAGCCGTCTTGGACGAGTTTGGTCACAAACACTGTGTCACGAGAATTTCATATAAGTATTAGGTAGAAGATTGTGTTTCGCGCAAACAAATAATTCAACGCCGACGAAGTCGCGGACGGAAAGCTAGTAAATAATCAATAAAGAACTTACCCTACTAATATTATATATGCTATTATGAAATTTGGTACGGTTGTTTTTAAATGCAATGTCTATGAAAAACACGATGTAATTTTCGGAAATTCCCACGGAAAATTTTGTTGTATACTTCTTCACGCCAGAGTGACTAGACGGATTTGGATGTAATTTGGTATGTAGGTAGCTGGATGTCTGGAATAAAACATTGGCTACTTTTGACTCCGATATTCTCACGGGATAAGGATAAAATCTAATAATTTCAACCGCTGGGTAAACCCAAAGATCAGTCATTAAATTTTGGATAGGTTGTACTTGTTACAACGTCAATGAAGATCATGATAAAAATTTTGGGAATAGGGAATATTACTGCAATTTTCTGCCGTCAGAGTGCAGCACTAGCACAAAACTGTAAACAGTTTTTCGAGTATTTTGTACGAAGGATGCCATAAGCCATAATATCATAATTATTTCAATTAAATTTTTGGACATATAGCTCTATCGTGACAAACGATGTAAATTTCATGTTATTTTGCTACTAATAAATGGATGAAGACCAAAGAATTGCACGCCGTTAAAGCTGCGTCAGCAGGTATTTATAATTACAATTATTTTTTTCCTTTGTGACACGAAAATTTATCATACATTTGAAAAAGTTAATGGAAATTTAAACTACCTGCTAACGCAGCTTTAACGGTGTGCAACTTTTTGGTTTTCACCTAAGTACCTATGTCATAATTTCTATAGGTATTAATACTCTTTTGTCTGTCGCAGAGCTTTGCCTTATATGCCCTATTCCCAGAGAAATTTTGTAAAATCCCGGAATTTCAATTGCAACACTAACTACCAGATCGAATAGTTTACGCGTGCTAAGCCGCGCGCAAAATCTTGTTTCATATAAAAGTATTTTATTTGAATAAAGTATTTTGAAAATACCTATTTTGTATTTTGTATTTAAAATACTTAAAGCAAAAATATTTTGTATTTTGCATTTCAAATACCAAAATTAGAAAAGTATTTGCATTTTGTATTTAAATACTTTTTTAAAAGTATTTTGCACATCTCTGTGGATACCTTTATAGTTTTTGTGGTACTAGTCGTGGCAAAGAACTTTTAGGCAAAGTTAGGCGGCTGATATAGCCGCTGATGATGAACTATAGCCGCGATTCTGCACAATATGATTTCCACACAACTTCATTTGATCACATTCGTTATGTCGGACAGGTCTTACTTTTACACAATCAATCGCATTTTTTCCTAACTCTTAGCTCAAAATATACTCCACTTTTCCATTATACTTGGATACATGCTTGAGATATTCCAACTTAGGCCTTTAGGTTGGCAACGCATCTGCAATACCCCTGTTGCACTTGCTCGTTTGCCTTCCAGTCGAATAAAAAAAACATGCAGTTTTTTTAAACAGTATGAGCTTGCGTTTGGCCACAATCACGCCTGATGGAAAGCGAGGATGAGGCCTACGATAGAGCACGCTTGCCTTCCCAGAAATAATAATAGGGTTCCGTCTACTGAAGATTTCCGAAATTTATATTTTTACAACATAATAAATAGGTACAGTACAACTAGTGTTGACATTACGACTTCGCCTTCAAATTTTAAAACAAACCAAGGTTAAAAATGGCAATTATATTTGCATTAGAAACTCTAATCTTGCTCAAAGCCTCATCGACATTCAGTAACACTAACTACCTGAGAATAAATTAGCAAAGTTAAAAGATCACGTTGAAAATGATGGTGTCATCGCTATTTTAAATGTTTAACATAAAATACGAGTATTGCGAGATATGTCATTTTTGATTTCCGTTAATTTTTAGAGAACATTCAACAGCCGAAATGAAATTAATTTATTCAGACACTGGTGGTCTAAGTACACACAAAAGTTCGAGATGTGGTGGAAGAGATCGAGAGGTAAGTGGAGGTGGGCAGGGCACATTGCCAGGATGAACCACGATCGTTGGGCGAGGCGAACACTCGAGTGGAGACCCCGTGAAAACACTCGCAGTAGGGGGAGACCACCAATGAGGTGGAAGGACGACATCTGCCGACAGGCGGGTGGAGGTTGGATGCGTATGGCTGTCGATCACCAGGCGTGGAGAAATGGAGAGGAGGCCTATGTCCGAAGACGGACGAACTAAGGGCTGCTATGGATAGATGGATGGGGTCTTACTCTGATTGTTTAAAAGATAGTCAAGAATTGAGATAATTAATTAAGGGCCTGTTTCACTACGCGTCGACTAACTTTGTGTCAGATAAAAGTAATGCCGTCTTTGTTTATTTGGACAAAACAAACAGAGACGGCATCACTGATATCCGTCACTTAAAGTTACTCGACAAGCGTTGAAACAGGCTCTATAGCGTAAATAACTTTTTAAAGCTTTTTTTAAAGACCGCAACTAGAGTGGTTAATTCATTCATTTCTAACTAGGTACTCTTATTACGATTTAATGCTTCGGAATATAAATTAACTAGCTTTCGTCCGCGTGGAATTCGGATCGCGCGCTGTTCCCTCGGGAACTGTGCATTTTTACGGGATAAAAAGTAGCCTATGTATGTGTATGTATGTGTAGAAGCCGTTTCACTTTTGCGGGGACAGTCAAAATCGTGTATTTTCATGTTGTATTTGTGTCTTTGTGAATGTGAATAAATGTCGTCTTTCTTTGTATCATGTCACTCTCGGGCCCATAAACTATCTCTATGCCAAAAATTACGTCCATAAATTTCTGCATACATTTGAGGGCTACATTTTTTGCCGCTCAGTATACGAGTATATTGGGCTACAGAAGAGACTAGCGTAGAGCCGCTAGACTAGTGCACTAGTGCTGTCGGCAATCGAAAGTCAACGGCTGCAGTTTTGAACAAAAAAAAAACTTTGACCAAAAATCAATGTAATCATGTAATGGCGTAAATCGCTTCAACCTACTTCTGATGGCCGAACATGAACCTTTCTCCGGACAATTTCGTAATAATTTGAAAGTCCAGCCAAGCTGAAATGCATCGTATTACCACCATGTAAAGTGCATTGGGTGTGAAGGGCAACTACCCACAATTCAAGGCGGTTGCCAAATATGATCTGTTCATTGTTTCGTCAATTGAAGGTTGTGGGGCGCTAAGAAAAAACTACTATGGCTTCTGTGTGTAACGTGGTCGGAAATACTCCAATTCTCAAATGTACAAGAGGACCATCACAATCACCATTCGCTACCAGTGCCCTTAGTGTAAGTTTTCGGTTAGAAAATACGTCTCGATCGCGTCCGCGTTAAAATCTCAATTTGTATGGAAACACGAACATCGCAAACGTTCCGCTAGAGGCGCTGTTTCCATATAAATTGAGATTTTAACGCGAACGCGATCGAGACGTATTTTGTAACCGAAAACTTACACTATGGCTTCAGAGTCGAATTTATAAAAATAAAAAAGACATTTATTGCTACACTAACTTTTGCCCGCGGCTCCGCCCGCGTGCTATTCGATTATCGCGCGCTATTCCCTCAGGAACTGTGCATCTTTCCGGGATAAAAAGAAGCCTATGTCACTCTCGAGCCCATAAACTATCTCCATGACAAAAATCACGTTGATCCGTCGCTCCGTTACGGCGTGAAAGACGGACAAACATACAAACACACAAACATTCAAACACACTTTCGCATTTATAATATTAGTATGGATCAAAAAAAATACAATGAACATAACAGAAACACAACAAATAAAACGTAAATCACAATTTGGCGAATCAATCCCATAAATCAAAGTTGTTTCGTCTATTCTTCTTCTTTTTTTAGGGTTCCGTAGCCAAAATGGCAAAAACGGAACCCTTATAGTTTCGCCATGTCTGTCTGTCTGTCTGTCCGTCCGTCCGTCCGCGGCTTTGCTCAGGGACTATCAATGATAGAAAGCTGTAATTTTGCACGAATAAGAATCTATATAAACTATTATGACGACCAGATGGCCTAGTGGTTAGAGAACCTGACTATGAAGCTTGAAGTTCCGGGTTCGAATCCCGGCCGGGGCAGATATTTGTATGAAAAATACGAATGTTTGTTCTCGGGTCTTGGGTGTTTAATATTTATTTAAGTATGTATCTATCTATATAATTATGTTTATCCGTTGCTTAGTACCCATAACACAAGCTTTGCTAAGCTTACTTTGGGACTAGGTCAATTGGTGTGAATTGTCCTGTGATATTTATTTATTTATTATTATTAAACTATGCCGACAAAATGGTACAATAATCATTCCTCAAATTTATAATGAACTACCGAGTGAACTGATTAGAGATAATATATGGAAAAAAAAACAAAAAAAACATATATTTAAGTTAAAATTGAAAAAAATCCTTATAGATAATTAAAATATTAATTATTTAATGATAAGTCGTGGTGTAATGGCATGCTTTGTAATTAAAAATGTCTGGTTTTTCTATTAGTATAAAAATAAGTCATAACATAACACTGACCATAGCAAGTCTTAATACTAACTATCCTATGTTAAGCGTTACTTTTACTTGTAATTTGTAACTTTATAAACCAAGAGCTAAAGTGCCGACAAACTGCTCTGTAGTTTGGCACAACAAATGTAGGTAAATTAAAAATGTAACTTTTAACAGAAATAAACTTTTATATCTATCTAAAACAAATAAAAAAAAAAAATTGGGTACGAACCTTATAGTGTGGGGTGTCGTTGGATAGGTCTTTCAAAACCATTAGGTGGTTGCTAAAACGATTTTTTGATTTAGGTAGTGATTTGTATGCAAAATATTCAACTTTAAATTGCAAATTTTCACTAAGCGTTCGAGCGTCCTCAAGCACATTTTAAAAATCGATTAATGCTCGGATGAATAAGCGATTTCCTCCATTTATAATTGAATAAACAGTCTTTGGAATTAAATCAAGTATTTTAAATAAAAAAATGGACAAAAATACGTTGATCTATTGAATTATTAAAAGAATAATTTGATAAAACCTGACTGCGAAGCCTGAGGTCCCGGGTTCGAATCCCGGCCGGGGCAAATATTTGTATGATGAATACGAATGTTTGTTCTCGGGTCTTGGATGTTTAATATGTATTTAAGTATGTATTTATCTATATAAGTATGTTTATCCGTTGCTTAGTACCCATAACACAAGCTTTGCTAAGCTTACTTTGGGACTAAGTCATTGGTGTGAATTGTCCCGTGATATTTATTTATTTATTTATTTATAAAAAGTTTACGCTTCTCATAAATTGGATCGGAATACAATATAACAAGTCACGAATAAATGTTTTCTTTCTTCTTTCATTTGCTCGTCATCATCATCCCAGCCCATATACGTCCCTCTGCTGGGCATAGCCCACCTTTCAGATTTGCTCGTACGTTTGCTCTTTATAGGTTCTGTGTGTTGAAAGGAAAACGGAACCCTTATAGGACCGTTCGTGTATTTGTCTGTCTGTCAGAAACACACTATGTTACCTATGACCCAGAGAAACACGTTACGTGAATCGTAAACAAAGAAACTTTGAACAAGGAATACATTTGAGGAATAAATTAAAAAAACGGCCAAGAGCATGTCGGACACGCCTAAGATAGGGTTCCGTAGACATTACAAAAAATCAAGTAATGTTTTTCTAAGAATCTCGTATTGTGTACTGAATCTTCCAAGTTTACGTATATTTTATACCTTAGGCTGCTATTTACTCTTAAACTACTAATAATTCTCAAGCAATCTTATCCGTTATAATTTTTCTTGTAAATTTGGTATACCTACTTACTACCATCCTGTATTTTTTTTCACCCAACAGTTTAGATTTTAGAAAGGGGGGAACCTTGGCTAGTGACAATTTCCACTTTACAGTTGAATATTTCGCAAACTACTTACCTATATCTAACGATACCCCACACTATAGGGTTTGTCGAGAAAAAAAAATCCTTTCCACTTTGACTGATACTGATAAGTATACTCATGCCAAATTATGGCTTTCTAGTACCTACTGATGGCATCTGAGCATGGTCGCGGACACACAGACAAACGGACAGACATGGCGAAACTATAAAAGGGTTCCTAGTTGACTACGAAACCCTAAAAAGTAAAGGTTACTTATTAAAATCGTGATACTAATGAGTTTTGGAAATATAAATATAATATCATTAACAAATACATAACCTACGTCCCACTGCAGAGCACAGGCCTCCTTTCACAATGAGAGGGCTTGGGCCCTAGTTCCCACGCGGGCCCAGTGCGGATTGGGAATAATGTACCTAAGCACAGTTAAGGGCAAAAAAATATGTATACACTTTAGCACCTTGTCTATTTTTCGTCACATTTGAACTGCCATATATGAACTGTCACATTGTTTTCTAGAAACGTGGTTGAAACGTCGAGGTAAATATTTACTCGTGTGTTTTAGCGTGATAAGTCCCGTTTGTGGTATTTCAAAGTCAAAGTCAAAATCTCTTTATTCAATTTAGGCTATGACAAGCACTTATGAACGTCATAAAATCTACCACCGGTTCGGAAAAAACCTCTGTTGAGAAGAATCCGGCAAGAAACTCAACGAGTTTTTTTTTTTTTTGAGCAGCTCTAGGTATTTAAAATAATAAGATTTCCTTATATGTTCCATTACTAATTATGAAATTAAGCCCTTATAATTTATGATATAGTACACAGTATACAAAATTGTTATAAGTATATGAATTATGAGTGGCATACAAGCTATTGGAACCATGTACCACAGAGAACATAATCATGTACTAACAATAAAACGTTATTATTAAGTAAATAAGATACAAAAATAACACATATACAGAATTAAAAAAAATACAACTACTAACTACGAGTACTTACTATTTAAAAAACTTATACAAAAAAAATTCTTCAGCTTTGGGGTACCGTTCCTAGGAGGCTGGCAGCATTACCTCTCTGTTGTGGTATTTTAACTATGAATCACGTATGTTTTCAAAATTCTTCCGTAATGTTTCAGCACGTCACTGAAATCCGTATTGTGTGTGCCTGGTTTTAGAATAGGACAGTCCCAAAATTGACTAGAATCTGTGAGAGACCACAACAGCGCCCTCTATCGCCAAATAAGAACTCGGGACTCCAGCTCCTTGGGGGGTTGCTAAAACGATTTTTCTATTCGGTGATGTGTTTGCAAAATATTCAATTTCAAAGTGCAAATTTTCATTAAAATCAAGCGTGCCCCCCCCCCCCTCCCCCCACCCCACTCTAAAACCTAAACCAGAGGGTGGAAAACTTTAAAAAAAATTCACGCTCTTGGCCGGTTTTTACAACCAAAATCATCTAAAACTATCAATAAATATGTAAATCATCAAAACGGGATAAAACAAATAAAAGTTCAAAAATAACATTAAAGTAGGTAGTAATAATCAATTACCTCAATAAAAAAGCCAGAAGATAGAAACAGTCACAAATAACAAAACACTCATACACACTTAATTAAAACCATACATTTTATTGTAAAACACTTGCACTGTACTAGGCTGTCATAAATCTACTGACAGCATTGTCACTGACGACCCGCCTTCACTATAGTCCGGCCGCAAATAAAATAAGAAACATTTTTAATCGGAGCAAGAGATACTTGGGTCTATTCCGGCTTCATGCCTTTCGTTTCGTCACGAACTGAGACCCAACCGATTGGCGACGCTCATGGGTCATGCCATGCGCCACGGAAGACGATTTACCGTTAACTGTTATTCAAAATTAGAAGTTTTAAATGGTTACACTGATGCACAACGTATTTAATTGCCAGCAATGAGCGCAAAGGTATTATCTGACGCGATTAAGGCAATTTTAACCTATCGGCAATGGCCTTAAAGTACAATCGTGTTGCAACTATGAGAAAAATACGAGTAGGTAACTGCTTGCTTTCATTTATCTATTGCATTCAAGCAGATTAGCTAAGTCGCCTTAATATATTGGATTGCCTCTCAAAGGGTCTGCAACGCGCCTGTGATACCCCTCGTGTTGACAGGTAGGCGATGATTGGTTTCCCAACAGGTGACACGCATGCTCGTTTGCCCCCACTTATATAAAAAAATGCATTTTCAACAAAATATAACAAGCTGTCACAGTAAAGTTTAGTGATGTAACCTATTTACTTCTCACATTCGCGAATGCGCTAGCGAATATTTAAAACCGATGTTCGTGAATTAAAATATCCAAATCCGATATTCGTGGATGCGAATCCTTTTGGGCATACAAAAATTAGGTGAGGCAATTTTTTCGATGGTGAGATAGATGTCGTGAGATTTAGCACGACATCTCCACTCCAACTCCATTTATCTGGCGGTAAGTTATTTGGAATTAACTATATATACAAAATAAAATTACCTACAAAAAAAAAAATTAAAACAAACTTATTCTAAGCCTTAAACCTATATTTAGGTAAGTGCAACAAGCTTTTGCCCGCGGCTTCGCCCGCGTGGAATTCGGTTATCGCCCGCTGTCCCCTCGGGAACTGTGCATTTTCCCAGGATAAAAAGTAGCCTATGCCATTATCTGACCCATAAACTACCTCTATGCCAAAAATCACGTCGATCTGTTGCTCTGTTTCGACGTGGAAGACGGACAAACATACAAAAACACAAACACACTAACATACACACACTTTCGCATTTACAATATTAGTATTGTGTGGATAATCGATTCAGCCATTTTTGAGATATGGAACTTTGAAATGAGAATGGTGGGGGCTCAGTCGGGGGTTTTCAACTTTATGTAAGTAAGTAAGGAATGATACCTACTTATACTTGTATATATAGCAATCCTTGAAGGACAACTATAAAATTCGGTTATATTGGGTGACCTTAGCCTCAGGACAAATACGAGTACTATTGGCTTATCAAGATATTTAAAACCAAATTGCAAAGTATCATAACAATCAGTCCAATATTAACCGAAAAACTAACGGTTTTCAATGTATCACTTTGGAGCAGCCTGTGCATTTGGATTATCTAATTTCATAGATTTTTTTCTTGTCTAATTAAGCAAATAGGTATTTTAAGATATTGCTAAGTATCAGTCTTATCCATGATTTCATTATTTGTCCAGAGGCTAAGGTCACCTTTTATTAGGTACTCAAAAATAAGATGCTTAAATTAAACTAAGTGGGTTAAATTGAACATAGCTATGTCTAAATAGAGACATACACAGCTCAGACAAAACATCACTGATAAATATACTAATGAAGCGCGAATTGTAGTGGCATTGAGAAATGCTGCCAGACTTATGCAGAACTACGTTCAGTTTCTTAGCTTTATAGAAATACTAGCTTTTGTCCGCGGATCCGCCCGCGTGGTATTCGGTTATCGCGCGCTGTTCCCTCGGGAACCATGCATTTTCCGGGATAAAAAGCAGCCTATGTCACTCTCAAGCCCATAAACTATCTCTATGTCAAAAATCACGTCAACCTGTAGCACCATTACACAAACATACAAACACACACACTTTCGCATTTATATTATTAGTATGGAACTATGCATTTGAAGAACGAGAAAAGTTATTTGTGAAAGAATTAGAAATGCGCCAGTTCTTATTCCCATGTAAATTTCGTCAAAGCTCTCAGTACCTATTGTAGCAAAGCGTACCCGAATCTCTCTGGACTTCGGGCAAGCCCCACAACACAACACTTATGTGCAATAATTCATCAAAGTGTGCAATGCACTATAAATGAAACGATTAATTTTGAGACAAAATTATCAAATATTTAATGTACAAATTCACACAATTCAATTCAAATTCACAGTGAGGTTACAGGGTAGTATTTTCAAGGTTGTCGTAGTATTATTCCAAATGATTAGCCAAAATTACGGGGGCCTACATGGGCTTTTAGAATTTTGAAAAAAATATATAAAAAAAATATACGGAAAGGGCAATTCGCACACCAATCTCTGACAAGCCGAATTTTCACGTCCTGTGTTCCACGTTTCCAGGATACCAATTCAAAAATTTTAAAAGAAAACTGAAGGAGAGAACCACAACTATACAACCAGTATATATTAGCAAAAATAGGTTAACACACTAATTTTAAAACGAAGTTGCATTGTTGACATGCAGCAGAATTATGCTGCACTACATATTCAAGCTATCTAGGACGCTGTTTTGCAATGTTGTTGTTAACTCTGATTAATTCTACAATACGAGTAAGTACAATGTGAACCCTTGAAAAATATTTTTAAGTTGACATTATATTGCAAAACATCGTTTCTAGTCTCTAAGCTCCATTGGTTTAGAAATAGAAATATTTTGTTTGAGAAACATTTTCTGTCAGTCAGGCAACCACGATTTTTAGAAAAAAAATAGAGCCTCTTTCAGAAAATTCTGTTAAGCCTTTTTATAAAATTTGTCTGCAGAAGTATGTCTGCCCTACGCTACCTTTAAAGGGCAGAAATAGCATTCAAATATTTGCAAAGATAATTCCGAAATGGAATCGTAGCGAATTGGGTTCCGACCATTTAATGAGCTCTTAGAGTGGGAAAAAGCCCGCGAATATTGTGTAACATAACTTTATTACGTTCTATAAGTCGAGTGTAGCGTGTGTCTCGCTCGAGGCTGGCACCTTGACCGGCGCTCACGGGACGGACTAACCGTTATGACCTATGATCTCCTGGTATCAGATACTATTCATACTTGTCTACTTATTTTAAAAACATAAGTACTTACTTACGTCAGATTCGTTATTGTCAGATCCTGATTTGCTGACAGTGGGCTCTAACTGAAAGTATTCCTGTTCCAACGTATTTTTTTTCATACTCATTCAGAAATAACTTTTCCTCCCTGACGAGAGGGCAAAGTGCAACTTTTCTGTTCAAGTGATTTTTTGCAAATGCAATTTTCAGAAGTTGATAATTGCAAAACCACGCCATTTTCTATGCTGGTAGCTCTTTCATTATATTTAGAATTGTTTTATTTAAATTTTCGTCATACTCGGTATGAAAAGTTGTATGTGTCACTCGGGAGCATAATTATTTTCATCTTGGGCGTTAACACTTGAATCCCTCATTACGCTCAGGATTCTAAATTAAAATCCCTCGCTACGCTCAGGACTCTATTGTAGAATCCTTCGCTGCATTCTGGATGAAGTACCGACCGATGGATGAAGTACGATTAAGTGCTTCTACATTAAGTACCGACCTCGCCGTAAATATACATCAGTTTGCTCCCTTATGACACAAATAACTTCGAATGATGTGGCGCCCATTGCCACTTCAACTTGCATATCAATGTTGATTATTACATTCTTTAGTACCTAATAAGAAAAATGTTTATTCAAACGGGAATCGTATTCGAGAAGCACAATTTTATAGGTAAAATTATAAACATGCCACAGTACTTTTTATTTTCAAACGTGTGATGCAATCGCTGCTGTACTTTCACTCAACATCGCATTAAATTATACAGCTAGCAACATAAATTATGGTGAGCATTTTAAATACATTATTTCAAATGATCGTCATCAAATAAAATTGCCTAGCACTCATATATAGTAACCTATAAGCTTTGCTTAGTTTGGGACTAGGTCAATTAGTGTCAGGGACACCCCTGATATCCTTACTATTATAAAGGGGAAAGTGAGTTTGTTTGTTTGTTTGTTACGTGGGAAAGTAAGTTGGTTTGTTACGCTTTCAGCGAGGGATCGTCGTGATTTTTGGCATAGAGATAGTTTATGGTCCCGAGAGTGACATAAGCTACTTTTTAACTCGGAAAAATGCACAGTTCCCGAGGGAACAGCGCGCGATAACCGAATACCACGCGGGCGGTGCCGCGGGCGCAAAAGCTAGTTTATTATAATTTAATTGATTTGTTATAATTTTATTAACACTAAATATGCATCTATCAGCAAGGGCATTTCTACCGTTCGTTCTTTAGTACGAAAGTCTATGATTTTTAGGGTTCCGTACCTCAAAAGGAAAAAACGGTACTTTACCTGGTTGCGCCGTATTGCCGTGTGCAAGGAGGTGGACAAGCCTAGGCAACGCTGGCCGGAAGCCTCTGATGCCACGCGGTACGTTGTCATTGTCATATTGTCATCTCCTGTCTATCAGTCACATAAAAGAAAATAATTCCTACGACACATCAAGCAATTTAAGAATCCCTGTGAAAATTATTATAAACGACGTGCACTATCATCGCTCTCATCGTCATCTTCGCACCCGTGGCCAGTCAGAAGGTCGGCGGCGAACTTGGGTAAGTCCACCTTCCTTCGCCAACTTTGGCACGGGCCGCCGCATCATTACCCTTATAGAATCACTTTTTGTCCGTCTGTCTGTCTGTCAAGACCCTTTTTCTCGGGAACGCGTAGAGGTATCAAGCTGAAATTTATATCAAATGCTGAGGTCTACTGTCCCTTGGAGCTGTAAAAAAATCATACTTCTAAGCCAACGCAATCAAAGATGCAGCCGTTTATGCTGCAAATTTCCGCAAATTTTCAAAACTCGCAAGAGAATCAAAACCTACAGAGTACTTCCTGCGAACTCAGAATCTTGAAATTTGGTACGAAGATAGCTATTACAACACAAACACAACCAACTAAAAAAGTCCGAAAATCTTGATTTTTCATGTCTGTCTTACAGACAATATCAATTGCCAATATAATTTGCCCCACACTGCGTACCTTTGCGTAAGAGTGGGGCTCTGCATACACTGAATTTATTAAACACTCGGAAAAAACGAGAAATATCTTCAAGACACGATTCCCATTTACTTGCATACCTATAAATGAACCCTCGGTGCGCAAGTCCGACTCGAACTTGCCCGGTTTTATTATAAAATGGTGACTCAAAGAAAACTCAAAGTTCGCTGCAACTGCGATAGTGCTCGCAGCATAGCACTATATCAGTACCACTACCATGAGTTTACAGTGATCGTACTCGATAGCGACGGCGTAAATTATTTGTAGAGGCGCTGTACAATAGGGATGACGACTGGGTTAAAAATATATCATTCTATTTAGTCCGACAGTTAGATTATGGAAAAATATGGGACACGTCGACACAGGTATAGATCATCAAACTTTAGGGGCTTATGACGTCGCTATAAGGTAACAATCCTACCATAGCGACGTTACTCGAAACTTCTAAGCACTGTATCCTTGTCATTTTTTGTTTGTCAAACAAAAGAAAAAATATGTGTACAATATTTTTAAATTATCCACCTGACGGACTAAACAGATTTTTTTAGTCGTCTAGTCTATTCAAGATTACGATTTGGAGTCTTTTTGTATTTTTTATTTCAACTCCAAATTTTTGTTTCTTTTACGGTCATCCCGTGAAAGTTTATATAAATTTCACACGAAAACACAAGCCGAAACATGAATGCACAGAAAAACCAGAAAAATAGACCAGCGCTGGGAATCGAACCCAGGTCCTCAGCATTCCGTGCTGCGTGCTATTCCCCTCACCACCACTGGACAGGAGACTAGACACGAATTTTTCCTATGCACCCATATTTCAACTTGGATTCTTCTTAGGTTTTTTTTTTGTCTAGTCTATTCTCCATACAAATAATTTACGCCGTCGCTATCGAGTACGGTCACTGTAAACTCATGGTAGTGGTACTGTACCCACTCAATCATGTTACATTAAAGAGCTCGGTCAAGGCATTCTAGCAGGCTATTCCTGGCAGGTTATGTAAGTCTAAGTACGTACCTACTAATGACGCCAAGTTGTTTGCCTTATTTTGATACTAAACTATTAGTAGAGGAGTCGTGGAAGATCGCCCTTCACCCATCTGATAACCGGATGAGTCATAATGTAATTTGTATTAAATGTTATTTATTTCCCTATTTAATCCCGAGAACTCACGTTGATCATCAAGAGAAGAAAGGTAGCATATCTAGGACATGTATTAAGGCATGAGCGTTATAATTTACTCCTAACAATAATGATGGGAAAAATTGAGGGGAAAAGACGCGTCGGAAGAAGAAATAAATCCGAGAGAAAAACATCAGAGAGTGGACCGGTACCGCTCTATGATGGCTACGAGTATACAGCCAGTGTGGAAGAACTGCTTCCTTTGGCGAGAGATAAGGAGAGATATTATTTTTTGGTTTATTTTTGTATAAATTTTTCTGTATATGTGTGTCTTCTGTGTTAGTGAATAAATGTCTTCTGTTCTTTTCTTTTCTTTAGATATGCGGAGCTGACATCCAACCTCCAGTATTGGAGAGGCATATGGTAGTTACATCCTGTTCATACCCGCTTGCCAGGTAGCTATGAACAAAAATATGTAGGCAAGCCTACCAAGGCATATTCTCTGCATTAAAAACTATCAGCTGGAATAAAAAATCCGGTTATCAAAATAGTGAAGTAATCCAAAAAATGGACTAAAATTCATTAAATTAAAAAAAATAGCAATGAACACTTCGATAGGCAAGCTATCACAGGCGTGTTTTTAAATCAATAATATTTTATATACGAGGAATAATATTTTTTATTTTATTAACGAGGAACTAAAACCAGCCATAATGACACTAGATGTTTAGCGTACAAAACGCTGTAAAAATATGCACAATAGACTTTTATTTCAACGTAATAAGGTCCTGGTTCACCCTGAATGTAAAAATTTAAATGCAATAAAACTTTAATCTTTGACAGTCCCCACGCCTGTAAAGACTGCTTTAGAATAGGTATGGTGTTCTGAAACATTGCTATAACATGAGCAACAGGCGCTAGCAGGACTTCGATGTGTGGAAATAATACGTTGCTCTTAACTTTAACAAGCCTTTTGGAACTGACTTGTTCATTATCTTTTGATCAAAGTTCCAATAATAAATTAAGATTAAGAAAAAACTTTAACAAAAGCTTTAACAAGTCTTTGTGCAAAAAAATTGTGTACCAACTCAATATTAACCTTACGATGCTATGCATACGTTTTATTATCTCTATTTAACTTTAAGAGTAAGTGGTAGGTAATTAATGACATTTGCTTGTCATCCGAAGATTGCTTTTCATTAAATTGAATTTTATATTAGCGTTATACATATATTAGCTTTTTTAAGTAGCACTGGGAGATTTTCTTACTATATCTAAGTCCTAAGTTAAAACAGTAAGACATTCAGTTATACTTACTCCATTTATTTTAACATTTGAAACTTACCTAACGGTAAAATTTGCACACGTTTTTAAATGAGACAACGAAACTATTTGAAATTGTGTTAACTTCTATGATAAAAACATAATAAATACCGCTAATAAATGCACATGTAGGTATTTTTAGTCCATTTGTGTTCGAAATATCGAGAAACGTGTGTTAAAATTTGACCGTTAATTTAACTACACTACACTAGTTTTTGTCGTAGACATACTAAGCGCTGCATAATTATTTAATATATAAATGAATAAATACAAGCTTTTTTGCTGACTGTAATTTTTGTTGACTGTACTTGTATTGTCACCCAAGCTACAATCGCATACCAAATTTTAAGTCAGTCCTACTGGAAGTTGCATGATTAATTACAGACATACAGACAGACAACGGGACAGGTGAAACTAGGCCCATAAGCTATCTCTATGCCAAAAATCACGTCGATCCGTTCGCTCCGTTTTCGCCGTGAAAGACAGACAAACATACACACAAATATACAAACACACACACTTTCGCATTTATAACATAGGTTTGGAAGTATGGATTAAGAAAATTTTAACTAATAACTAGCTTTTGCCCGAGGATCCGCCCGCGTGGTATTCGTTTATCGCGCGCTATTCCCTCGGGAACTGTGCATTTTTCCGGGATAAAAAGTAGCCTATGTCACTCTCGGGCCCATAAACTATCTCATACCAAAAATCACGTTGATCCGTCGCTCCGTTTTCGCCGTGAAAGACAGACAAACATACACACAAATATACAAACACACACACTTTCGCATTTATAACATAAGTGTGGAAGTATGGAATTATGGATTAAGAAAATGTTAACTAATAATATTTGACAAAAATACCTACATGAAAAAAAAGGGTCATGAAAAAGGTTGAAAATTGAAAAACACTGTGCTAGATCGATTTTCAATTGAGTGATTTTTATCAAATACACCCGATTGCATTAGCAGGACAATAATCGTGCCATAAAAATGTAAAGGTTAGTTCACACCGAAAACGCCGCGGCTTTTCACACACAGTATTTTTCACTACCATGAGTTTACAGTGACCGTACTCGATAGCGAGGGCGTAAATTATTTATATAGGCGCTCAACAATTCTCCATACAAATAATTTACGCCGTCGCTATCTAGTAAGGTCACTGTAAACTCATGGTAGTGGTAAAGAATGCATAAAATGCACCAGAGACGGTCTGTGCCCAAATAAGTACTTACATGTCTACTTGTTCATATTACGTTGGACTTAACCCGCAGCTCACGCAACGCAACGAGCTATGAAGAGAGCTATGCTTGGAGTTTCTTTGCGCGATAGAATCCGGAATACGGAAATTCGTCGAAGAACTAAAGTCACTGACATAGCTGGAAAAATATGCAGGTTGAAGTGGCAATGGGCGGGCCACATCGCTCGAAGAACAGATAACCGTTGGGGGAGAAAAGTTCTCGAGTGGCGACCACGAACCGGAAGACGAAGCTTTGGTTAGACCTCCCACCAGGTGGACTGACGATATCGTGAGAGTTGCGGGAAACCGGTGGATGCAAGTGGCGAGTTGTCGTTCATTATGGCGTTCTAAGGGGAAGGCCTTTGTCCAGCAGTGGACGTCTTCCGGCTGATGATGATGATGATGAACCCGCAGCTACGCATGCGTAAAAATTAAAAAAAAAATGATGAGAGCCCAGAATCTTAGACGCTCTTCAAACAGCTTTAAAGGTCTATATATTTCACACGAAAGCACAAGCTGAAACATGGATGCACAGAAAAACCAGAAAAATAGACCAGCGCTGCTTATATATAGACTTTCACGGGATGACCGTAACAAAAATTTGAATTTGAAATAAAAAATACAAAAAGACTTCAAAAAGTAATCTTAGCTTTAGAGGTGCCCCGAGAATATATTATTTGAAATATGCACGGCCAATGTTTAGCGATGGAAAGAAATTCTGTTGAAAATTGAAAAACTATAAACTGTCTCTTAATTAACTTAGGTATGGCTTTTCTTGTATGAGCCTTTATTTCTAAGACTAAAAAAAAAAAAAATTAATCTGTTTATTATAAATCAGAATAACATTACAATGATACAATTACTTAGCTAATAATCTAGCTTTTGCCCGTGGCTTCGCGCGCGTGGGATTCGGTTATCGCGCGCTGTTCCCTCGGGAACTGTGCATTTTTCTGTGCCTATGTCACTCTCTGGCCCATAAACTATCTCTATGCCAAAAATCACGTCGATCCGTTGGTTCGTTTCGACATGAAAGACAGACAAACATCCACAAAAACATACAAACACACACTTTCGCATTTATAATTAGTATGGATATCAGTATTATAGAATTTCAAATCATTAGCCCAACATCCTGAGGTGAGCACTAGACCATACGGGGGTGGGCACGCCTCCCCCCCTCCCCCTCAATATACGCCTATGATATCAACCTCAATACCTTTATAACTGTCAGAAATAATTTTCTGTTAAGTTGAGTAACACGCATTTTCAAACTTTGAAATAAAATAAATAAAAATGGTCAAAACCTGCATTTCTACAGGAGCCCCGACAACCCGACATATTTTACCTAGCCCTGGAAATGCGTCGCGTCTCGGTGTGAACGCACCCTATATCGTAAGCTCGCGATAAGGCAGCAAGCTCGACAAAAGCTTCATTAGACAAAGCGGCAAAGCTTTCACCTCGTGTACCACTGACCGAGACCCAATGACAGTGACAGGACGCTCGTAACGAGAGGCGATCCGCGCGACGCGGGTCACTGACCCCACACCGCCGCCACATATTATACAGGATGTCACTCACCATGGCCACACAGCGGCCACTCAGTACGAAATACGCGTTCTTGAAGCTATATACATAAGCACGACGACGTCTGTACACGCGTCAATGTGTGCGTAAGATACACAGGGCTGACTATCGCAAAACCCTAGTAAGTACTATATAAGTATCTACTACCAATGACATTTAAAGGTACTTATATATATAGGTATGGCTTAGATATGTGCAAATAAATGTAATCGTTAATCTTACCAATTTATTTAAACCTACTTAAAATGTGTCTTTTGTGTATTTCACCATTATTATTTTCGAAATCAATTATTCTGTAGGTAGTTATTTCATGTATTAAGAAAGAAAAGAAAGAAATCATTTATTCGTGACAAGGTAGCATAGCATAACAAAAAAATATATATTGAAAAGATAAAGAAAAAGAAAAAGAAAAAGAATAAGAAGAGGATTTAAAAGATATTAATCGCGATAATTTCAGAAATCATTGTTTATTTATAAAAGTAAGTAGGGAGGGTACCGTTACCATCTCGCAAATTATTGTTCCCGAACTTAGTGCCGTGCGGCCGACATACATCGCGTTGCGCACCCAACTACTTTCCTGCGGTTTTCCTGCAATCTGCGCTTGAGGGGTGGGGTAACTCGAACCATTCTGTACTTAATTTTTATATATTCTAAGCCATGGGGCTTTAAATTCAAGGTTTGATTCCACAAACAAAAGTATACCTACCACGCGCCATATAAATCTGCCTAAAAGTTTATTACTTAATACTCAGTTTTGGCGCATTTTTGGGATACATTTTTTATGCGACGTCTTTACGTTACTCCCGGATTGTGTTCAAATCGCTTAACGGTATAGTGCCTATTCAATTATTGGAATCATACTTTAATATTTTTTGTGGTACTAGTCGTGGCAATGAACTTTTAGGCAAAGTTAGGCGGCGGAAGGTATAAGCTTCTTTTGTTTTGTAACATTTTCATAAAACCGGCCTAGAGCGTGTCGGACACGCCCAAGATGGGTTCCGTAGTTAGTAAGAAAAAATCAAGTACTTAATATTATGTGCGTTATAACACAATTAAAACACTTACCACAGTCTTAAAATCTATTACCAGAAAAAGAGCGTATCTTCACGGCACTTACGTCCATTTGTTGAGAAGCGCAGTTTTTCGGCAATAACTCAAAAACGGTATATCCGATCATGTTGAAACCAATTTTCATTGAAAGTATTTATTAAGCGTTATCTTTCCATATTTTTTTACATATTTTTTGGACAAACGATTTACAAGATAGAGGGGGGGGTTATTTTTGTATTTTTTTTAATATTTCATCATCATCATCATCAGCTGGAAGACGTCCACTGCTGGACAAAGGCCTCCCCCTTAGAGCGCCATAATGAACGAAAACTCGCCACTTGCATCCACCGGTTTCCCGCAACTCTCACGATGTCGTCAGTCCACCTGGTGGGAGGCCTGCCAACGCTTCGTCTTCCGGTTCGTGGTCGCCACTCGAGAACTTTTTTTAATATTTATTTTGTATTAATTCTACGTTTCTCCTATCTGTTATTTCTGCCACCTACATTAGTCTGTTCATATTTATTAATTTATTAGATTTTGTTTGTCTGGCAGAGATCGCGTTTTAGCGATAAAAGACCTCCTAATGTTTACCTGTTTTTATTTTATTTTTGTACTGTCTCTGTACTTTGGTGCTTTTGGTGATCACTAAAGAATTGTATTGTATCGTATTGTACATCCCTAAAACTGTCAAACTCGAAAGGTCACAGAACTCATCATAGGTTAAAAATACTATAGGTAAACTAAGTATTGTTTTTGTCTCAGGAAGCAACTATCATAAAAACATATTTTTATACCTATCCACCACGACAGTTGATATGACAACTCCCATCAACCTTGTAATTTAAATTTAAAATAAAAAGTAATAATTTTCAGAGAATTTTAGGAACAATGAGTTTCTAAAAAATAACGCTATTGTATCACTCAAATCTTACTAACATTTAAATGCGAAAGTTTGTTTACTACTCCTTCGCGCTAAAACGCCTGGAAATAAATAGGTAAGCTACTTTTTATCCCCATATTTCCAAGGAATCAGGATAACATTTTGAACCCTCACCCGCTAAACTTAGAGAGATGAAATGTCCGTCCACGACATATTATTAGTACAAACGCAAAATTTCAATACAAAATTTTAACAAAAAGTAGAACCGACTACAAAAAACCATGAAAATAATTTTCTACCAGTCCGAAGTCGGTGCCTCAGCACGAGTCAGCAGGAATTTACCTGATGTCTACATCGCCTACAACTATACAAGTATATTGGGCTTCAGTCACTCCTGCTGGCTCGTGCTGAGGCACCGACTTCAGACTGGTAGAAAAATATTTTCATGGTTTTTTGTAGTCGGTTATATTTTTTTTTTTTTCAAATGTTTTTTCACCCTTTTTAGTGTAAAAGATCTAAGATTAATGTAATAATTTCAACTGCTCATCACCTTTTACGAAAAATTGCTTTTTCCGATGCAGAGACGTTCATTATTGAGGAGTCGTGGTGCTTCATTACATCACCCGTTCCATTTCACCATATGAATTACGATGAGCTTAAATTACTTAGCAACTGCGTTAAAGTAATTGAAATTCAACTCGTGAAGTACTTGTTATTGAGTAGTCGCCCCATTCATCAAATTTGGTGTCCATCATCAGTTCCACTTCACCAAATGATGATTTTCAAGAGCAAATGCACGAGTTACTCCTAAATATCTACCGTACTTAAGCTATAAAAGAGTTAAGCCTCAATTGACCAATTGAGGCTTAACTCTTTTTTACGTACTTAAGCTAAAAAAGAGTTAAGCCTCAATTGACCAATTGAGGCTTACCTCTTTTTTAGCTTAAGTACGGCAGATATATCGAAATTACCATAGGCATTCCTACAATATTTGAAGAGTTCCCTCGTTTTGCCTAGGATCCAATCATCAGATCCTGATTTGGTGCTTAAATGGGAGTAATGGGACCTAATTGAAAGCATTCCTAGACGAACTAAAAAAATCTTTTCAAATCGATTTATAAATGACGGAGTTCTGAGGTAACAAACATAAAAAAATTCAACCGAATTGGTAACCTCCTTTTTTTGAAGTCGGTGAAAAATAACTTCTGCCGGACATAATGGTATAGGTACGCATGTGGAGCCGCAGGCAAAATCTAGTAAATAAAAGGACGGTGCAAGCTATCAAAATTAGCGGATTTGTCTGATATTAAATGATATACTCGTATATCGGATGATTCACGTCTAAAATAGAGTTTAGTTTGACTTGTTTCAGGTTACTCCATTACCCGTAACCCTTCATCTGGGAGCAACGAGACGCGACTCAGTGGCTGCCTGCAACACTGCGCGTCACCGCCCTGCTCGCGCAACTACCCGACGAAACTAATACCGGAGTTTAATTACCCGCATTTTCATCGTCATTTTTGTTATAATTGTCAAATGTAGGGTAGTAAAAACAACGCTAACAACATCCCTCTGTAAAGGCACGTCCGCACTAACCGATAACGCAACACGAGTACAGTCAAGGGCAAAAATATGTATACACTTAGTACCTTGTCACTACTTTAACCACTGTGACAGTTCATATATGGCAGTTCAAATATGACGAAAATAGACAAGGTACTAAAATGTATACATATTTTTGCCCTTGACTGTACTTACACGGTTTTCCAACTCGGGATTAATGAACAACCATTATAATACGGATGACTTATTTCAATGGCTTCACTTCACGCACTTTCCGCGGAATAATAAATCGTTTATTTCGATTGCAAACTGAAAATGAAAAACTTTTCTCTCGCAAGTTTCGATAGGTACCTTATCAAATCTGATATAGTACGATTTCAGTCGTGAGTTATCCGATATATTATCATTTAAATAATAGGAGTGAATCTCAGGGTAGTTTCATTTCATATAGAGCAACACGAGCTTTGCTTCCGATAGGAAGCCCGTGTTGCTCTCTAAGTTCTAAGTGTTCAAAATTGGAAATCTTTACGGAGGGATTTGTCTGAACTGGAGAATGCATTTGATTGAGGCATGCATTTGTTACCTATCACTCAATCTCCGCCTGCATTTCATAGCATTGCATTAAATTTTGAAGGATTACCATGAACATGTGTTAAAGTAAACCGTTTGTTTGTGTTTGGTCTTGTATCGATTATTTTTATTCAGTTATTTAGCTTTTGATTATTTTAATTTTTTCGTCTTGTTTCGATCTTTTCAGTTCATTTTACCTTAACAAGTTAGGTACTCTTATATTTTGCAGGCAGATTTTTTGATTTTCTTAATTGTTATTTTTTTAAGTCAATAAATAATGTGAGTTTGAGTTTGAGAATCGATATTATGCAAGAAAAAGGGAACCAAGGGAGAGGGAAGAGCATACGGCATAATGGTTTTCCATAGTATGTTATCGTAAAAGTTCGTACTTACCTGGGTATTTATCGTGCTCTCAATAAGTTGCAGTACCTACCCATCGTTCAACCGTCCATTTTTCAGTTTGACATATTTTGACACTAAATCATGAAGTTTCATATTTTATAAATGTGAATATACTTAATGATTATGAAAATATCACTTATTGGATACAATAATTGCTGAAAGACACCTCGGGTGCCATCGTATTCCGTTTGAGATCCGACTTTTCCCGATGGAAAGATGATGGAAAACCATTACACACTACACTTGTAATTGCTAGTAAACGCTATCGCCTATGGCTGCCACCGCACCACAGGCACTGACCGCTGCAACAGTAGTATACTCTACATTTTGGCGCTCGCTCTCGACCAGCGCACGCGCATCGTCTCGTTAAAAAACAATTGAAACTTTAGAACGGAGTGAACAGAACTTTTTGGTGTATCAAAACTGCGCTACCAGGATAGCAGATTTGAAAGGCGATATGTTCGCCAAACCTTGATCCGATTCGTCTAATGATACAGTTCGTGCCTGAGTAAAAAAAGTGAGTTTTCCCTATTTAGTGATATTTTGTATGTGTGGATTTTGGTGTCGCTCACAAAAACAACTAGATAAGTCAAACTGTTCTGTGGTCGTCTTTATTGTCTATTTGGTCAAAGTTTTAAGTGATCACTGAAAGTGATTTTGATCAAACGTAACTAACCAATAGGTCAACCAATCAACCAATCATTCATATAATAACATAGTTGAGTAAGTTGTTGTTAATTTTTTATAACACATTAAAAATACTGAAAATCAGTGGTGTTGCTTCAGAATTGCCGCTTAAAATTTGCCTTAAAAAATGTATGTTGGATTTCAAATAAGTGCTAACTTTATCAGAAAGGACATTGCAAAAAACCTAGAGTCGGTTAAAACAACTTGAGTTTCGAGAATCATTATTAAGTCTCAAATAATATAATCTAATTTCCCACAATACTATCGCAAAGAAGTCAGTGGTTTCGTGGCCCTTTAAAATAAGATGTGATTCCGGGTCGTTACAGCCAAATATCATAACAACGTATTTCTAGAATGTCAGAATGTCCAAACAGATTATTCTCATAATGTCTAAAACTCGAAATGACTTACTTATTGTGTTCTTAATGTGACTATAATTCATTTAGACTATCGCGTTTTGATAAATTTTCAATTCTACCATTTCCCAAAATGTCTAAAACTTAACTTGATCACAAAATGTTTAAAACTCAAATTGATGTGTCTGATAAACTGAACTAATTATTTACGTTTATAAAATACGTAACACTAAAAATACTGTGTGGTTAAAATTTTTGGTATTATGAGGCAATGTCATTTTGATCTTTGGGCCTGTCAACCAAAGGTATTTTTGAGTTTTGGTAATTATGAAACTAATGCATTTTCACTTTCAGTCTTAATAATAATTCGGTATTTGAAGTTATTGTTCATTTTACCAACTATACAATTTGGATATATATCGGATGTAATGTGTAAATGTTATTTAGTATGAAATTTTATTGTATTAAAAATAAGTTAATTTGGGAATTTAAGCATTTCGGAACTATGACAATTTGAGATTTAGTCAAATATGTAAAAGGGCATTATGATATTTGGCTGTAACGAACATATTACCTTTTCATACTATTTTATATGCCTATATGAGTAGGTAGTCTGTGTTAGAAAAGAATCGTCAATAGGTGTCTTTCAAAAATAAAACGCCTGTAACCGGCTGCGCTGTACCTAACCATTACGATTATATTATTTATTCTATTATATTATTATTATTATTTTATTAGTTTTAGTCGATTCTGGCTTTTGGTACACATACCTACAAATTTAACTTTTAGACGTGATACAAAATTAATGTTTGTAGCTTATATAATGCTATGACCAGCAGTTGAACTCCAAATCTGCATTAACTCAATTGTTTTAGTTAGTCTTATTTCATTTGATGTGTGTTGATTTTAAAAAATTATGACTATCCCAAATGTTATCAAACTCATTTTAATATCATGCTAATGCATTATATTGTCCAGCATTAACTGGCTGATTAATTAGCTGATCAAGAAACACTATAACAGCCTTATTCATAAAAAAACCTTAATTGAGGTTTGATCGGCCTGTTAGTTAACAGACTGATTAAGCTTGTTTGACGTTTGTCAAGAAGTGTTATTCATAAACGTTTGTTAGCAGTCTGCTAGTTGTTGAGCTGCTGATAGACTGATTAGACGCGTTATGTTGGCACTCTTGACAAATCAAAGACAAAAATTGGCCTTATCGGGAATTAAAAAAAAGAAATTGACAGCAGTGACAGCAGAGATGTTTGTTTTCCCGCCATTTCCGATCCGCGTGTTTTAGTAGACCTAAACTAAGTGCAAAAAGCCGTAAATATGTTAATCATCCTAATTTTATTTTTTTCATATTATTAGAGGATTTTTAAATACAAATTCCTGAAAATAAATATTTCTGATTTTTTTTAATCTTTGCGTAAACTTCCATAAAAATATCATCGGTATGGTTTTTTGCTCTTGTCAAAGTCAGCTGTTCAAATTTGTGGCGGCCATTTTGTGACTTAGCAGGGAGATAAAGGAGGGTCTACGGTCCACTAACTTTAGCAGAGCCTTGATCGACTGATTAACGCTAACAGACGTTTATGAATCACGTTTTTTAGCATCGGGACATCAAGGAGCCTTTAAGGAGGCTCTAACTTTTTATGAATAAGGCTGTAATTGTGTACTTATCATGATTAAGATTTCACCTCGTAAATTTTTAGGCGTTCTCCTCTTACAATTTTGTTCATTTTCTCAAAGCAGTCACCATTTTGGTTCGAGCGGTAACAAAAGGTAATCTAACCTCTAATTACCTAGCGCAGTCGGTGTATGGAGGTACATAATAGACGGAAATAACGAAACACGTCTATTTTAGATTGTCATGAACAGCTACCAAACAGCTACAATACCAATATAAAAATTTTTTTTAACAAAAAAGTAAAACCGACTCCAAAAAAATGAAAAAAATAACAAAAAATGGAACCGACTACGAAGTCGGTGACTCAGCACGACCCAGCAGGAGTGGAGCAATAGGCGTCTATTTCACCTACATACAATGGGTTTCAATCACTTCTGCTGGGTCGTGCTGAGTCACCGACTTCGAGTTAGTAGGTACCTATAAAAATATTTTCAAGGGTTTTGTAGTCGGTTCCATTTTTTGTTATTTTTTTCATTTTTTTGGAGTCGGTTTTACTTTTTTGTTAAAAAAAAATTATTTCTCACTTTTTAGTGATTTGTAGCCAAAGTACGTCTCACAACGATTCCATTAAGCCCAAACACGACTAACTTACGTTGTTTTATAACAAAGTTCCGTTGCCTACCTTCTGGCTTCAGCATCAGATCAGTCCGAAAGAATCATTAACTTAAAGCTTCTTCTTACTTGCTTATCTAGATATGTTAATCATGATCGTTTATAGACGAGCGAGTATTACTTAGCTTCGACGAGTTCCATTGGTCACCTATGGTCTTCTTCATCAGGTCCAGGTTACCAAATGATACTTTCTGAATGTAAATGCTCACTTTAACACTAAAAATGACAAAATCGCCATAGGTGTGCCTATAAAATTTGAGGTTTGCCCTCGATTTCCCTAGGATCCCATCATCAGATCTTGATTTGGTGACAATGGGACCACCTCAGAAGAATACCCTTTCGAATAAAAAAAGAATTTTGAAAATCGGTCCACAATTGCCGGAGTAATCGGTGAACATACATAAAAAAAAAAAAAAAAAAAATAGGAACATAGAACCTCCTCCTTTTTTTGAAGTCGGTTAAAAACAAAACTTGTAAAAAAAACAAATCTCGCAACTCAGTTCTCCTACCGTAAAAAGTTGTGAGCTCCATGTAATACCAAGTCGGTTAATCTATTCAGTCCCTATTTAAGGGTCCTTTTGTGTTAAGTTATTTATTACGTAATTAGCTAACCTAAGAACAACATCTTATAGTGACCATATCAATATAAAAAATATTTTATGTTTTAAATAAATAAATTGACTGGGCAATCGCACTAATTAATTACTTGTGAGATAAATTGTGTTTTCAAGCGATGGCTAAGTCAATCTATTTATCAACATAAAAATCTAAAAGTATTTATTGTTTTTTAAAACTTAACCTCTTATTATGTGGAAACAAAAAAAATACTGGGTACATTAAAATGTCATCTGTTTTAATATGCACAAATTCTGCTGATGTAAAAAAATTATATGGCCTTTGGCTGGATCCATGTCCTAAGCATACCCGAGGTTAAACCTGTATTTCGACTTCAAAAATAATACATTCATTAATAACTTCTGACTCACTTAAATTAACATGAAACAAAGCTTTTTGTGCTAAATATCTACATAATGAGATAGACATTCTATACCCTTACAGGGTGTCATTTACCTATTATCTTGTAAAACTGCAATTTAATAATGTAATGGACATGAATTTGAATGAATTATGAATATGAATATAATGTCAAGTTCAATACTATACCGGGTAACATTTAAATAGTGATTCAAAATTAATGATCCGATCAGTTAATGCTGGACAAGTGCATTAACTCATTTGTTAAAATTGGTAGGATAAAATGTAGCATGTTCATCATCATCATCATGTCAGCCGAAAGACGTCCACTGCTGGACATAGGCCTCCCCCAAGGCTCTCCACTCAGACCGGTCTTGTGCTTTTCGCATCCACCGCGATCCCGCGATCTTAACCAGGTCGTCGCTCCATCTTGTTGGAGGCCTACCGACAGCTCGTCCACGAAAACTCCACCTTTAATCAGTCTAATTTTAATAAACAAGTTAATGCTCTTACTTAAATAAGTACATATTTAAATGACGCCTTATAGATGTACTATCAAGCCAAACAACGCCATTCCTTAGTGTAAATAACGGAACTTATTCGGACTAAAAGAAGCGTTGCCACTTTAGCCTTATTTAAACGATGCGGTAAACATCGAGCGGATTAGTTACATTGCCGCGCTGCATCCATTACTTACGAATCGATAGCTCTGTGGCCCCGCAATGTAACGCATCTAAGACATATAATATTTATTGTAAGTTTACAAGCAGTGTCGTTAATACAAGCATGTGTGTAGGTGCTAACGAATATCTGAATACCCCACTAATATTAGATATACTCGCAAATGCGAAAGTTTGTAAGTCTGTATGTTTAATGTTTGTTTGATTGTTACTTCATTGCGTCTAAACCGCTGAACCGATTTAGATGAAATTCGGTATACCTACAGATCAGATAGTTTGAGTCCCGGGGAAGGATATAGGACAGTTTTTATCCCGGAAAATAGCATAGTTCCCGCGGGATAGCGATAACCGAACTCTACGCGGACGGAGTCGCGGGTGGCTAGTGTTAAATAAAGTGGCACCTAAATTAACGGCGATAGGTATATAGTTGGTTAGTTTCATTATAAATTAACGGCGATAGGTAGATAGTTGGTTAGATTCATTATAAATTCATAATGGCTGCTTGTTTATCTAGGTAAGTATACTTGTTCCAACAGCAGGAAAAACGAACATTGAAGAAGTATACTTATTGTATTTTGTCCGATGCACTTGTTTGTCATTAAAATTTGCTCTTAGTACAAACTTTCAAAGTATGGGTTTAGTGGTCACTCAAGATAATAAAACTTTTTGTATCATGTTTTAGACTGACGTTAAGACTTGAGAGATACATGCGAAAGGTTGTCCATAGTACCTAAGTTGTTTTCGCCTGCCGTGCCGTTGGAACAGAGTATAAAAACTTTAGAAGATGGCCTGTTGTATGTACTCGTAGTAGTAACGTGTCCGTAGGTATCGATAAGTCGACGTTCTATATTCAAGAAATTACTTAAGTCATATATCAATTCTGTGGACTAACAACTTCTAGATCCAAAAGGACATCTTCTTGAGTTTTTTACCTCTACCATTGTTGATAATTTCCTTGCATGATTTCCTTGCAAATTAGGCGCCTGAGGCTATCCTGTCGACGATTGAATAAGTTAAGGAGCTATTTATCGCCTTTCTAATTGTATTTGATCAAAGTAAATGCTTCTCTCTACGCGTAACATAACAAAGTCATTTACGTCGTAAACGCTGCGAAAGATTTCACAGCCAACCTTTGGCACATGGATAACGTTAGATATACAGGGTGGCCCATTTATATCGGTCAGTATGGGAAAGTCTGAAACTATACGACATACGAAAATTTCTTCTTAGGAACCATGACATCGATTTTAATAACAAGTAAAACTGCATTCATGCATTTAAAAAAAAACCTGTACCCAGCTCGGGAATCGAACCCGGTTGTTTTGAAAAAAAAAAACTTACACTATTTCTATTTAGATATCGATTGTGTACGTCTTAAGCAGTAAATATCTCCATGAAACATTATGTCTAAAATGAATGAAATGCATTGTTTTCACATACTTTAATTTATATTAGTAGGTGATCGAAGTGTCCACCGTTACAATATTCAACAAATTCTGGCATGTAAAATTGTCTCTACGTTTGTTTGTACCTCTTTGCTGGTAAAATCGATGTCATGGTTCCTAAGAAGAAATTTTCTTATGTCGTATAGTTTCAGACTTTCCTATACTGACCGATATAAATGGGCCACCCTGTATATCTAACACTCTCAACTACGAAACTACTATAAAGAGGCTTAGAAATTTATATTGTTGAAGTATCAAGGGGCAGGCCATATAGCACGGAGAACAGATGGCCGTTGGGGCCGGAAAGTTCTCGAATGGAGATAGCGGGTCGGCAAGCGCAGTGTAGGACGGCCACCAACGAGATGGACGGATAACCTGGTTTAAGCCGCGGGTTCACGGTGGATGCAAGCCGCTTCCAATCATAGCAATTGAAGATCTGTGAGGGAGGCCATGTTCGAAAGTGGACGTCCTACGAGTACGGCCAGTATAATGATGATAAAAAAATATCGTTTGTTTATTATACTTTACTTGTGGTGAAGACCTGGTGAACATCTGCGAAGACATTCAATGTTACGTGAAGTTCCCAATCAACGCTGTGCCCGAGTGGTGAAATTTGCATTGGGACGTACGTGATGATGATGATGACAAAGTGTCTGAACGCTTGCAAGTAAAGTAAGTTAAGTGCTCGGTATCTACTGGGACTCACAAGGTCCCACTTGTCACTTTTCGTAAGCTATCGAAGTACGCGTGACCCACTTGAAGTACCTTTTCACAATAAGCACTAGCGTGTCGTTCTCATGCATAAACTACCATACCTATCTAGCAATCGAATATAAAGTCCAGGATTTTATTTCATTCCCATGGAAATTCCCGTAACTTATGTATATCGTGGATTACGTTTACTTTGTTTGAAGAACAACAGTGTAAAATTTCATGTCTCTAAAGAAATTTTTTAACAAAAAAGTAGAATCGACTCCAAAAAAATAAAAAATAACTAAAATGGAACCGACTACAAAACCCTTGAAAATATTTTTCTAGGTACCTACTAGTACAAATTTGGTGCCTCAGCACGACCCAGCAGGAGTGGAACAATAGGCGTCTACTTCACCTACATACAATGGGTTTCAATGACTCCTGCTGGGTCGTGCTGAGTCACCGACGTCGAGCTAGTAGGTTCCATTTTTTGTTATTATTTAAAAAAAATTGAGCCGGTTTTACTTTTTTGTTAAAAATTTTCTTTATTTCTCACTTTTTAGTGATTTGTAGCCAAAGTAATTTTTACAACGATTACATTAAGCCCAAACACGACTTAGTTACGTTGTTTTATAACAGAGTTCCATTGCCTAGCTTCTGGCTCCAGCATCAGATCAGTTCGAAAGAATCATTAACTTAAAGCTTCTTCTTAGTCGCTTATCTAGGTAGGTATGTTAATCTTCATCGCTTATAGACGAGCGAGCGCTTATAGAAGATTTCCATTGGACATCTACAGTCTTCTTCATCAGGTCCAGGTTACCAAATGATACTTTCTGAATGTAAGTGCTCATCTTAATGCTAAAGATGACAAAATTGCCATAGGTGTGCCTATAAAATTTGAGGTTTGGCCTCGATTTCCCTAGGATCCCATCATCTAGGATCAGATCTTGATTTGGTGACAATGGGACCACCTCGGAAGAATACTCTTTCGAATAAAAAAAGAATTTTGAAAATCGGTCCACAATTCACTGAGTAATCGGTGAACATAAGTACATAAAAAAAGACATTGGAACATAGAACCTCCTCCTTTTTTGAATTCGGTTAAAAATAGCGGTCAAAATTATGGTATTTTATGGAAATCCTGGAAATATCGGATAAAAAGTAGCCTATGTATTATTCCAGACGTCCAGCCATCTACATACTAAATTTTAGCCAAATCCGTCCAGTCGCTTTTGCTTGAAAACGTTACACACACACACACGCACACACTCACAAACCTTCGCATTTATAATACCTACTATATACCTAATTCTATATAATACCTATTTATATAGTACCTAGGTACTCTTGCCCTCGACTTTGTCTGCAAATAATTCGTTTAACGCGAGCCCGGGGAACTATGTATAAAATTTTCCGGGTTGAAATTGTCCTGAACATGTCCATTATCATAATTATTTAACACAAAATATTCTTTAATCATCCCAAACCTGCAGAGAGGTGAGAAAGAAGGACGAATCTACGATCTTTGTATGATACAGCGCAATCAGTAAAGTTGGTAAATTCAAATTCAAATTCAAATTCAAATCATTTATTCAGCAAATAGGCCGCAATGGGCACTTTTACACGTCATTTTTTTAAACTACCAGCGCTTTCGGAAAGACCATCATTGCCAAGAAGAATGCGCCGCAAGAAACTTGGCAGAAAGTCATTTTTTTATCATAAAATAATTACAAATAAAATACTTAAAAACTACAGTATACAATTAAAGAGAAAAAAAAATTTCAAAATAATAATAATACAGGGATGTATGGGGTCCCTTACTTACAAAACTAAACACTAACTATATCTACGTTCAGCGGAAGTGTAGAATGCTTCCACTGTCAAAATTAAAAATAATAATAATTTAATTCTGAAATATACATTTCAGGTCAAGTAACCGTTAAGCTTTTGGATTCCGAAGGCAAGCTCACGTCTGCCGCCCCCAAAGTTACCTCACACGCACTCATGTCATGCTCTGAAAGCAGAGCGGTACCGAGGGCATGGTATTGCTTCCGTTCCCATAAGCTCTATGGGATCGTCTGGGGAACTTCGACGTCGCGAGCCTGTGACTAGAAATTAAACTAAAAATATACAAATAAATAAAGTCAATTAAGAAAGTGGCATGCAAATCACGAAGGCTAATTTGAGATGATGATTTATGCCTGAGAGAAATAGAAGTTGGACTTTTATAACGTGAAATAAAGATTCAATGTTTCGAGCTTTCGACCGACAGAGAAACTTGCCGTTATAAAACTTTCCGAGATGTGCCACAACTATACACACAATACAATATCGTCTATACATTTATGAGTTATTGTATTATGTAGTGATGGTAGCTGTCGCCAATATAAAAAAAAAACTGTTTTTTTTACTGAATTACAAAAATCTTCCACTTAGATTCTAATCTTAGTTTTTAAACATTTTAACGAATCTAAATAATTAATTAAATGACATTAGGTACTGTAGGATACACCTAACCTACTAATCGGAAAGGCTATTTACCAGCATTTTTTAACTGAATGACTTTTATTTTTTGACTTCATCTATGGAGAACCTATTGTAGGATTTGTAGGGTGACGGCATCGATTATGGACATGTTAAACACAGTAGTACCTAGTTGAAGGACAGCAAAGATGAAATATTATAAGCTTTCAAGTAGTACTTATATAGTTAACGAAACATGGAAGATTTGGTTCCTGGTTTTACCATAACCCCACGGCGGCCACGCCGTACAAAACACGCGTTCTTGAATCTACATAGCCACGACGATGTCTGTACACGCGTCAGGTCCTCTATTTCGCATACTTTTTAATGTGCGATCTCTCTCACACTTATACTCGCATCGCACGACACGAACTTCGAACGTTGTGTTTCGGAGTAGCCCCGTTCCGGAGCTATAGGCCCTGGAAGTTTTTGCTACCCTTGGATCAGGGGTCTGGTTAGGCTGGTCAATGTGCTAAAAGTGGGGGGGGGGGGGGGGGATGAAATTTTGGGGTTGGGTCCGGGGTAGTCCCGTAGGGGGTGGGCTTGGGAGGGGGTTGAAAATTTGGCTATTTTTGAGCTAGGACGCACCGTTTCTGAGATATTAGAGGATTTTGAAAAACACCAAACCAAGTATATACACTACACAACACTTATATTTATATACTATAATTGCATAATCGCATAATAGCAGGTGGTAGGACCTTGTGCAAGGTCCACCCGGATTGCTACCACCATCTTGCTCGCTAATCCTGCCGGGAAGCAGCAGTGCTTGCACTGTTGTGTTTCGGCGCGGAGAGTAAGACAGCCGGTGAAATTACTGGCACTTGAGGTATTCCAACTTAGGCCTCTAGGTTGGCAACGCATCTGCAATACCCCTGATGTTGCAGATGTTTACGGGCGTCGGTGATCTCTTACCACCAGGAGACCCACTTGCTCGTTTGCCTTCCAGTCGAATAAAAAAAAAATTAAAACTACATATCGTCACTACTCTACTACGAAACTTGAAGTTCGTGTCGTGCGGTCCCTCTGACACTTAAACTATTTAATACGAGAGCGAGAGGGACGGTACGATACGAACTTTGAGTTTCGTAGTATAGCCCTAAGCTGTAGATAATCTATAAACTAAAATGGCTGACAGCGTTTTCAGCAGATTACGAATAGGTTTGGATCTACGAAACCTCGATTGCTTACGCACTGACCAGCGGCCGTGAGTAGGTTATATAACGTAGCGCCATCTACCAACCCTGTCATGTCCTAGTCAAGCTATATATTGGGCTAACAAGCGACACCCGTATCATTAGTGTCTCGCTAGATGGCATATAGGTATCGTGTTATTTGTGTTCTCAGTGGTGCCTTCTATTGTAAAATAAAGAAAAGAAAAATTGCCAGTTGTATAGCCAGTATTAGGGTGATACCGTTTGCTTGTACTAGGTGGTGTCTCTGTATATTATGTTCTCTGTGATACATTGTATATTCTGTGCCATAACCTATTTCTTTATCGGTTTTACTTTCAGAAAGAGAGAGGAACATTAATTTACTTTTCGATACATACACATAAAAAAAATTTTAACAAAGTAAAACCGACTCCAAAAAAATGAAAAAAATAACAAAAAATGGAACCGACTACAAAACCCTTGAAAATATTTTTATAGGTACCTACTAACTCGAAGTCGGTGACTCAGCACGACCCAGCAGGAGTGGAGCAATAGGCGTCTATTTCACCTACATACAATGGGTTTCAATGACTCCTGCTGGGTCGTGCTGAGTCACCGACTTCGAGCTTGTAGGTACCTATAAAAATATTTTCAAGGGTTTTGTAGTCGGTTCCATTTTTTGTTATTTTTTTCATTTTTTTGGAGTCAGTTTTACTTTTTTGTTAAAAAAAATTTATTTCTCACTTTTTAGTGATTTGTAGCCAAAGTACGTCTCACAACGAGTCCATTAAGCCCAAACACGACTAACGTACGTTGTTTTATAACAGAGTTCCGTTGCCTACTTTCTGGCTTCAGCATCAGATCAGTTCGAAAGAATCATTAACTTAAAGCTTCTTCTTACTCGCTTATCTAGATATGTTAATCATGATCGCTTATAGACGAGCGAGTATTACTTAGCTTCGACGAGTTCCATTGGTCACCTATGGTCTTCTTCATCAGGTCCAGGTTACCAAATGATACTTTCTGAATGTAAATGCTTACCTTAACACTAAAAATGCCAAAATCGCCATAGGTGTGCCTATAAAATTTGAGGTTTGCTCTCGATTTCCCTAGGATCCCATCATCAGATCTTTATTTCGTGACGATGGGACCACCTCAAAAGAATACCCTTTCGAATAAAAAAAGAATTTTGAAAATCGGTCCACAATTGCCGGAGTAATCGGTGAACATACCTACATAAAAAAAAAAAAAAATACTAACATTGGAACATAGAACCTCCTCCTTTTTTTGAAGTCGGTTAAAAATACATTAAATAGAAGGAAAGAATAATTAAAAAGAACATCGAACAGAATTGGACTGTTTTTCAGTGGGACTCATTTAAACTAAACACATAAATCATACACACATACTGTGATGACAAGAACGCAGTGGAAAATAGTTCGCAACTCACAATCCGTACCCTTATTATAGTGTAAGTTTTCGGTTACAAAAAAAAATTATAACAAAAAATAGAACCGACTACAAAAAACCATGAAAATAATTTTCTACCAGCCTGAAGTCGGTGCCTCAGCACGAGCCAGCAGGAGTGGACCTATAATCGTCTACGTCACCTACAACTATACGAGTAAATGGCTTCAATCACTCCTGCTGGCTCGTGCTGAGGCACCGACTTCAGGCTGGTAGAAAATTATTTTCATGGTTTTTTGTAGTCGGTTCTATTTTTTGTTATAAAATTTTTTTTTCACTCTTTTTAGTGTAAAACATCTAAGATACAATAGTTTAATGTCAACTGCTCGTCACCTTTTACGAAAAATTGCTTTTTCCGATGCAGAGACGTTCATTATTGAGGAGTCCTGGTACTTCACTACCCATTCCATTTCACCATATCCGTTCCGAGGAGCATAAATTGCTTAGCAACTGTGTTAAAGCAATTGAAATTCAACCCATGAAATAAATTGTTATTGAGTAGTAACTCCGATGGTCAACTGTGGTCTTCATCATCAGTTCTACTTCACCAAATGATGATTCAAGAGCAAATGCTCGAGTTACTACTAAATATATCAAAATTACCATAGGTGTCCCTACAACATTTGAAGAGTTCCCTCGATTTCCTTAAGATCCAATCATCAGATCCTGATTTGGTGCTTATGGGACCTAATTGAAAGCATTCCTAGACGAAAGCAAAAAAAAATTTTCAAATCGGTTCATAAATGACGGAGTTCTGAGGTAACAAATACAAAAAAAAAAAAAAAAAAAAAAAAAAAAAAAAATACAACCGAATTGATAACCTCCTCCTTTTTTTGAAGTCGGTTAAAAATACGTCTCGATCGCGTTCGCGTTAAAATCTCAATTTGTATGGAAACACGAACAGCGCCTCCTAGCGGAACGTTTGCGATGTTCGTGTTTCCATACAAATTGAGATTTTAACGCGAACGCGATCGAGACGTATTTTGTAACCGAAAACTTACACTAAGGGTACTGGAAGCACGTATGGCAACACTCAATCGGCTTAACCGTTTCGAAAAATTAAACCTTATCAAGGCAGGCCAGGATTTGATTTGGCTATTATAGTGATTAATTAACAAGTAGCTGTTTCTATTATAGTGATTAATTAACAAGTAGCTGTTTCTATTATAGTGATTAATTAACAAGTAGCTGTTTCTATTATAGTGATTAATTATCAAGTAGCTGTTTCTATTATAGTGATTAATTAACAAGTAGCTGTTTCTATTATAGTGATTAATTAACAAGTAGCTGTTTCTATTATAGTGATTAATTAACAAGTAGCTGTTTCTATTATAGTGATTAATTAACAAGTAGCTGTTTCTATTATAGTGATTAATTAACAAGTAGCTGTTTCTATTATAGTGATTAATTAACAAGTAGCTGTTTCTATTATAGTGATTAATTAACAAGTAGCTGTTTCTATTATAGTGATTAATTAACAAGTAGCTGTTTCTATTATAGTGATTAATTAACAAGTAGCTGTTTCTATTATAGTGATTAATTAACAAGTAGCTGTTTCTATTATAGTGATTAATTAACAAGTAGCTGTTTCTCGCGACTCCTTCTTTGTAGAATTCTTTCATCGCTATCCCGCGGGAAATATGCAATTTTAAGTACTTAATGGGATATAAACCGGGATAGAATCTATCCTATGTCCTTCCCCGGGAATCAAACTATCTGTTCACCGAATTTAATCTAAATCAGTTCAGCGGCTTAGATATGAAAAGGTAATAAGCAAACAAACAGACTTATATACTTTAAAATATATAAAAAATACACACGCATATCAATAGATGGATGTTTAATATTAAAATAGTTACAAACAAGAAGGTTTAACAGTGGGTTTCAATAATCATAATACTACTCATGTTTTACAAAGAAATGTATCACACTGGGCACAGGCCTCATCTCAGAACAAGAGGGTGTGCTGTAGTTCCCACGCGGTCCCGTGTTGTTTTCCTTCACCGTAAAGCTCGTGATAAATTTCACACATGAATTTCGAAAAACTCAGAAGTGCGAGCCGGGGTTTGAGCCTACCTCTGCTTATGAGGCCATAGGTCGAACCACTAGGCCACCACGGCTTAATGCACGTTCAACTTAAAAACAAACTCATTTGTTGAGGAAAACTCCAGTAAGCGATTAATTAAAAAGGTTGAACATCATTGAATTAACATAACGAGATTATGTTGGTTTTGTTTATTTGGGTCGATCAACTTTTTCTTGCCACTAGCTATAGTTAAGGTCTCCTGAGTCACTCTTTAAACCGTAAGTTTATAGGATTAAAATTTACCAAACATGCATTTTTGTGGTCGCTTTAAGCCCCTTCTATTACTGGTCATCTAATAAGCATGTTAGTTTAATGTGACACAACATTTCTTCTATTAAACTGTACTACTTTTGTCCCCTGGTTGACCGGACAGAATAACAGCAAAGAATAGATGTTCCACCCATTTACGTACCATAACGTGGGCCACCTCGTCGGTCATATCAACAACCATTGACTTATATTCTACGTTAGTACATATATACGAAGTGATCCGACAGAGAACCAAAGTTATCGACATAGCCCACCGCATTAGCAAGCTGAAGTGGCAATGGGCCGGCCATATAACCCGAAAAACCGATAACCGTTGGGGTAGACGAGTTCTTGAGTGGAGACCACGGATCGGCAAACGTAGCGTAGGACGCCCTCAGACTCGGTGGTGCGATGATCTTCGCAAGGTGGCTGGCAAGAGCTGGCTGAGCTGGCTGGCTGAGAGTGGCTGAGGATCGTGCTCAGTGGCGTGCCATGGGAGAGGCCTATGTGCAGCAGTGGACGAACATAGGCTGATGATGATGATGATGATGACACATATATCGATGTCATTGTTGGTTGTCCAACGCTCGTAGGAAAAGATTGATGACCCAAAAACCACCCAAGAGAGTAACGGACTGCATTTAATAAAAAATTCCGTAGGTAGTTGAATTGAAGTTAAAATAGTTATCGCAAAGATTTTCATGTCAAGATACAAATTTAAAGAAAGAAAGAACGAAAGAAAATACATTTATTCACAACACAAGACAACAATACTATTTGGTACAAATAAACAACACAAAGGTATGTGTCATTGCGATTGTGAATCGGACACTGGCTCAGCATAATGCTGAAGAGTTAAAAACACCCCAGCGCTTTCAGCCAGCACCGTAGGCAACCCTCTGAGCGTTATAAAGACACACTAAACACACCACTAATTTGATGCGCATTTATAGCAACATCAAGGCGGATAAGTAGGTAGTTTTTGGTAACGTTGCCAGTTTTTAGCATCGATATATACTTACAAGTCAATGGTTTACGTATAAGTCAATGGTTTTTAGTCATCACTAGAGTTTATGCTTCGCACGCGTAAACTATTCGATCGGGTAGTTACAATTGAAATTAAGATTAAGGTTAAAGACATTTATTTCTCACTAGCGTTTACCCGCGGCTTCACACGCGTAAATCGTTAGATACAGCAGTAGAATTGAAATTCCGGGATTTTATTAAATTCTCGTGGGAATTCCCTAAAATTACACTGTGGTTTTTATTGACGTTAAATTATAACAACCATGCCAAATTATCCCGTGGGAATATCGGGATAAAAAGTAGCCTTTGTATTATTTCAGATATTCAGTTATTTTCATACCAAATTTCATAACTCTAAGCCCAGCGGTTGTTATTTCAAGATTTTATTCCTATCCCGTAGGAATATCGGGATAAAAAGTATCCTATGTTTTAATCTAGGTTATAAACTAACTTTTCGCCAAATTTCATCAAAATCAGTTCAGCCGTTTCAGCGTGAAGAAGTAACAAACATACTCAATCACTCACATCCTCACTCACTCACAAACTTTCACATTTATAATATTTGTAGGAAGGATAAGAATTAACATTCACTTAACATCACAGAAAAGTAAGTTACATGCAAATAATTCCATAAGGATAAGTAGCACATTGTAGATGTGGGTAGAGATTAGGCGTAATTTCACGGTAGATTTCGATTCGGCCGCTCGCTCGGTAACTCGGTAAACAAGCGTCTAGCGAGTGTAGATAGTTTGTTTACATTACTAGTGCGCAGAAACAGAGATCGAGCGCATCTGGATGTGCTTTTTTTTAACCCCCGACACAAAAGAGGGGTGTTATAAGTTTGGCCGCTATGTGTGTCTGTCTGTGTGTCTGTCTATGGCACCGTAGCTCTTAAACGGGTGGACCGATTTGAATGCGGTTTTTTTATTCGATAGCAGGTTTTCTAGCGATGGTTCTTAGACATGTTTCATCAAAATCGGTTTAGCCGTTTTTGAGATATTGAACTTTGAAGTGACAAAGTCGGGGGTTTTCCAACTTTTTGTTGGTTAGGTTAGGTTAGTTTATTTATTTTTTTATTATCAAAATTCCGGGATTTTACAAAATTCCCCTGGGAATCCCCAAAATACATATCGTGGTCTTCATTAAGGTTGTGGTAAGAACGACTCAAAAGTCTTTGACCAGTGTGTGTTGCCAGTGATGACATACGGATCTGAGACGTGCGCGCTAACGATGGCTCATGAGGAAGCTCAAAGTCACATTGCTCGCAGGACTGATGGCCGATGGGGTAAAAAGGTTCTCGAATGGCGTCCGCGGACCGGGAGACGAGCTGTCGGTAGGCCTCCAACAAGATGGAGCGACGACCTGGTTAAATCGCGGGATTGCGGTGGATGTGAAAAGGCCTATGACCAGCAGTGGACGTCTTTCGGCTGACATGATGATGATGATGATGATGATGATTAACAACTGTCCAAAATTGGAATATCGGGAAAAAATAGCCTGTGTTATTCCAGACGTCAAGGTATCTATATAACAAATTCCAAGACTATATAAGTCTAGCGGTGTTATTTCAAGATTTTATCCCTATCCCGTGGGAATATGGGATAAAAAGTATTCGATGTGTTATTACAGAGATCCAGCTGCCTGCATACTTATTGTCTGATGGTGAAAACTTCATTAAAATCCGTTGCGTACTTTAAAAGGTCGAAGCAAGACAACGGGAAGGAAATTCGTTTTACAACTATGAAGAGACTAGAGATCCTTCTCTACAAAAGATAAAGATCATATAAAGATGTACGCATTTAGTATTTTAAAAAATAGTAAAATCCCAAAATTTCAATTTAGAAAGAAAGAAAGAAAGAAAGAAAGAAAGAAAGAAAATACATTTATTTAACGCCATAAAACAAACATATAAACAAACATAAAACAAAAGACATACATGACGCTAAATAGGTCCCCACTCAGCATAATGCCACGGCAAGCCGTGGCGCTGATTTTCAGTGAGGACCTTATCTAAAAACTAACTTAAAATAAAAATTAAAAATAACAAATTAATAAATATTAAATGTATGGCAACACCGGCTTAAACAGTTCAATCGCGTGCAGTTGAATGGGGGCTATCGCGAATGAATTTTCCGCTAGAGGCGCTAGTGTAGCGTGAGGTCAACGAAATATCAAATCTCATAGTTTTTGGGTGAGCTACGCGGGTTTATTTATAATTAGAATAATTTTGTGAATATTTTGCATTATCTGAAATTAATTATGGCAATTATGCGATAAGGGGCAATGAACGTCTGTAATTTGAGACAGTTTTGTCTTTCGAAAACTTTTGTCCTCCCTTTTTTCCGAACAAAACGGGATTATGCAATACTGTGGTTGCTCGATATGTTTATGGCACTGTTTTACAATGTATTAAATATTATTTTAATCTAAACTTTGTTTTCACGGCCGTTATAACAGACTTTTACAAACCTCACGCAACAGTGGCGCCAACTAGTGAGAGAAAAAACGATAGCCCTCATTGTTTTAAGTTGAATTGTTGTAAGTATTTACTATCAGATCTATGGATTACGCGTGTGAAGCCGGGGTAAAGTCTAGTATTGTATGAAGATTTATCACAAATTGCACAAACACCGAAGTTAAACGCCGCGGCGGTAAAAGGATGAAGGTTGGCTGATAAGATCTGGACACGTTTTCTGCCCAAGTTTGGTATGTACAGTCAACGTAGTAAATAAATTATCACTTTTGTACCTTATTACTGTAACGTCATGTTTGAAAATCCACAAGAAATTGTGTAACGGCTTAAAGCGACAAGGTACCATCAGCCAAATAAGTGCTCTACCACCCTAAACTTGATAATCGTTTGCACGTCATAAAAAATGCCAATAGACGTATCTGTCAACTTGAAAGTTCGACTTTACTTTAGCGACATATTCATTTGATAGGAACTTGTTTAAAAATTGATAGACCACTTATTTGGCTGATGGTAGGTATGGTGTAGTAAATGAAGGAAGTTGTTGTATGGAGACCCAAGCATTAATTCCTCAGTCGATGAAATTTTAACTAAAATATAAAAATTCCAAAAAAAAACACCTAAGTTAGGTATTTATAAGCCAAAAATCGTCACTACTTTTAAAAAACTCGTATCTTTAAATGGATAATTTTTCCGAGTGCACTTTATCGCCATTACGTCAAGGTTCAATTTTGTTCACGTATTGATTTGAGATACGAGATTTTTTCAAAGTAGTGACGAAACACAAATCTGTTTACGAGTATATTAGTAATTTAATTTAATTTCTGCTGGGATATTTTTTTTTATATTTCATATATTGTTCCAATAAGTCTGGTGTTTAATGTTACGTAAGGCCCTTCGTAGGTACACAAGGCTACGCGAATCTTCCTAACTACTCACAATTTTAGACTCTAAGGCGGACTAGTAAGGATCCAATTAACTATACATACACAACGCGCCATGTGTGTACAGTCACGTAATTTAACTGTTTGCAAGTCTTTATAAATAATTCGACGATCCCCGAGAATAAACGTGTAATATCAAAACATCCACTTTACAGGGAAAAAAACGGTCAAGAGCGTGTCCGACATGCTCTTAGCCGGTTTTTTAGTTTATACATAATGTTTAGCAAAAGATGGTTAAATCAAAACCACTTGCTCGTTTGCCTTCCAGTCGAATAAAAAAAAAAAAAAAAAAGTAAGAGAGGGAGAGAGAGAGAGAGAGAGAGAAACATTTATTTATACATATGCGATAGACATAAAAATACATTAGATGGAAAGAATTAAAAATAAGATCGAACAGTGTAAAGTGGGCCCCACTCAGCATGATGTTACGGCAAGCCGCAACGCTGTTTTTGTTATAAGGTAGCTCTTATTACACAACCACTGCAGGTGCAACTACTGCAGGTGGTAGGACCTTGTGCAAGGTCCGCCCGGATTGCTACCATCATCTTGCTCACTAATCCTGCCGTGAAGCAGCAGTGCTTGCACTGTTGTGTTTCGGCGCGGAGAGTAAGACAGCCGGTGAAATTACTGGCACTTGAGGTATTCCAACTTAGGCCTCTAGGTTGGCAACGCATCTGCAATACCCCTGGTGTTGCAGATGTTTATGGGCGGTGGTGATCTCTTAACACCAGGAGACCCACTTGCTCGTTTGCCTTACAGTCGAATAAAAAAAAAACAATAGAAAAAGTCTGAAAATCATAACTTTATACGTCCGTCTCTAAACTTTTTAGGTAGGAGTGGAGCTCTGTTATGTTAATGGGATATATAGGTATTCAGAGATACTATTTGACTATTTGTGCGGAACCCCCAGCACGTGAGTCTAACAGGCGCTTGGCCTATTTTCCACTTGATCGTGCTAAGTTTAAAAATATTGCTTGCACTGCCGCTAGATTTCTTCACACTTCAATCACACAAACAACGATTGCATTAACGGTCAAGATTATCTTAAATCTGTAATGTTTACCAGAACTTGGCCCGGTTTGTATGCAAACACGAAATACCTTGAAAGTGATAAATACGTTTTTTTACTATAAGCTTCGTTTTTAAGGTTCCGTAGCCAAAATGGCAAAAACGGAACCCTTATAGTTTCGCCATGTCTGTCTGTCTGTCCGTCCGTCCGCGGCTTTGCTCAGAGACTAACAATGCTAGAAAGCTGTAACCTTTCACGAATATAAACTATGCCGACAAAATGGTACAACAAAAAATAAAAAATAAATTTTTAGAGTACCTCTCATAGACGTAAAGTGGGGGTGTTTTTTAGGGTTCCGTACCCAAAGGGTGCCAACGGGACCCTATTACTGAGACTCCGCTGTCTGTCTGTCTGTCTGTCTGTCTGTCTGTCCGTCTGTCACGGGGCTCTATCTCTTGAGCCGTAATAGCTAGGCACTTGAAATTTTCACAGATTATGTATTACAGTGGCCGCTACAACAACAAATACTAAAAATAAAATAAAGTTAAAAATTAAGGGGGGTCTTCATACAATAAACGCGTTTCATTCAGCGGTTTTTGGTTGCTAGGCTGCTAAGATTCGGCCGTCAGTTGCTAGGGGCAACGCGAGTGACCCTATGTTGTTTTTAATGTTTAACTACTTATTCATTTGTGATTTTATTAGCGCTATTTTATAAAACCTTCGATAGTATAATAATTATCTCTAAGGCCGTGGTTTATTTTTGTGTGCAGCATTAAGACTAAATAACAATTTATGATCCACAAACCTCCGACACACACTACACACACTTCACAAAATCCGACGTCAATTAAGCACTCACAGCCGCTATGTTTAATGTTTTTTACACTAAAAAATGTCCGTTGTAATTTATACTAAGTAACAATATTTATTTACAAGGTCAAAATTTAAAATCAGGTTATGATTAATTCACTAATAATAATAAGTACGCGCCGTGCGTCGGCCGAAATTACCGCGCTAATATATTTTTTTAAATTGTACATTTCTTTCTGGCGCGAGCATGGCATAAGTCTGAAGCGCTATTCAGCCTACTACACTACAGGGCGACAGCCAAAGAGGATGAGAATTTAAAATTATTATTTATTCAAAATACTTGCACCTAGTCCTAGTGCTTACATTTTGGTGACATGTTTTTATTAACTAGTAATGTAACTAGTTGTTTGTTGGGGTGGAATTAATATTTCAACTTAAATTTGAAGTGGCTATCTTCAACCGATTTAGCTGAAATTTTTGCGTGCATGTTTTTTTTTATTCGACTGGAAGGCAAACGAGCAAGTGGGTCTCCTGGTGGTAAGAGATCACCACTGCCCATAAACATCTGCAACATCAGGTGTATTGCAGATGCGTTGCCAACCTAAGGCCTAAGTTGGAATACCTCAAGTTCCAGTAATTTCACCGGCTGTCTTACTCTGCCGAAACACAACAGTGCAAGCACTGCTGCTTCACGGCAGGATTAGCGAGCAAGATGGTGGTAGCAATCCGGGCGGACCTTGCACAAGGTCCTACCACCTGCAGGATGACATGTGTATAAATCCGATGGCAATGCAATATTATTATGACGTAGAGCTGATCTGATGATGAAATTAGACGTTGGCCATAGGAACTCTGTAATAAAACGACACGACCGCATCGTACGGAACCCTACATGCGCGAGTCGTTCGCACTCGCACTTGACCGATTTTTTTTTCTCATCCAGCCTTGTAATGGGGGTATCGTTGGATAGGTCTTTTAAAACCATTAGGGGGTTGCTAAAACGATTTTTCGATTTGATGATTTGTTTGCAAAATATTCAAGTTTAAAGTGCAAATTTTCATTAAAATCGAGCGTCCTGTCCCCCCCCCCCCCTCTAAAATCTAAACCAGTGGGTGAAAAAATTTGAAAAAAATCAGGATGGTAGTAAAATGTATATCAAACTTACAAGGAAAACTATAGCGGTTAAGTTTTCTTGAGAAGTATATTAGTAGTTTAAGAGTTAATACCAGCCTAAGGTATAAAATATACCTAAACTTGGGATATTCCGTACAAAATACGAAATCTTTACAAAAATATTAAGTACTTAATTTTTTCGTAATGGCTACGGAACCCTACTTCGGGCGTGTTCGACACGCTCTTGGCCGGTTTTAACGAGTAATATTAAGTAGGTGCTTTTCAGAAACACGTGGATTGGACATCACATTCATACAAATTCATCTGTGCGAGCGCAATGTCAAATATTTACGCACGAGCAACAGAGACACATCATAGTGAAAGGTCATTGTACGAAATTCTTCGTGCTCCGTGATCAGACTTTTTTAGATATGTTTAATTAACAGAGTTTGCAATGACTTATGTACTAGGTAAGGGTGCGGCGTCGTATGTATGCGGGTCCATATAGACTCGCATACTAGTAGAAAGTCAGAATGATCGTTTGTCATAACTCTTTTTTCTCTGAATCCAATAATTGTTCAGAATTGTTATAAAACAAACCTAACCTAACCTACAGTTTTCTATAGTGACCATTTAAAAAATTCAGAAAAATATAACGTTTCAATGGGAAAAAAATTATGACAAACGATGATTCGGACAAAAAATACGGTATGACTAGCGAAGAGGGGCAAAAACTTTATGATAATGTCTATGGTAGAATCTAAACCGGGTTACGTTCATGTGCAGGCCCCATTGCAATGATTGTTGTGGTGAATGCTGGTAATCATCATTATCGTTCAGTCCATTGCATCGCTTGGACATACTTGCGCAACCCTGATCGATGGTTAGGGTCCGCCTTAACCACAGCGGTGACAATTTGGTCTAAATAAATAAATAAAATAAAAATAAAAAAGCCTTTATTTGACCAAGCTACAATAAGCTACAATTTTTATTCTTAGATTCTAAATTAACTGCAAAGTTACTTACCAGTTGCTATTTTTTTTTATTCCACTGGAAGGCAAACGAGCAAGTGGGTCTCCTGGTGGTAAGAGATCACCACCGCCCATAAACATCTGCAACACCAGGGGTATTGCAGATGCGTTGCCAACCTAGAAGCCTAAGATGGAATGCCTCAAGTGCCAGTAATTTCACCGGCTGTCTTACTCTCCACGCCGAAACACAACAGTGCAAGCACTGCTGCTTCACAGCAGGATTAGCGAGCAAGATGGTGGTAGCAATCCGGGCGGACCTTGCACAAGACCCTACCACCTGCTGTGTTGTGTATACATACTTAAATTTCACTTTCTTTTAATACTAATGGCCACTTGCTGGAAACACATAAACCTCGAGTTAGCGTTAAGCTTAGTTTAGTAGTGTCAAAATGTATGGAATTGTCAAGCTTAAGCCAGGCTTAACAACTAAATCTAGATTTATTTTTACCTGCAAGTGGGTCTTAATGACTTATTTCTAGTTATCTTATTAAAATGCATTAAGCTAGGTCCCTAGTTTGGTAAAGGCCTCCTCCAAAGATGCCTTTCTCTCTGTCCTGCGCTATTTGCCACCAGTTAGAGCCAGCGACTTTTTTGATCTCATCGTCCCATCGAGTAGAAGTCTAAAATTAAATATCCTATTTATTAGCCTCGAAAAATTATTAGTGATGCTAATTCGATAAATTGCTGTAGTCTCGTTATTGCATTACAATTTTATGTAAGTACTCGTAATTATTGTGTGTTCCATGTCATCATCATCATCATCATCATGTCAGCCGAAAGACGTCCACTGCCGGACATAGGCCTCCCCCAAGGCTCTCCACTCAGACCAGTCTTGTGCTTTTCGCATCCACCGCGATCCCGCGATCTTAGCCAGGTCATTAATTCATTACATGTATTTTATTTGTTTTATAGGAAAAAAAATCAATTTATTTTAACATTACCTACCTATTGTTTTTCGTTTCTTCTGTTTGTTTCCACCACCTTTGTTTCCACCACCTTGACTTGTTCTTGTTAGTTCCTGTACTTACTCATTTGGAAGATATTGACGTTAAGCATATTCAAAAAATATGCAAAATGTATGCGATTTGTGACTTAAAATAAAATTTACATGGATGAATAAAGAGTCGCTCCCAGCACAAAATTTAACTGCAATTCAGTGCGTCATGTTATGACGTCAAAAAGATGCAAAATTACTTCAGGTATAATTACTTCATCGCTAAATAATGTGCCCCAGCCTTAATTGCATTCTAAAATCATTCAGTCTGTTTGTTACAAGACCATTTTCGTATTAACACGTGGTTTCGTCTGTACCTATTATCCTAATAAAACCGCGGTTTGTGTAGCTTGGCTCACGTTATTTATTTCATGTTTTTCACTCCACATAAACTAAGGTATTATTTTTTAATGGGTCACTAAATAAACTTTATGGTATAAATAAAGTAACAAAATTTAACATCAATAAGATACTGAACTGACTGCTGAATTTTGCTCACCCGCGATCTTGTCATAGCTACGTTCATGCAAGAAATGTGTGCTGATACAGTTCCTCCACCTACACAAAAACTGTAACTGTAAGAACACGCACTAAAATTACACAAACCCATCTATCACCACCGCCAGACTACGTTTCGAACTCATCCAGAGCTCATCTTCAGAGCAACACAACCGTTCACCATGCTAGCAGATGTTGACACTAAACTGTTAAGATGTCAGTCTTCATAATTTATAAAATAGTACTATTTTAGAAAAAAACATCATTGTTTTGTTTTGTGTGTTTGTGTTGTAAATACGAAAGTTTGGTTGTGTAGGGGAATCTCGCGTTCTCTTAGCCCATAAAAAGAATGAATGAAATGAAAAAAAAGATTCGAGACAAAAAATATCAAAATTAAAAACAGAAAAGAAAGGCTGTTACAATGTGAAACTATTTTTTGTGCCCGAAATGGTCCCGCCTCAGCATAAACGCAAACTCCTCGGATGGAGTCAGCGCTGGTCTTCCGGCGAAACCATTTTAAATGCGGGAACACACCAATAAAACGCAACGCCACGCCACGTCGTCCAACGCATGTTTCTGGGAAAGAAAGAATAAGAAAGAAAGAAAAACACTTCATCATCTTCATCATGTCAGCCGAAAGACGTCCACTGCTGGACATAGGCTTCCCCCAAGGCTCTCCACTCAGACCGGTCTAGTGCTTTTCGCATCCACCGCGATGGTCGTAGCTCCATCTTGTTGGAGGCCTACAGACAGCTCGTTTCCCGGTCAACGGACGCCATTCGAGAACCTTTTGACCCCGTCGGCCATCAGTCCTGCGAGCAATGCCCCGCCCACTGCCACTTCAGTTTCGCAATTCTTCGTGACAAAAAACACTTATTCGTGACATTTAGAAAGCAGAGAAAAAGAAGGAAATCAAGACAAATTTTGTCACGAAATAGTCCCAACCCAGGATGACTGATTAGTACTGAAGCATATTTCTGGGGCCGTTATATGAATGAATAGAATGTCAATTGATTGGGTCGAATAACCTAATTTAAACGACATCCAAACAATTTCAACCGTCAAATGGTAAAAAAACAAAGTCATATATCATCACAGTTCTTCGCACTTTAATGTAATGTTTGTCCAAGTGATAATGTGTGTTTCATACGAAATCCAAGTGTGATTTCAAACGAGTTTCTCTCTCTATTTGCTTTCGTATCCGAGTTTGAATTAGAAGAGGCTAGGTAAGGTGGTAAAAGCTATATAGCATGATAGGTATTTAGGCTTTTGTTGTTGAATTCTTGGGCCGAGGAGACGTGAAACTCGAACGAAACTTTTTAAATTAAATAAGTTTTTGATAGAAATTTCATTTTTAATACAAGCTTTTTTGCTGACTGTACTTTTTGTTGACTGTACTTGCATACCAAATCTCAAGACGATGCCATTAACCGTTGAAGAGTTCCGACCTGCGGAGACGATCCTGGCCAGTGACCGGTGGGAGGAAAATTTAAAAAAAAATCAGGATTGTAGTACAAACTTACAAGGAAAACTATAACGGTAAAGTTTTCTTGAGAATTATTAGTAGTTTAAGAGTAAACAGCAACCTAAGGTATAATTTAATTTCAATAAGAATAATTTTATAAAATGTACAATATAAACACCACGAATCAACTGACGTACCTATGGAAATAAAGTTCTTTATCTATCTATTTTTTATGAGCTGTCAAAACACAATTCTCCCATAGAGTTTCAATGGCAATAGCGACTTATGACGTCATTATCCGCCAACTCAATCAACTAATTATTTATTTGTTTTAAAGCAACAAAAACCTAATTTTACAGTAAATCGAAAATTGATCTGGTTTTCAGGGCTAAAATAAAGCATTTTTTTACTGAAGTTGTGGCCTCGAATTATTTTCTAATCGCGTCAACATCCCTATTATAGAATATCATAATTTAAATTATGTCAGTTTATCCATTTCGAACGTACAATATTTAATGTGAAAATAAATCATTACCTATGATACTGTTCTTGTACCATTAATGCTATAGTTAATAGAAGGTACTGTTCAAAACCAGGTGAAGGGCTAGTGATTGGGTAATGGGTAACACAGGTTTTGACGGTGGTTTCTAGGTACTTGTTTTTAAGGTGACCGATAATTATGTAAACTTTCTAGAAAAACGCGGCCAAGTGCGAATCGTACAAATAAGTATCTATCAAAAGCCAGAGTTGGTAGAGCCCATCTCCTAATGAAAACTTTCGAAGCGTGGGACATTTTAGATGGTTACTGAGATATACCTAGTGCCATCTACGAAGACGCGTGATTTTGTCAAAATTAGTCATTAATGACATTGTAATAAGAAACACGGCACGCGTCATCGTGAATGATTACCTATAGACCAATGATTTCAACCTTTTTTATTTATGAATAAATATTTCGCGACCTCCCTACCCGTTGTATTTTTTTCATGTATTTTGTTTTGTGACAAATATAATTAGTTAACGCATTTACTTATTAAATATTTTTAAACTTTTTTTACTGAAGTAGTTTTCCAAGCATCAGCCCCGCGACCGCCCCTAAAGAGACTTCGCTCGCACCCACAGGTTGAAAAACACTGCTATAGACAACAAAAATCTGTGTTTTCTTATTACTTATGCTGAGATGTCACCACACTAAATTAAAAATTTCTAAAAGAACCGGAAGTACCTACCCTTTACGTTCTTCGGTACTGGGTACAAGCCTCCACTTAAAAAGGGGGAAGCTTGGGTTGGGGTGTTATTCCTACTTCTGACACACAAAAAAATTCCTTCGCTAGGGGTGCCAAACGAAAAAGGTGGAGGTAAGGAAGTAAGGCCGGCTCGACCGTGTAGGTCACTCCCACAGAATACCGGCGTGAAATAGTAGTTTTGCTACTGTATTTTTTACAGTGAGTGGAAGATCCGGAGGCCCACCTCCCCTTCCCCCCTTTAACCCCCCTTTTAGGCCTGCAATCCACCCGCAGTCCTAATAAATATAATGCTGTAGGGTGTCGTCGGGCGGCAATGATCACTTACCATCATGACCCCTATGCTCGTTTGCCAGCTATTTGACATACCAAAAAAAATGTGCCCATTTATTGGTGATATTTTTCCTGTCTCTCTAGAGCCACTTTCAACTACTTAAGCGTAAGGTCGATGCCTATTTTAATTAAAAAAAATTGTCCCAACAGCCTTGATAAGATAAGTGGCACGTAAAAAAATTAAAATTGTCAAATTATGGCGACAGACTCGCTCGTTGCCAGTGATTGCCGTTACGGCTGGATGACCAACTCTTGCGCAGTCACTGGGGGGCTACTGCGAAACTCGAAAAACGAAGTTGGTATCTTACCGTTCCTCTCACTCTGGTAATAAATAACATAAATGTCAGTGGGACGGCAAGATACGAAGTTCGAATTTTGTACTTCGTGGTATTAGGTTAAATAGTTGTAACAGACGATCGAACGGTCCAGCGGACCGAGAGGGACGCAGCCATCTGTTATTAAGGATTATCCATACCACCATCTTACTCGAACAGACAGTAATGTCCCTTTCGGTCCGCCGGACCGTTGGATCGTCTGTTACAATTTTAAGGCCCTAAATGCCTAAATGGCTACAATACAATAAGGTATGAAGATACTAAACCAAATCAAATGCCCGTGGACATGTAGGACATTGAAGGTTCCCTGTCCCATGGATCACATAATAATTATAGTTATTATCCTTGGTCTAAGTTCCCAATCCGCACTGGGCCCGCGTGGGAACTATGGCCCAAGCCCTCTCATTCCGAGAGGAGGCCTGTGCCCAGCAGTGGGACGTATATGGGCTGAGATGATGATGATGATGATCCTTGGTCTTACGACCGGATGCCCAAGTGATTAGAGAACCTGACTACGAAGTTTGAGGTCCCGGGCACAGTATTTAATAAAGCTAAAGCTTTAGCTAGTGTCCCGGGTTCGATTTCCAGTCGGGCAGATAGATACTACGAATGTTTGTTCTCGGGTCATGGATGTTTAATGTATTTCTGACAATCTATCTGCTGCACTAAATTGAATGTTTTTATTATTGTTTTATTACCAAGAAATAAATATATAAGAAACTAGCAAACCCGGCGAACTCCGTTTCGCCACCAAAGTAGTACATGCTATGTATCAGAGATGGCGCTGTATGTGAAAAAATATTTTCCCGCTTTTCTTTTTAAATTTTTCCTGAATTTTCTTTGCTATAAACCTCACGGAGCCCGAGACCTTTCCAACGAATGCAAAACCTTTGAAATCTTTTCTTGCGTTCTGGAGTTATAGCGTCAGGAAGGAAAACCCGACTTATTTTTATATAGTAGATTATTAAGTTGATTTATCTATTTAAAAACTACTGATTACAAAAATAGCATCGAAAAACAACCTATAGTTTCATAAGTGGTAAAATTTTCGTGTAATTGGGTTTAAACGACAAAATTGCCAACCAGTGCCCATTGTCAAACAAGACTTTATGTACCAGGGTTGCATAATGCCGTTCCGCTTCGAGGAGATCGCCTACCAGGCGGAGCTGGACCGGCACGAGAGCCCCGAGTTCGAGGAGGAAGCCTACAGGCTGTGCGGAGAGGACCCGGAGACCAGAGTCAGCAAGATACAGGAGCTTCGAGACATGATATACGGTATGCATAAAAAATAATTGATTAAAAAAATTCACAAGTAATAAATAAAGCAAAAAAAAATTGTTATTGGCGTTGGAGATGATCCGAGTATCCAATTGTCCGACCAATCGGACCAATAATAGCCTCAACACAAACGTACAAAAGCTCGAAAAAGATAACACCAAGCTACATCGATTGTTCGTCCTCGAAAACCCTTGCATACCTACCACAAGTGGAAATCATTCGAACCGTTACCGAGATCCCCGAAATAAATAAATATACAAAGAATTGCTTGTTAAGAAACACGGTGCATAAAATATTGTTTTCACTTCTCATGCTCTAAAAGTAGGCTATATCCTTAAGAGGCGGGAGTGAAGTGAGTACTTTAGTCCCTAGGGAGTAAAAGTAATTATTTTTTGATTTACCTACTTCAAGTTACTTAGATAAACGCAAACAGCCGGTATTTACTTAGTTATTGGCATAAAATAAGATTGTGTTTGGACCATTTTCATGACAAAAATGTTACGTTCTTTGTCTACGTGGTCTTAGTTCTATGCTTTTTCCGCATAGAAGGTGGCGCCATTCTATTTAAGTATTCCAGTTTGAGTATGGACCATTTCGCCGATGCAATTTTTTTATTTCTGTGTCTGGTTGGAAAATGATACTTACCGCGAAAACTTTGAAATTGTTGCAGAGCGTAAATCATAAACGATTAAAATAAATTCATTGTTCTCGCAATGTCGTCGAGTGATAGTGAAAATTATGTTGTCGAGCAAAGAGTGAAAGACATAATTAATAATCTTTTGCCGCCGAAATGTAGAACGATTCATTTACAAACCTATGAAAGTTTTACGGACGCATTAACTCTTTCACAGAAATGACTATTTTTTCTCGCAATCGAAGTGAAAAATAGAGTTTTCACCTCGAGACTATAAGTCAATATTAACCCTCGGGTTAATAGACACTGTTTTGACAGATAAACAGACAAGCGTGACTCGGGTGTAATCTATCCATACTAATATTATAAATGCGAAAATGTGTTTGTATGTTTGTCCGTCTTTCACGCCGTAACGGAGCGATGGATCGACGTGATTTTTGGCATAGAGATAGTTTATGGGCCCGAGAGTGACGTAGGCCACTTTTTATCCCGGAAAAATGCACAGTTCCCGAGGGAACAGCGCGCGATAACCGAATACCACGCTGGTGGAGCCGCGGGCAAAAGTTAGTAATTAGGGCTATGCGGTATTGGGTATTATGGCGATACCGGTATTTTTCCGGTATTCAAATTTTGAAAACCGGTATCCCGGTATTTCGGTATTTTTTCGGTATTTTGCCCTTATTCTTCTTTCTTTCTTTATAAGTCTGTTGTTTTGTTGAAATATAACCACTATAAATGTAAAGCAAGATTTTTAATAAGCTTCTCTTTTAATAAGAAAGTATTAAAATAAAAACTATAGTTCGCTGAAATTTTTTTCGCCGATTATTCGTCCTCAACCAAATTTTCGCATAATTTTTTTGCTTGTACGACTCCTCATTGAATACCTACCTATCCAGTTCAAGCTTGTAAGGTCTCTAATGATGAAATCTACGCTCCGCCCAGAACCTGCTCAGCTCCAAAATCCCGAGAGCTTTCAGCTCAAACTTCAAAACCGTTTCGAATGTCTAGGTATAGCGAAGTGGACGATTTCAGCGACGAGTTTGTGGAAGCTGTCCATTTCATACGGTCGGGTCTAACTTCTTCAAAACCCACCATACTAGAACAAATAGGCTCTCGCACTCTGGCCCTAGGCTCATGGAGGTGAGGCGTGAGATGCTACTACAGTCCTCTGGTGGCGCTTGTCGCTATCAGCAGTTCAATAGGCAGATCTCAAAGTCTCTGAAATTCGATGTACGCCGATTTAAAACCAATAGTATCGAAGAGGCTATTGAGCGTAACAGGGACTCTAAGGTGTTTACCAGGGATCTGTCTGTTAGTCAAAGCCCGCTGATGAAGTTGAAGACCGACGACGGCAGAATCATTATTCATCCAAACCTGAGCTATTAGGGGAAGTCGAGAGGTTTTATGGATAGCGACACGACAACCCGAACACCCGTCGAAATCTAACTAAAGACCCGACGGCTAGATTAACCCGACACTACACCGAAGACACCCCGGCCGAACGTCAGCCTGTACGAGATTAGTATGGCCCTCAGACAGCTTAAGAATGACAAAGCCCCGGGTGACGATGAAATTACAGCCAAACTCCTGAAGGCGGGTTCTCCACTAAGGGAGGAGAACGCCGAAAGCATGACACAGAAGACAGTGGTGGTGCTCATCTTCAAAGAAGGTAATAACACCTTGGTGAAGAATAGATCCATTTCAGAAGTTATTTTCCAGGGTCATCACAAATCTTCTCGCACGCAGGTTTAATGATTTCCAGCCTCCCGAACAAGCCGGCTTCTGAAAAGGCTGTAGTACCTTAGATCACATATGTATGGTATGTGTTCTACGGTACTAAACCCATGCTTGAGGATGCTCTTAAGGTTCTGGACTGGAAAGGACAAGGCATCAACATTAATGGCGGGTAATTCACTCGCCTTTGATTCGCCTACGATATTGTACTCATAGTTGAGACCATGGAGGACCTCAGTACTATGCTCGCTGACCTCAGCAGAGTTTCCGAACGTGTTAGCCTAAAAATGAACATGAAAGAAACGAAAATCATGTCTAACTAATATCCATATTGTGCCAACTCCCGTAATAGTCGGGGGCTCTGCGCTCGAAGTTATTGACCACTATGTATACCTGGGACAAAAGGTCCAGTTAGGTAGGTCCAACTTCGAGAAAGAGATCACTCGTCGAATCAGACTTATTTGGCCTAGTGAGATTTGATAAATGATGAGTTTCCAAACGTTTTGAGTCATTATGATATTCTGCTTTATAATAATTCGACCAAGTGACGTGACGTACGTTGTCATATAAAAATTTGGTAATAGTTGTCAAAGTCGGCGAAACGTTGGTCGGTAAGTGATATTCGGCCAAAGAAAATTCTGCAAAACACCGCCTAGCCTACACTATAAATAAACAAAGCAAACTTGTGCACTGTAAATTTGAAATTTGAGAGTAGATTAAGCGATAAGTAACTTCAAAAGCCGTGAATCTGAAGACAAAAACTATTAAAAGTGCTTGCTTGTTTGAAATTAGAGCCGACTACTTACTATTTTAAACACAAGTTAAAATACCGAAAAACCGGTTTTGTAGATTTTTAATACCGGTATTAAAAAAGGGGAAAAAATGTCCGGTATCCCGGTTTTTCGGTAATACCGAATACCGGTATCCATGCCCTATTAGTAATATAAATATGTAAACTAATTAGTGATGTGAAATCAGTATTTATTTAAAATAACAAATTTTATTAAATAATTAATATTAAGTAGGTAGGTATATAAGTTAACGTAAGAAATGTTTAGTTATTTAAAGTGAGAGAAAGCTACGGTGCACGGTGGCGATCTCTATCGTTCGTCCGTTAATTCTGCTCAGAGATCCCTAAAATTGAAGAAAGCGCCATCTAACTTACATTGAGCTAACTAAAATGTCTGCAATATCGCCTGTCTCCAATGTGACATAATTTCATGAAATTTCTTGCACGTGACGTAATAGGTACTGGGTTGAGTCAGAGACCCGTCTGAGTATAAAAAAAGCGGCCAAGTGCGAGTCAGACTCGCCCATGAAGGGTTCCGTAGCAGCAAGTAACAAAATATTAAAAGTTAATTAGTTCGTTGTAACTTTGATCGGTGTTTATATTTGAGTTGATTGAATGAAAGGTAAATTGCGGTTTAAGTTTCAGTTCTAAGTATGGGGCACCTCCAAAATTTATTGTTTTTTTTTTCTATCTTAATGCGGTTCACAGAATACATCTACTTACCAAGTTTCAACAGTATAGTTCTTATAGTTTCGGAAAAAAGTGTCTGTGACAGACAGACAGATGTAACGAATCCATAACAGTTCCGTTTTTTGCCATTTGGCTACGGAACCCTAAAAACACAAAAAGAACTAGTAGACGGAATAATAAACGATCCGTACGCTCCACTTGACAAAGTGTGGGAAAAGAAAGCGACTTCTATTCAGAAGCTGTTGCACAAAATAGATAGACACGAGTAATGAAGGCCGCTTCCATCTGTTCCAAAACAAAGAAGTCCAACTTCAATCAAGTTCGACCAAAGAAGGGAGTGAATAATAAATAACCTAACTATAAAAAAATCATTTTTAATACAAGCTTTTTTACTGACTGTCCTTTTTGTTCACTTTTTGTACTTGCATTGTCACCTAAACTCAGAGCCGGATTAAGCCAGCGCGGGGCCTGTAGCAAATTTTATCATGGGGCTCTTGATTGGCTTCAAGTTTATAGTATAAGTAAAATATTATATTTAAGTCGATCATATTGATACCATCTCTTTCTTTGGCGGTGTTTTGTGTTGGTTTTGTTCTATTTACATTAATTTAGAAAAAAAACATGCTTCTATCTGAATTGACGTTTTTTACGATCAGAAAGCATTGGTCAGCGGGGCCCCTAGATGCGCGGGGCCCGTAGCATTTGCTACTCTTGCTATATGCTTAATCCGCCACTGCCTAAACTACATTTGCATACCAAACAAGTCGATATGCTATTTAACCAATAAAGAGTTTCGTCCTACGGAGACGATCCTGGCTACTACCAGGATATTACTACTAGATTATTATATTGTCACGTGATTTACACAAATATGCCAAATTTCAAGTCAATTCGACTACTGGTACTGGAAGTTGATCGAATTTAACTTGCAAGATTTGACTACGGACAGACGACGGACAACAGGACAGGTGAAACGGGTGAAACTAAGTAAAAGCTTGTAAAAAAAGATAGCGAATCGATTGTTCGATCGTTGATCCCGTGGGCATATCGGGATAAAAAGTATCCTATGTTTTAATCCAGGTTATAAACTAACTTTTTGCCAAATTTCAACCAAATCCATCCAGCCGTTTCAGCGTGAAGAAGTAACAAAAATACTCACTCACTCACAAACTTTCACACTTATAGTTGGATCGTTATCGTTAACATACTTACTTACTTACCTTACTTTTACGTCTGCTTAAATTATATGAATGTTACGTATGAAAGATTTTATTTTGTACCAGGCAAACATAACTTTTGTGAAGTGCATAACGGTATCTTATCAATGTCCGCAGCGCGCGGGGAATGTCAACCGCCGCGGATGGACGATTCATTTTTGTTGCGGTTCCTTCGCGCCAGGCGCTCCGTGCCGGCGCGTGCACATCGACTGGTAAGTGTTTATGTTCTCCTAATAATAATAAATTAAGAAGCGAATAAATATTTTCCACGGACGTCGTGGTGGGGTGGGGTGTCCACTTGTTTAATGGCTGGGCCGCTTTCGTTATCGTTATCATTTGTGACGTAGAGGAAATGGTGTGTATACTACATACAACAACAGGGATAATGACACATGTACATACATAGTTAACAGATGAATTTGCCCACTTAAATTTTAGGGCATCTTTTCTTTCCTTTACGAAGCAATTCAATGGTGAGGATGAGCAAGTGTGAGCTTCCGATCCATACTTACCCGCGCCGCGTTCGCCCAGCAGTTGCAAATTTAAATCGAGATGATGATTATGATGGTATTCCATTCCAGCTGGTCCGTTACTGCCAGTTCCGGGAGCAGAACCCGCACTTATGGCGCGATGTGGACTGGTACGGGATGCGACGCGTTGGTAACCTGTTCGAGGGAGTGCTCTATGATCGCCCGGACACAGGACGGCTCCTACTCTGCAGGCTCGGTGAGTGAGTTTCCACCAACTTTTGAGGTCCTGGTGCTTCAAATATAGTTGACATAAAGCATCCAGCGTGACTTGATCATAACATACTTTGACCTATTGTGATTCTATGATATAAATGTGAAAAGACCATCATTATCAAGAAGAATGCTCCGCAAAAAACTTGGCAAAATAGTAGATTGTACAACAAGAGCATAAAATTACCCGAGGCGTTCATATAGCCACTTTTTAGGACTCACTTTTTATGTACCTTTAATTTTTGGGCATTATTATAATAAATCTATTATTTTAATTTTACTGATTTATTCACCATCATCATCTCAGCCTATATACGTCCCACTGCTGGGCACAGGCCTCCTCTCGGAATGAGAGGGCTTGGGCCATAGTTCCCACGCGGCCCCAGTGCGGATTGGGAACTTAACACGCACCATTGAATGATTTTTAGTTTTATATAAATTAAAAATTATTTTAAAAATATACAGATTTTTTTTGTTTGTGGCTGTTGACACCTGATTACCTTGGTCTTGAGTTGGTATTAGACGAAGATTTTATTTTATGCACTAGTGCATAAAAAGTCATTTTATGTCGCCTAGATACAGCATAAACACAAACTTTACGAGCATGAGAAGTGAAAAGTTATTTTTTCAAATAAAACAACGCTGCGATAAGTGATCCCAAAGCAGCATCGTGACACGACTCGTTCTTCACCGCTAAGGAATGTTGCGATATTTAGACCAAGACACCGTTCCAAAATGGTTCTAAATGTTTTCCAATAGAATATGTCCGATATCACATACCGCAAACTGCAGTATTGTGTGTTATGATCAAGTAACCAAACTGGGTCACAACCAGAAAAACAAGTGGAGGTAGGTGCTGACCACTCTCATTGCACGTCAAAGAAACTTAAGTGTATCGATATTATCGCCTTAGTTTGATGAAATTGAAGTAATAGAGTAATTTTGATCATTTAATATAATAGAGTAATGTTGCCATTCTAATCAAATGCTCGCAAAACTTAGGCGTTATAATATTTATAAATGCAATTTCAGGCAGAGGCAGAACTGGATATTAGCAAGCATCGGAGTGGCTAGCACAGAACACATGTTACACGCTACATGCCCCGCTGTCTGCTGGTGTCCAGCTCGTATGCCTTCAGAAGCCATAACATTGCCTAAAGCACTCGGTATCGCAATTACTTTCACCGCTTTCACCAGTATCACCTCCTTTTTTGTCAAACTGAATAGATGAGAGCAGAAAGAGATGGTGAATGTCGCGAACTTCCGCACCGTTGTCAAATTGTCAATCTGATCAATTCCGATCGCAGGTAAATGGGATCCAGACACAACGCCAGTGGAAGACCTGATCCGGGGCGTTTTCCTGATGCTGGAGATCGGCATTATGCAGCCTAAATTACAGGTGATACTGGACACACACACAATACCTAGGTGCTCATAAAAATGAGGATTCACTTATAAGAGGAGCACTCGCCGTTTTTAAAGTCGAACTAAACAACGAACACAGCCAAATATAGAGCGAAAAATTGATACGAACTTTTACGTCATTATAGTATAGGAGAAAAACTTAAGTAAAGGACCTGTTGTATGTAGTAGATGGTAGTAGTAACCTGTCCATATAAACAAATTGACGTTCCAAATTCGCAAAATGACTTCAGCTCCATATCAATTCTGTGCACCACTACATACCTGTTGTGGTCCTTAACTTAAGTTTTTTACCTATACCCGGTGATAAGGATTGCACATCGGTCTTCGGAAATAGACAATTGGCTGTTCACGACGATTGCCGAACACTGGCGACCGTCCATCGACCATCGTATTTATTAAAGGATTCCAAAAACCGATGTGCAATCTTTATGGCCGGGTACTGTACATGATCATTCTAAGGACTGCTCGTCAAAAATTGTATTATTCACAATGATGTCGAACGAACGGTTTTAAGTTTGACTAAAAACCTCACGATTTCTCATAAAACTAAATCAAAATCTATAACAAACGACGTCTTGACACTTGCATCCACCTCTCGACAACTCGCGATGTCGTCAGTCCACTAGGGCTTTCAATTGGAAGCCCGCTTTGTCTTCCGGTTCGTGGTCACTCAAGGACCTTTCCCTAACGGACACCTTGGTCTTCGAGCGATGTGGATGTGACCCATCCTTCGCCTCGCTGACCTCGCACTTCCACTTGCATACTCGTATTCTTCGAGCTGTGTGTGACTTTAGTGCTAACTTAGTATCCAAATACGATTTCAGGTGCTGGGTGGAGTGGCCTTGGTGGACTGCACGGGTCTCAGCATGAAGCACATGCGGTACATGACTCCCAATGTGGCTTTACAGGCCATGAACATCCTAGGGGTAAGACTTCATCGTCTTAATTAGCAGTAGACCGAAGCGGGAGCCCTTGAATCAGTTTTCATACTAAATGTATAGAAACGTCCTGATCCAAAGCATACAGAAGAAACGAGGCCACACATATATATGTATAAGCTAAAGCAGTATGGAAGCTACCAACAAAGTACTAAGTAAATACTTAAGTAGTAAGTAAGTACTGCAGTGCCGCGAGTCCCCTCAGAAGTCGTATATAGCCAGAGCGCGCGTCTGTGTGAGTGTGTTCGTTTCGATCGTAGCTTCTTAGCTTCCTACTGCTTTAGTTTATATAATATATATACTGCGACGAGGCGGAGACGCGGCGCGGACGTGACGCTTCGACGTCTGTACCCTTAGTGTAAGTTTTCGGTTACAAAATACGTCTCGATCGCGTTCGCGTTAATCTCAATTTGTATGGAAACGCGCCTCTAGCGGAACGTTTACGATCTTCGCGTTACGATACAAATTGAGATTTTAACGCGAACGCGATCGAGACGTATTTTGTAACCGAAAACTTACACTAAGGGCACTGCGCTACTCGCCCTCGTCCCACGGCTCTTCACAGGGCGAGGACGTGTCTCCTCGTCTATTCTGACCAACCAGCAGGGCTACTCCGAAACTCGAAACTTGAAGTTCGTGTCGTGCGGTCCCTCTCGCTCTAGTATTAAATAGTATAAGTGTCAGAGGGACCGGACAACGCGAACTTCGAGTTTCGAGTTTCGGAGTAGCCCTGCTGACTGCTTTAGATCGCGACGCGTTTCATTCAAGGGGCGCTGTAACTGAGATGCGTCCCCGTCCCACGTCTTCAGTACCACTACCATGAGTTTACAGTGACCGTACTCGATAGCGACGGAGTAAATTATTTGTATGGAGAATTATACAGCGCCTCTACAAATAATTTGCACCGTCGCTATCGAGTACGGTTACTGTAAACTCATGGTAGTGGTACTGTGTGGCTTGCGCCTAAGGGGCTGTTTTGGATAAATGTGATGCCGTCTCCGTCTATTCGAACAAAACAAATAAAGTGTAATCAACGGATGGTTTAGGGAGTAAATTACAGTCACTGAAAGATATGAAATTCGGCGTAATATTTGTAATTGTTGAGAAATCTCACGGATTTTTTTGCGGAATGCCGGAATTTCAAATTGCTACGATTTAGCGTGCGAAGCCGCGTGTAAATCTAGTCGTTCGATATCATTTTTAATTTACTTAATGGTATTTATAATTAATAAGTTGACGTCATTATTACCCGCCCGTTCACTAATCGAGCAATTTACTAAAACCATTGAAAAATTAATACAATAATTCATCAGATAACTATCATGTCATGGATTGTTTCTATTTATATCATGGATAGCTGTTGTAATTATTATTATATTACTTACTTTACCTTTACATGCATACCTACTTGGCTATAATTTGGAAGATGAAATGGTTAGTAGTACCTATGCTATATTTACTAAGAAGCTCTCTAAAGCCTATTACTTTCAATGAAATTACTATGTAAGTACAGTCACCGTCAAATAATTCGAAGCGGCCAAGGTGGTTAAAAATATCGGCACATGAACTTTATTATTAAGCATTGACTTATATTCTTGACTTATATTGTACGTTATATATATTGTACGTTACATTGTACGTTATAATATTGTACGTTAGTACATATATATCGATGTATTAAGGTATTAGAGTTCATGTATCGATATTTTTGACCTACATATCCGGGCCCGCTACGCTCAGCCCCATTTCCCGGCCTCTGTACTAATGTACAATTTTTCAGTTTACATTATTTATTTATTTCTAATACGAAGTTGTATGTCACGTTACTGACTGTTGCAGAGATACGAAAATTCTGATTAGATAATTACTAACGTAAACAACGCAAAATAGCATTACATTGCGGCGCCCGGTCAATCACTCACACTTCTTACGCCCGGCGACCCCGTAATGTAAAGCCACTTATGCGACTTCCACGATCAAACATCGTATCTTAATTGAACTCGCTTGAGCTTACCGCCCCTAACTTCTGCCTCCCTAGTACGCGTTCCCTCTGCATCAGCGCGGCGTGCACGTCGTCAACTGCTCACGCGTGTTCGAAGCGTTGTTTAGCGTCTTCAAACGTCTGGCGCCCCGGGACGACTTGTGGCGAAGGGTTTACTTCCATGGCAGCGATATGAGCTCGTTGCACAGGTGAGAGAGATCAAAGATTAAAAGCATAGACCGTAAACAGTTTTGCACGGCTATGTGCAAAAATACTATGTTAAAAAATAATAACGTCACATAAATACTTTTTCATTCAACGACGCTATAAATATAACCTAACAAAACAATTTACGCAAAATTAAAAAACCCCAGTTACTTTAATTTCAAAGTTTATCCCGTAAGACGATTTATAAGCCGATTTTAATTTCTTCTTTCTTGACGGAAATACCTAAAGCGCAAGCGCCCCAAGTAACTTACAGGTACTTTACTTGTCTTATCTTATACTTGGCTACTTTGGATATTGTATTATTTTTTAAACTTCTTCCCCTGTGTCACGGCTCTCTCTACCCACTCTGTGGCCGTGGCCGCCAAGGTTCTATAATTGGCACAATAATTAAATCATATAAATTTGGTACACTTTTTGATCCTAATAATTAATCAAATAGAGTCGCTCTGTTTCTGCTATCCATAGCTGCTATAATTGCCCACCACATAAGAAAAGGCATATGGCTGGTCTATGAAGTGACGTCAAATCGAGCCTTGTAGGTGGCCATAGTTTGACCTCTCAAGCAGAGAGTCGTGGGTTTGAGCCCAGGCTACCACAACTGAGTTTTTCGGAATTTATGTGCTTATTATATATTATATTATTATGAATTTATTACATTTGAATTGAAATTTGAAACCTGTACACGCTGCAGAATAAATTAAAAGTGTGTGAAGTTCCCAATCCGCACTAGGTCCGCCTGACGACTACGTCCCAAGCCCTCTCATACTGAGAGGAGTCCTGTGCTCTGCATTGGACATTTATTAACTAAAGTACAATTCAATAGAATCTAACAATTTTTTACACATTACACACCCTAACGTGGGCACGCTTGATTATATGTCCCTGTTGTTGCAATTATCATCTAAAAGGAATCAAAAAATAATAATAGTCACATCACAAAGCTTTAGGCGGCCCGGTGTTCATATTAGTAGGCTGGAAGTGTCTACATGATTGTTAAATTCTATTGAAATGGAGTATAGATGACTAGCTTATGCCCGCGACTTCGTCTGCGCGGATCTAGGTTATCGCGCGGTAGCGCCCTCTACCGGAATAAAAGGTATCCTATGTTGATCCTTGGGTTCATACTACCTACATACCAAATTTCATCAAAATCGGTTCAGTGGTTTCGACGTGAAAGCGTAATAGACAGACAGACAGACAGACAGAGTTACTTTCGCATTTATAATATTAGTAGGGATGATGTCAAATAGTTAGGTGCTCAAATAATTAACCCAAAATTACCTTCAGCTTCTGTTAACCAGGTACATAGACCCTGAGTGTCTGCCGACCAGATATGGGGGAAAGCGGCAGCCCACCACCCTGTACACCTGGCTCACCAAGATCAAACAGTACAAGAACAAGAGCTTCGACGATGATATCAGCCAGCTGGGGTACTCGTGCGACTATTACGAGTAATAGATGAACCAATACCGTTACAAAGAGTTTACAGTGACCGTACTCGATAGCGACGGCGTAAATTATTTGTATGGAAAATTGTACAGCGCCTCTACAAGTAATTTAGAGCTGGCGGTTACCTCGCACAAAGAATAGGGATAGCTATACAAAGAGGTAATGAGGCCTGCGTTCTAGGGTCCATGCCAGTGACATCTCTTGACGACGTGTTTGCCTTGTAAAATAATGCTACCTAGGTATTAAGTTAGTTAATAATTGAACTAATAATATTGTAAATCTGTTTTAAAAAATATATATTTACGCCATCGCTATCGAGTACCTACGGTCACTTTAAACTCATGGTAGTTATACAACTTAGTCTTATGATACTTTACATAGGCCGCTAGATCATCAACGGATTCAGTAATTAATCAACAAGTCTTGTATTAATGGCCACTTCCTGTGAAGAAACCAAGATTTAGTTGTTTCATTAGATTTAAGCTTGACAGCTCCTTACATTTTGCCACTGTGAAACTGAGCGTAACACTTAGGTACATTTTTAGAGCAAGATAGCATATTTATCGCTCAAATTGGTAAATGATTTATTTCATTAATTACTGTAGATTGACTTTGTCATTATGTTACTGAATTTTTACCATACAGCATAGAACTTGGAACAGACTTATAAAGCTTATTGTGTAATTTTGATCTAACTAACAGATTATTAGCTAGCACTAAAAAATATTTTCATACAACGCCTACGCAATATGCTTAAATTATTTTCGTAAATATAGAGGTTTATGTTATGTATGACTAACATTATAAATGCGAAAGTGTGTGTGTATGTAAGTATATATGTTTCAAGTCAAAACGGAGCGATGGACCGACGTGATTTTTGGTATGGAAATAGGTTTATGGACCCGAAAGTGACATAGGCTACGTTTTATCCTGGAAAATGCACAGTTCCCGAGGGAACAACGCGCATTAACCGGGTTCTACGCGGGCGAAGCTGCGGGCAAAAGCTAGTAATATTTGTAATCAGTTAATTGCTTGGTGGCTTTATTATTATTAGTTTAAGAGGAGAGGCCTTCGTCCCTGTGGTAGGCACAAATATCACCTGATAAATAATAATATTTTGATTGCTCAACAATATAGAATGTAAGGAAAGAAAAACTAATCTCATAAACAAAATAAGGTAGTCAAAATACCACACAAAGGACTTATCACGCTGTATTTACTTCAACGTTTGGACCACATTACAGTGGCCGTGGTCTCGAGTAGACTAAAATGTGGGGTCTCAAGTCTGCCTATAGCACCACGAGTTCTTCGAACTACCCGCACTTGATCATTTTTATTTGTCACCCCATCACACTAACAATTATATTTCAACCGCTTCACGCACCATTCTTGAGTAGAAATGACGTTCCATGGATATAATTTTGAGATTGTGAAGCTCAATCCAGTGATTTGGTCCTCCAAAAGTGGTTTGGCTTCCACGGAATGTCATTTCTACTCAAGAATGGTGCGTGAAGCGGTTGAAATAAAAAAAACACAGGAAATTTCAACCGGCACTATGGATATATAGGCTTTCATATTCGTGGAATTCAGTTATAAAGAAGTGTCGGCGTCGTGAACGTTGTCAGTGTTTTGTGTCGGTGTGATGGTGGTAACAAATAAATCTGACCAAGTGCGGGTAGTTCGAAGAACTCGCGCTGCTAGGCAGACTTGACACCCCACACTTCAGTGTACTCGTGACCACGGCCACTGTAATATGGTCAAAACGTCGTTGTTAATATTATTATTCGTATATTTAGCGTGTGTGTGGTATTTTGTATTGAGGGAAAATCACGAGTTTTAAACTTTGTAAAGTAAGGTGATTGAGGTAATTTTTAAGTAGGTATTTTAGAAAATAATTTTGTATACCTGTATTACTTTTGTAACTGCGGCATATTTATTACTTATTAAATATAAAAAATTAAGTAAATAAGTAAATCCTACCTTTAAGATGTCCTACAAAAATAAAGTTATTTTGTCAACTCTGTTTTTAATTTTACTTTCGTAACTACCAGCTACAATCAATTTTCTCCATCTCGTCAGTCCCGAGATTATACAAAGAACCACAGAATATATAATCATGAATTGTGTGCTTGGTATAAGCAATTATAAAGTATGCTTTATCAAAATCAAAACCTAGTAGAACGGACAACGCCATCTGTTAATTACTTGAGGAAATAAGCTAATAAGTGATTTTGTTAGCACAATGCAATGTAAATAATGACCGTGAGTGCTTTGTTCGTCAATAAATACATGTATGCACGTACATAAAGCATAAAGTAGTCATTAGTAATCCCAATATAAGTAACATACGTTGAGGTCATTATTGAATTCTACTGTTATGTTATCGTTAATACCGTTTTTACAACTATTTATGATGCCGTGTCACGCCATTTTTGGGTCAAATCTTGGAAATCTAATTTAACCCACTTCAGTCGAATATTGCGATTGCAATAAACAAAAAAAAAAGTCAGAAAAAAATGTAAGTATGGCAAAATATTTTTAAACTCATATTATAATTATAATATCTGTGTCAAAGGAACGACAAACGAGAAAACGTATGGTGTCGATAAAATAATTTGAACAAAGCATCATGCAACCGCGCTAAAATGTAACTCTACAAAGGAATATTTAATGAATCAGTATCAGTCATAATATGAGTGGTCAACGGTGCTGGGTCATCGCGTGTAAGGAATACTGATAACCCTTATCCGTACTGTTTGTCTGTTGACAGTCAGTGCGGCCACCCGTTGCGAGCTATGCGGTCCTGATACAATATAATATAATATGTTTAAATTATGTGATTTGTGTGGATCGATGTTTATGGAATATACCATAACTTATAAGGTTTGTATATTTTTATGTCCTGATAATTTAATAGCATTGTTTGACGATTTTATGATTCGTACATAATTATTCATTTTATTCGCTCTTTTTCGGTAAAAAGAATTGTTATTTATTGTCAATCATGTTTTTTTAAGTAGACTACGACGTATCGATCTTATTCAGGATTACTATCAATTTTTTTTTTATTTACATACTTCAAATTTGTGAGCTTGTTGAACAAAATACCCGTCCTATTTATGTATCGATGAATTAAAATTTTATTCGATTAAATCTATGTTAAAGCATGCAAGAACTGAAGTAATGTCCAGTTTTTTCTTTGTTTCACGAACAATAAAATCCTTCGATTAGTTAGCACTTAGTCACTGCACTGCAATCAATAAAGACCTACTACGTACGTTTTCCGCACACAACAAATGCCTAATTATTATTATCAATTCATTAGTGCTAATTTGAGAACATCTTTGAGCTATTTGACCACTTCTATGCGATTGCTGCGCAAAAGTAATATTTGTAAAAATAATAAAGACATAGAACTCCCTCAATAAAGTGTACAAAGCGGATAATAGAGGAATTAAACATTTCCATACAAAAATAATAAAATTAAAAATATTCGTTATTAGCGTGGTAAGTACTGGTCCCTTGTGTAGTAAGAGTTAAAATATGCCTGTTTCGTAAAAAATGACGCATCTGTTTAATTTCTATTCTTTATTATAGTTCTATTCTTTATTACCCGACTACGGCAAAGCCAAGGAAGGGTAATGATTTAAGTATAAACGCTCGTAAGTATTTTTTTTTTTTAATTAACACACGGATGGGATAGGCAAGAGATGCGAGATCCAATTGCGTCCGGAATGCCACATTTTGTTTAAAAAAATCTTAGATTTCATTAAACAACTGCAAATCGGAAAAAAAATAGTTTTTAAGTTTTCTTAACAAGTAGCTCACATAATTCTTTTCAAATGTATTTCTTAATACGTAATTAATGTCATGACAATGAATCGAAAACATCATTATCAAAACCTAATTATGGTAAATTACGATATTTACGATTATGATACAGTATAGCTCGGGTGTTGATAACAATAACAATATATCGTCAGTATCATTCACATTATCATATCAGTCCCCGTGGCATATTTAATCTAATTTATAAAATTATATAATTCGTTGGATACTTTCAGTTGAAATGCCGTTTATTGACATAGCATTTCAAGCGGATACCAGCAGATACGAGGATGCTGATTTCGAAGAGTACGCGAGGCGGAACTGTGGCGAGAATCCAGACACCAGGGATGCAGCCATAGAGGAGCTAAGGCGTTTACTAGAGGGTTGGTTGCTAGTCAGTAGAAATAGTGTAGTGACTAGTTCGATATACCAAGAGTACAGATTTACGAGGAGGTCGATTTGCTCTATAAGTTTTCGGATTGCAGTTAAGGGAGAGTGTCGGCCGCGACGGAATGATGACGCCTACCTATTGCGGTTTCTGAGATGTCGGGGATTTATTCCCGCTTTGGCTCACCGATTGGTAAGAGATTTTTTTTTTTTTTTTTAAAAATTAATTATTAAAAGGAAAACACAAGATTTTTTAATACTGACTGTTTTGTGTGCTTTAAATATTATCCAACCAACCTGCATCCGTATGTATATCAAATTAAAATGTGGATATTTAAGAAGAGCTGATTCTGATTAAACCTAACTTTTTTTATGTATTCATACTTACTGATATTATAAATGCGAAAGTGTGTGTTTGCATGTCTGTGTGTATGTTTGTCCATCTTTCACGTCGAAACGGAGCGACGGATCGACCTGATTTTTGGCATAGAGATAGTCTATGGGGCAGAGAGTGACATGGGCTTTTTATCCCGAAAAAATGCACAGTTCCAGAGGGAACAGCGCGCGATAACCGAAATCCACGAGGGCGAAGCCGCGGGCAAAAGCTAGTATGTACTAAAAAGCGTTTATTTCAGTCTCATATGTTTAGAAAATCGGCAGCACATCCTATCGTGTTTCGTGTTACATCAAGCACATAAAGATTTGCTCCGATTTCCCTTCGGCCCGTCACGATTTGTTACGACCGTCGACACGTGGCCAGCAATATAAGTGGCTGTTGGGATGCTAGTGGTGTAAAGGAACACTCTTTACTTACACTAACACAGAAATATAGTATTTGTGAAGGTTTGTACGTTTGAGACTTAAGTTTCACTCAAACTCACACGGTAGATGAGACTTGAAATTTAGTAATTTTAGTTGGTTACATACTTTAGAGTATATAATATAATAGCTTGCTTATGTATATGTACTCTAAGGTAACATAGTAAGAGGTAAAAAAATAATTTACCTTTTAATAAAACATTCAGTTATACAAACCGGAATGTTTGCTATTTCTGGTGTACAATAAAGCGTTATTGTATTGTAAAACTTAGGTTCAATCAGCTACCCTCCATCTGCAGAAATTTTCACTAAGTATATTCCAATATGTTATAAATCTACTTACAGCAAATTAACACAACCCATTGTGCTCTATGAATAATAAAATAACTATTTATGTAAATGACACAATTTAATTTGTATTGTTTTTCCATTCCAGATGGTACGGTACGAAGATTTCCGTTTAAATAATTCATATCTGTACGACTGCAAACCTTTTGGCCTCCAAGAGCTGAACGGAGTTTTTTCCTGCACACTTCCTGACAACCCTGACAACGGCCGCATCACTATTATGAAAATTGGTAATTACAAACTTACTGTTTCTTCTGAGACCGGCGCCACCGTCAATGTGTCACCAGGTTTCTTCCTTACATTAAAAGTAGTTCCATTTTTCGCCACTCGTACGACAAGTTTGTAATGTGAATTCCAAATTTAAAAAAGCATCCACGAATATAATTGCCTATCATTATTGATTGCATTTACCGGTAATACCTGTATCTCTTTATATTTCAAGGTAAATGGGACATGGACTCGACACCACCTAAGGACTTAATGCGGTGCGCATGTCTCTTGGAAGAAATATGTGTGATGCAACCAAGGCTGCAGATACTAGGCGTTACCATAATAATAGACCTCCAAGGGTTGAGCTTGAGGCACGCAAGATATTTGAACTTGAACATGGCTAGTCAGTTCGTCAGTTTACTGGGGGTAAGTTGGTATAAAATTTCCAGTATAGTAGGTATAATTAATACAATAGTGTTTTTAAATTCTTCGTTAAAATATCTTGGAAAGTGGTTCGGTTAGTTAGATTAGACTCACCCTCGTGTGTGTTTTGAGCCTATTTAATTGTAATTATTTGTCAAAATAAATTTTACCGATGTACATACAAAGAGTATCGTGTCAAATGTGTAACTACACTTTTTAAGCGCGACGCAAAATGAGGGGTGTTTTAAGTTTGACCACTATGTGTGTCTGTCTGTCTGTTTGTGGCACAGCTCTTAAACGAGTGGACCGATTGGAATGCGTTTTTTTTTATTTGAAAGCAGGTTTTCTAGCGATGGTTGAATATTTTTTTGTAGGATGCATTAAGTGCCTATCTGATTAAATAGCATTAAAAAAACATTCCCTCCACGAGTATTTTGCTGGCTGATTACGTAAAGGGAAACAACATGACATGTATCTCGATCCTACCAAAGGCACGGCCGTACCATACTTTTCTCGAAGCCATTCAGGCTATTTTCAACATTACATACTCTGTGGTCGATCCCAATGTCCGGGAGCCGGATGCTTGCCCACTCCCACCTCTTTTCGTTTTGTGACGGTGTTGCCCATCAAAACTAAGACAACTAAACCCGACCTACTAGGCAATCATAAATACTAAGTATAATGTTTCCAATGGCTGCTTTCGAATTATTTCGTAGTCGATTCGGTTTTGTGACGTATTATTGCCCATCGAAACTAAGATGGTTAAACCCAGCATACTAGGCAATCATAACTTACAAGAAGTTAATGTTTGTTTTGCTTGAGATTTTGTTTGCTTGAGTTTCTTTTACACATCTTTTCTTTTTACGCATCCGTATTTCCAAAAATCTTGTCTCTTTCTTCTGTGGTTTACTAGAAGAGACCAGCAGAATCAATGAATTTTGTTTATGAATGAATGAAGCGACACATGTCAGTTCCGAGAAACGGTTGCCGCCGACACTAAAGGGTTAAGTTGCAACATCAAAGTTACTAGGCATTCATAACATTGCAGGCGTCGTTCCCGGTCTTTCTTCGAGGCTTACACATAATCAACTCGAACTGGCTCTTCAACTCAATATTGCCAATGTTCAAGCAATTTGTACCTAAAACTGGTTGGGAGAGAATCCATTTTCATGGATCCAGTTTAGAATCACTTCACAAACAAATTCAACCCCAGTTTTTGCCGCCGGAATATGGCGGCCATTGTAAGTATGTCGTCACATGTGAAGAGTGGCTTTCAAAGATTGAAATATACAAAGACGAATTTATGGTCAAGGATTTAGAAGACTTGGGGTATGAAATTGACTGTAATGAGAATAAATTGCATTTTACATTTACACAATAATTATAGTTGCAGTTTTTTAACAAATAAGACTGAAATGTGCCAATTTTTTTAATGTAATTTACCAAATGAGTTTTTGAAATAAATGTATTTTTATAGAGTATTTGTTTTATTTCAAATTAATATGTACCTACCTATTAGCGTAATTTACATTTTGCATTGTGTCATCATTTTTGTCCACGGCGTTTACACTAAGTAATTGTGCGATTTGTGTGTCACACACTGATAGATAAGTTAGGCAAAGGTAGGGCAAACCTTGGCTTATCGGTGATACTTGGTAATTCGGTGACACGGCGTTTTTTTTTTTATTCGACTGGAAGGCAAACGAGCAAGTGGGTCTCCTGGTGGTAAGAGATCACCACCGCCCATAAACATCTGCAACACCAGGGGTATTGCAGATGCGTTGCCAACCTAGAGGCCTAAGTTGGAATACCTCAAGTGCCAGTAATTTCACCGGCTGTCTTACTCTCCGCGCCTAAACACAACAGTGCAAGCACTGCTGCTTCACGGCAGGATTAGCGAGCAAGATGGTAGCAATCGTGCGGACCTTACACAAGGTCCTACCACCTGCACATTAATTTTACGCGGAGCTAACTCTATTTATAGCATCAAAAGTGACAGCTGAGCTGACATTTATTTTACAGCTTGCATTTCCTCCTATTGAGATCTGTGTAAGATTAACGTACATAATATCAGCGAATTACCAAGTATCACCACAGAATAACTAATAGGTAGTTGTATCACCACTGTATCATCCACCCGCACCATTGATAGATATTAAGCCAAGGTTTGCCCTAACATTAAAATGAATAAGCTAGTTGTTCAGCTTTTGGATTTAATTTAATAGTAGTGCAAAATAGGTGGAATATTAACGTATTTAATGTGTAATGTTACACAAAATTATTACTTTACTTAAGTAATATTTTTTTACAATGCGTCAACAGTGGATAATTAATACTGGATAATAATATTAATACTGGGCAATTATTATTCATAGATACTAATTCGTACGAAACCCTCGGTGCGCGAGTCTGACTCACACTTGGCCGTTTTGATTTTCAACCCCCGACGCAAAAAGAGGAGTGTTATAAGTTTGACCGCCATGTATGTCTGTCTGTGGGACTGGCACCGTAACTCTTAAACGGGTGGACCGATTTGAATGCGGTTTTCTTTAATTTGAAAGCAGGTTTTCTACTTCTATCCATGGTTCTTAGATATGTTTCTTTAAAATCGGTTGACCCGTTTTTGAGATATAGAACTTTAAAGTAACAAAGTCGGGGGTTTTTAATTTTTTTGTTGACTGGGTTACATATTTTCTTCTGGACTACAAAGGTGGACAAAACGATTTTAGTGCAGAAGCTTCTTTGGCAAATTGGCAATAACTAGGTTCTGAAGTCGTATTCTATAACAAAACTCGCGTGTTCGCTTCTACACCTTCTACAGTCCATAAAGACCTACATTCACTTTTCTGTGATGGATTCGGAGCAGTTCTTTTTCCACTGCAGTCAGCAGAGTCGGATCAACTTCATCAAGATCTTCTGCCGTGTTCTCATCCTCTGGTTGCGCTCCCAAGTTATTGTAGTCAGAAATATTGGTATTTTCTAAACTGTCTTCTGTATTTTCTTTAGATAAATGCTCCATATGTGCTGGCATCTCGCTCGTTCCGTGTATCGTTAGTGTGATCGGGCCAATTTCTCCACTGTTCTTTTGATTGGTCTGAAAAAGATCAAGTTACTAAGTTAGAATTAGATTTTTCAGAATCTAAGTAAGATGTAGGACATCACATTGACTCACATTGTCTAGGAATACTGCGGTCCAGATCCCCTTAGGGCTCTCGCCCCACGTGGCGACTGACACCAGAGGCCAGTTCGAGAAGCCAGCATCAGAGGTGTCTTCGGGGCGAGCGCTCAGCAGTTGCACCTTTGTTCCTGAATAACATAATTATAACAGCGTTTGTATGTTTCTTGGGTGAGATCAACCTAACGTACATTATTGCAAAGACTTGTAAGGAAGCCATACTGGCCGAGTAGAAGGCCAGGATGACGATTACTGGTCAAAGCTTGTATAAGTAGTGCTTTTCTCAAAAATGATGATGATGGTGATAATGAAATGACGGTGATTGTGATATGATAATGATGATGATGAGAGGATGATGATGATGATAATAATTATAATAATGATGATGATGATAGTGATAATAATGGATGGTGATGGCGATGATGATGATTGATGATGGTTGATTGTTATCATTGTGATGATGTACCAGTTTTGACCACAGATAATTTAAAGACTACGATCACAATACAAGTAATAATAGGTAATATGGGTGCGGCCAGCGAAGTGCCAGAAACGATTTGGCGGCGTTTCATGATATGCCTAGGAATTCGATGATCTGCCTAAACTAGCCAAATCATGAAATGGCGGCGTTTCATGATATGCCTAGGAATTTCAAGATCTGCCTAAACGTCACTAGGCGGTGAGTTTTGAACGATATGGCGGATGTCCCTTATAGCCGTTATAGCCAATTCATGAAATGGCACCATTTCACGATAATGCCTAGGAATTTCGTGATCTGGCGGATTTTACGATCGGCCGCCGACATATATATATGTTACTTGTATTGTGCTGATTGTCTATTATTCTGATTCAGATCTATGATTCTATCTGTCTGTGACGAGGTCGAGGAAGAAGAAGCCATCTTGGCTTTACTCAGTCTCTCAAACGAAACAGTTGAGCCAATGTACTAGGAGCGCATAAAGAGATTGGTACTTACCACGCGGCGAAACCAAGTAAACTTCGAGCGCGCCACGTCTGCTGTAGCGAATGTTTACTATCAATTCCACGTGTTCGACGTAGTTTACAACACAGTTATTCGCGGCAAATTGAACTTTAATTGGCTGTTCCCGAGAAAATTGTTGACTATCTTCAGAACTGCAACAAATTAGAAATAAAAAATTAATAACCGCAGTAAACAAACACCTACTTATTAGTAGAGCAAACATCATGAAATTTCTTAGTAAGAACATGGTTGATCTTTGCGATTATTTATGGAAATACTTAGCAATGCCCTGCGCAAAACATTGCGTTTCGTTTCAGCATCACAACAAACACCCGACCGAGGCTGCCGCTGTATTTTTCGACTTTGTTACGACTTCGTTCGTACGGTCCGTTCGTCGCATTTTCGGTAAAAGTACTAGGAAGGCATACTCACTGTAGAGGTGAGACGTGGCAGATATGTTTCTCAGGAACCGTTACCCAGTTTAGAGCTCTTCTCACTAGGGCCTCAGCGTCAAGAAGACCAAAGCCAAATCGAACATCGAAACGAAGTCCGGCACTGAAAATAAGAACTGTGCTTTCGTAAAAGTGATTTCAACTTTTTCAACTAGTAATTAATGATCAATAATGTAATCGTTGACTTACTCGTTGACTTGCCATCCAGGGTTACCAGCCAAGGGAATGAATTCTGAAGTCCAAACAATTAAATGCTGTACATCCCGCCAGGTTAAATTTGAACTGGAATCCAAAAAAAGAAGGAAAAATTATTCTTTACTAGCTTTTGCCCGCGGCTCCGCCCGCGTTTGTTCGTAATGGCTACGGAACCCTATTCTGGGCGTGCCCGACACGCTCTTGGCTTTTTTTTAATAATTTAATTTCGAAGTAGGATTTTTTCATACAGACACAGAGTAATTTTTTGGAATAAAAATCCTCGTACGTCCTTTTGAGACTATCATTTATAATATAGTAAAAACCAATGACATAAAAACTATTATTATTTAAATAAGCATGAATTACCAAGTATTAAGTACGATAAATAATAATTTTACATACATTAATAAAAAAAAAAATACGAACGTTTAGAAAAAAATATTTATAAAAATCATAAATCTTCAAAACTGTGAACCCTTAAGGGACCCAGTAGGGAGGGTGAAAAGATAGCAAATAATTCCAACAAATCCCAAAAAAATTTGACAGTCCACGTGCCGAGCAGCCTGTATACAGCCTCAGTTGGGCTTTATTTGGTACGAAACGCGTCAAGTTTTTTTTCGTCTGAAGGACGTGGAAGAGAAACGGACCGTACCGTTGGAAGTACTAGGCTAGCAGAAGATGTTGAAAGCTTACGCACTTGGCTTCCAAAGCGAGAGCGATGATTCCCGCCGCTAGCGGCGCGGCAGCCGATGTACCCGTGTGGCCGAGGGTGCACGAATCGTTGGTGTCTGTTGTGGCCTAGAAAATAAATTATAATTTTTAATAATGAAATGACATAAACGTAAATTAGGTGAGTATTTCTCATAAATTCGCCTAGTTGCCGAATAAAACTAGCTATATTGTATTCCAATCCAATTTATGACAAGCGTAAACAGACGCCAAACGTTTACACTTTTAATAAATTAGATAGGCATAACGTATATTTTAAACTTTGAAAAGACCGCATTTATTGTTTAGGTAGGTACCTACTCCTACTGCATCTTTTGAATCAACAAATGTAAAAAACAGATGGCACCACTAGTTGACATGATAAATAATTCGAAATTTCCTCATTTGAAAATTCAACCAGATTGTATTTTGTTTAAAGTTTATTTTAGAACTGTGAATATTTCGAATTGCTTCTGTTTCATTTTAAAGGTGCGAAAAGCTGAAAAACAGCAGTGACTTTGTAATCTGATAAAAAAATGGTTACTATCTTCTGGTCTTTATGGGCTCCCGATGAATATGCAACAGCGAGCGTGGACGAACACATCTCGCCGTACCAGGGGAACAGGCCGTGCTGTGAAGCGCTGCCAATTGACACCGTGAAGATACTGGACGAGTAGCTGACGGAACAAAACAAGGATGTACCAGGACAGCATAACGTCGGCTAAAGTGTCAGACCTCGTACGTCTCCATCATCAAATTTTACAGGAGGCAAATAACGTTTGTGAGAAGATTTGCTTTGGATGGGTACAAAGACATCGCGCGCGATTAAGGCAGTGGTGGGCAAACTTTCTTCTTGGGGGCCAGAAAGTAACAGATATTTTAGAGGAGGGCCAGGATAACACCGTTCTATTTCATGCTTTTTTTATGTTTTTGCCAAATAAGTAATGAAATTATATTATTATCGCGGGTCATATAGGTAGGTAGATACTATTCACTTCCAAGGAATGTCGGCGGGCCAGATTAAATCTCTTCGCGGGTAGGAGTTGGCCCGCGTAACGTACTTTGCCCATCACTGCTATAAGGGTTCCTCTTCCAAGTTGACAATTAGATAAGTCGTGGCAATTGTATCAAAAGAAGTTATAAGATTTTCTTGAAATGACTTACGAAGTTTGAAGTTACGAGGCCAGCAGCAGGGCTACTCTGTCGCCGTAAGGAGATAACCGTAAGTGACATTTTTTGCAAAATTTACTTTTCACCAGTCTCGTACTCAGGAAAAAAAACTGCGTACGAGGCTGGTGAAAAGTCAATTTTGCAAAAAATTTCACTTATGGTTTTTCTCCTTAAGGCGGCAGTACCACGAAACTCGAAACTTGAAGTTCGTAATAGTACGTATCGTACCGTCCCTCTCGCTCTCGTATTAAATAGTATAAGTCTCAGAGGGATCGCACGACACGAACTTCGAGTTTCGAGTTTCGTAGCCTTTTTTTTTTTTTATTCGACTGGAAGGCAAACGAGCAAGTGAAGTGGGTCTCCTGGTGTTAAGAGATCACCACCGCCCATAAACACCTGCAACACCAGGGGTATTGCCGATGCGTTGCCAACCTAGAGGCCTAAGTTGGAATACCTCAAGAGCCAGTAATTTCACCGGCTGTCTTACTCTCCGCGCCGAAACACAACAGTGCAAGCACTGCTGCTTCACGGCAGGATTAGCGAGTAAGATGGTGGTAGCAATCCGAGCGGACGTTGCAGCCTTGCAGTATGCTTAGCTTAGCGTATTTTATCGTTCACAAAATACATCTCAATTTGTATGGAAACACGGACAGCGCCTCTAGCGGAAAGTTTGCGCAACAAATTTTGTGAGTGTAGGTTTGCTACGTAAACTATTTCCTCCGCGTATCGTGACATTTGGCGACTACGTCTCGACGATCGAACGCTCGATTTACGTCTTCGAATAGTAAACGAATGTTTTGTGAAAACGCCACACAGAGGCACAGGTCTGACACTTTACACGACGTTAATTAAAAGGTTATTATTAAAAGAGAACGAATATAGAACAGATAGAACCCACCCATCACAATTGCAGTTATCGTTATGGCTGCCTCCATTTCCGTTGGCCCACACGTAAATAATACCTTTGCCTCCTCTACCCTGCAAAAACATTCATAGTTACAATGAGGGTTTGTTAAGTGAATATGACTAGATGGCGTTGGTATCGTGAGCTCCGTTGACGTTACAGTCTCGCTTGCGATTGGCTCATTTCAAAATAATTCCAAACGTCTACCAAACCTGATAAAACTCAAAATGAGGATGTTCACACAGGCAAAATATTGCTAGATGGCGTTAGTATCGTGAAGTCCGTTTGACGTTTGCTTGCGATTGGCTCATTTAGCTATTTAACATAACTATAACGTCAAACAGACTTCACGTTACTAAGGCCATCTAACGATATTTCGCACGTCGAAAAACTATGAACACAGTATATTTATATAAGCTAAAGCAGTATGGAAGCTAGGCATATTTTTTGAGATAAATACCTACGCTCCAATGGAGCGTTAGGGTTGGCCACTTATTTTTTGTAAAATTGAAAATAAAATGTTTAGTTCGCGCTGTATCTCAGCTTATTATGCCTTTTATTACAAGCTTTTATTTAACTTGCAACTGTATGTATTGTATGTATATTTGTATATTCGGTTCAAATCTTGCAAGTTAAATTAGACTCACATACCGATGTATCACATACCTACCTACCTATCACCAAAACAACCGAACGTTTTAAGAAAAATGCTTTTTTTAGTAATAGTAAATCATTCTTACCTTTCAACATCAGCGGGGAGTTAAAAAATGAAAGCCCTGGTTTTGAAGAATCCGTGTTCAAGCAGCTATATACTGCACAATATTTCCTAGGCATAATTTTAAATATCGCGGTTTGTCTGGGGCGCACGCAGTTGAAACAACGCAACAAGGCGACTACTCTTCTCGACGCGTCACTCGCTACTGTAGTAGGTACCGCAAGACCCCCTTAGAGGCCATATAGAATGCGTGTCTGTGTGAGTGTGTTCGTTTCGATTGATTTGTTCGTAGCTTCAATACTGCTTTAGCTTATATCATAAGCATGACACAAATGTTAAACGGATCTCACGATACTAACGCCATCTAACGATTTTTCGCCTGTCGGAAAACCCTAATTTATTTATTTAGTTCAAGCAAGTTCTAGTTTCATCCAAACAATCAGCGCCATCTATTTTCAAGCGACAGAAGTTACCTTAACCACGCCGCGCTCGAGCGCCTGCGAGGCGAGGCGGCCCGGTCCTTCCACGGTACGTCCGTCGTCATTAGGGCCCCATGAAGCGCTGTAAATATCCACTTTCTCCCACGCGTAACCTGGTTAAATGGATTTTTTTTTATAGTAATGAATGATACCTAACTCGGCTACGCCTCGTCCTTCAAAATCAAAACTATACTCATCCATGAGATTGCCTTTTCCTCATGCCTTCAAATACCGTTAAAAATTTGGTAACGTTATTGCTGTCAAACAGATTTAACGTTAAATCGTAATTAACGTTAAACGATTTACCGTTACATATACAACTTTTCACCGGTATAAAAATGGTAACGTTATCAGCTGTTCATAAAATTAACGTTAATTCAAAAGTATCGTTAAATCATATGTAAATAAAAAAAAGTAAATAGGTATAGTTTACATATATTCGTGCAAAATTACAGCTTTCTAGCACTGATAGTCCATGAGCAAAGCCGTGGGTGGACGGACAGACAGACAGTCATGGCGAAACTATTAGGGTTCCGTTTTTGCCATTTTGGCGACGAAACCCTAAAAATAGTATGTAATTTGTTGATTCTTAGACCTTCGGATTGCTTTAAAAAACTATAATATAATTCTATTCGAACGAATTAATTCAACAGGTTAAATAAAAGAACAACAAGAACAAAAGAACAAAGCCGAACAAGAACTTTTTATAATCTATCTGCACTGCACACACCGGTCCTGTCGTGAACGACATTTTGAGTTGAACATGAACCGAATGTACTAGGCGATCATAAAAGCGAGACGGTACTTATTCCTTCGCCTTCAATGCGGTCAGTGATTCGCCCATCGAGCATCCGGACTCCGCCCACTTTAGCTCCCCAGGCCACGCCCACGCCGCACTTCACATTGTTCGCAGTCATCGCTATCTATTAAATAAAATTTAATACGTAAGTTTACTTACATGTAAAAATTAAACAATAATGGGTCAATTGTATTACAAAAGGGTTTATGGATAAACAACTTACTTCTCCTGCACACCTGGTACCGTGTGAATTGCGGGCGAGGTCTTCGAGTCTCGGCGTTGGGTCAGGATCACCGTCATTGCAATCCCAGCTGATTTCGGGATCCTATAAAAAATTGGACTTCCCTTTAGTACCGACTACCGAGCCGAGACGTATGAAAGACACTGCTTACCTCTTTCTTTGTAAAGTCCGCCCAACTAGTTAGGTAAATACCATAGAATAGAATAGATAATAGTTGGTAATACACTTTATTTAATTTAGGTACAATTCAATGTATTTATTTATCCGCCGCTCCGTTTCGACGCGAAAGACGGACAAACATACACATAAACTTACAAACACACACACACACGCTTTCGCATTTATAATATTAGTATGGATTATAATTATTTTGCCGAAAAAAAAACAAAAAAAAAACTTTACATAGAATTTTACCCAACCTACCTATAAAATAATATACTATTTACCTGTTGAGGTGTAGGTATAACAAGAAAAAGTACCGAATACGTATCCCTGTCCCTACGTAAGTACAAGTTTTGCCTCCGTTCTTAGGTAATACCTACTGAGCCGCCTTATCATTCCTGGTGCCCTGGTAACTGCGCGGCTCTAGCGACGCGTCGCCGCTTCATCGTGCGGTGCAACAAGCACAGGCAAGGCGCGCCAGCAGAATACGGTTATTTAATTATTGAAATAAAAAATACAAAAAGATTCCAAAAAACCAATCATAATTTGATTGCTTAGTAGCGACATCTCTTGTCCGGGTGAACGGTTAGTTCCGAAGGAGATATTGAAGGCTTCTCGTTGAGAGTTAAAACAATATAGATGGCGCTAGGTAACTGCTTAAGTTACAAAGTAAAAAGTATAAACAAGCTGAGATATGTGATGCATAGGGAAAATTCGTGTTTGTGCCGTTGACCAGCAGTGGTGTAGCGGTATAGCACGCGGCACGGAATGCCGAGGACCTGGGTTCGATTCCCAGTGTTGGTCTTATTTTTCTGGTTTTTCTGTGCATCTATGTTTCGGTTTGTATTTTCAATTTAATTATTATTATTATTATTTTCTTGTTGTTAACAATATCTCTCATAAGAGGTAAAATATCGCACGGGCCTAAGCCAAGTGCTTTCTATATTTATAATGTGTAAACTATGACATGGATAAGAATTTACGTACTATGCGGCATTTATTGAGTATGACTGCTTTCTGTAAGAGTGTGTAGACGGATGGGTGTATGTCGAGAGTGCGGAGGCTGGCATGAAGTGTTTTTGGAATAACGCCTGTTGTAGAAAGAATGATCGGGACAGTCTTTACGCTATGGACCTGCCACTGTGTTTTAATCTCAACTGAAAGATCTGTGTACTTGGTAGTCTTGTCTGTATGTGTGTTAAGTAAATTGTGGGTGTTACAGATGGCAATATCTATGAGGGTTACTGATTTGTTATGTTTGTCTAATACTGTTATATCTGGTCTATTGTAGTGTATTGTTTTATCTGTTATAATGGTTCTATCCCAGTATATTCTATAGCTGTCATTTTCTAGAACGGATTGTGGCTTGTATTTGTAGTATGGTTGTTTTTCGGAGATAAATTTGTGTTTAAAGGCTATGTACTGATGAATTATAGCAGCTACCTGATCGTGTCTGTGTTTATAATCTGTTTGAGCTATGGACTTGCATGCGCCAGTTATATGTTGAATTGTTTCAGAGCTACTGTGGCAATGTCTACAAAAATCTGTCGTGGAATTGGATCTGCGGATGATGTGTTTCTGGTAATTTTTGGTATCGATGACCTGGTCTTGTATTGCGATCATGAAGGCTTCAGTCTCAGGAAACAGCTCGCCACGCAGCAGCCACGCGTTCGACGCTTTTTTGTCGACATGAGGTGGCTGCAGGTCGTGGCGATGCCTTCCATGGAGAGACTTCCGCTGCCATGCTGTTATTTTGTCTTTGGTGTCTGTTATACTTTCGTTGTGTTGTTGGTTCCTATCGTGGAGGTTGAGTGGAGTGAGACGGGTGTCAGATTGTGTGATTACGGAGTGTAATGTGGAGTGTTGTGCACGATCGAAGAAGAACTTTCTAAGGCTAATTATCTGCTTATTGTGCAAGTTGGAAATATCTATGATCCCTTTACCACCTTCCTCTCTTTGCAGGGTAACTCTTTGAATGCATGACCGTGGGTGATGTTTCCGATGGGCTGTCATTGTAGTGTTTATTTTACGCTGCAGTTTTTGTAGGTCAGTTTTGGTCCAGCTGATAATTCCAAAGGAGTAGGTAAGTAAAGGTATGGCGTAGGTGTTAAGTGAGTTTAGTTGTGATCGAAGGAGGGTGTTTAGTCTGTGGGTGAACTTTGTAATAATATCGGCTTTTGTTCGATTTTGATGAATTTCTCGTAATTGTTGAAACCCTAAATATTTGTATGAATTGTGTTGGTCTAATCTAAAGCTTCTATGATTTCGCCGGTGTCTAGTGTGTAATTATTCTGTTCAACAACCCCTTGCTGAACTGAGAATGTTTTGCATTTATCTATACCGAATTCCATGCGAATATCATTTGAAAATGTTTGTGTGATGTCTGCTAGTTTGCTAAGTGAGTCTATGCTATTGCTATAAAGTTTAATGTCGTCCATGTACATGAGGTGAGTAAGAGAAAAACTATTTTGTGTGTCAGGTTTTGGTGAGTATCCACAGTTTGATCGGTTCAGCATGTTAGAGAGTGGGTTGAGAGCAAGACAGAACCATAGAGGGCTCAAAGCATCTCCCTGAAAAATGCCTCGTCTGATTAGTATTTCTTCAGTTTCAATTGTTACAGAATTATTGATAAGTTTTAATTTAGTTTTCCAGCCTGTCATTGTGTCTTGTAAGAATGTGATTAGTGTAGGGTGAATTTTGTAATGGTGTAAGACATGTAGCATGGTGTAACCAGCTATGTGGTACTGAATCGAAAGCTTTTTTGTAATCTATGTACATGGTACTAATATCGTGTTTGTTTTTGATGGCTATTCATTACAACGGAGTCAATAATAAGCTGCTCTTTGCAGCCTTGGCTATGTTTTCGGCATCCTTTTTGTTCTTCTGACATAATATTGTTTTGAGATAAGTGATTGTAGATGACTTCAGAGATACATGAAGTTAAAATTTTGTATATAGTTTGTAAACAAGTTATAGGTCGGTAGTTAGCAGGGTTCTTGTGATCAGAATTTTTAGGAATCATAAAGGATAGTCCTTCCGTAATATACGACGGCATTGATTGTGGCGTTTCTATAAATGTATTTAATTGATTATGTAATAGTGGATGTAGAACAGTCAGTTTTTTGTACCAGTAATTATGTATTTTATCAGACCCTGGTGATTTCCAATTATGTGTTTTTTTAATCACTTGAATAAATGTGTCTATTGGAATATGTTGGAATTGCATTTGAGGAATTTCATTTAGTGTCTGCAAGTCTTCTTTTATCCAATCTGCATTCCGATTGTGTTCTAGGGTATTACCCCATATATCTGACCAGTATTGATGTAAATTTTCGGGAGACATGGTGCAATTTGATGAACTACTATGTGTATTTTGTGTATTTGATGTGAGATGTCTGTAAAACTGTTTTTCGCTATTAATGAATTGAATATTTTGTTTTTACGTTTTGTGCAATTAATATATCGTTTGAGGCGACTAGAAGCTGTATTGAGTTTCTGTTTGAGTGTGTCTATAAACTGTTCATCGGTAGTGTTTTCTTCTTCGTGTCGTGAATGAATTTTATGTCTATCCTTTATTTTTTGAATATGCCAAGTCAGTCTCCTACTTTCATTTCCGCGTATGTATTGTGTGATCCTACCTAGATCTTTTCTAAGCTGATTAATCTTGTTTTCCAATCTTTTTTGCCAACGTGGTACAGCATATTCTTTTCGGGGTACAGTCTGTCCTATATCTTTTATTTTGGATCCATTGCATATACTTGCAGTGTATGCAGCACAGTAAACTAATGCATGTATTTTAGAGAAATCGGCGTCTGGTTTTATGTAGTCGGGAAGAATGATACTATTTATGTAGTCTACTATATGTCGGAATCGTTTTGAAGTTTTTTGTTTTGGTATATATGGGCGAGTAGTTGGATTACTGTCTTTGTATTTTTCATAAGCTATTTTAAACGTCTCTAATATTTGTATTTCAACAGTGGGATTTGGCTGTCTATGGGCAGGTGTGATTGATGTTGTGCTATTAGGTTCTGAGGTTAAAATATCATCGTTAAGCTGTTGCTGATGGTCTGTAATATGTTGTGTAGTCTGTGTGTCGGAAGTGTGAGCTATTGGATTTTGAGAGTTAAGAGAAGATAGTGTTTGCTGAACCTCATTTCGAATTTCGTGTAATCTTTGTTCACTTATGTATCGGTTTTTGACGATAGCTCGTCTTTGATCAGCAATTCGTTGTTCGGAAACATTTGATAACTCCGGGAATTCCTGTGTGATAATATTGTGCAATTGTGGGCGATAGGCTGACGTGTTAGATTCAAGATTAGTTATTCTATAATATGTTCTCACTATGGCTTCATTAATATCATCTGTCCATCTTCTTCTTGTTGTCTGCGTTCTCTGCGTGAGTGTGTCTGTGAGATTATTGTCAGTATGAGGTGTTTGAGTTGTGTGATTATTTTGTATGTCTGCTAGTAGTTCAGCTTTTATCGCTTCTCTTTCGTCATCGGTCAGTAGTTTGTTGCTAATGATAGCTCGGCGTTGAGCTCCTACATTGGCTTTCGTGACTTTTATTTCCGGGAACTTTTGAATAAATTGAGAATACAGTGGATCTAAGTATACTCGTGTTTTTCTTTCCATGTCAGTAACTACCAGATATGTGCGCCAAATGAACTTATTCATTCTGTTGTCCACTTATTTCTCGCGCGTTTTGTGCCTGTGGCGGGCGCGGGCTTAGCGGCTAATGCCTCCCGCGCAACATCCACTGACATTGACGAATTTGATGAAAATGATGACTCTAATTGGGTTTCAAAAGGGTTTGGTGATGAATTGGGTGATGGAAACAGACTATGGGTAGATGAAATTGGTGATGATGAACGTGGGGTGATTTGCGCCATCTGGGCTACAACAGCCTCAGGTACTGGCGTCGCGCTAGTCAGACGCGCTGTTTCGGTTCGCGGTACGTTGCTCCCCCCAGAATACGCGGAGCGGCCCGAGCTGCGTGTGACGCGGCGCTCGGGGCGGGATTCTCCAGCATCGTCTCCTCTGCTGGTACCCGCCTGGGGTACTCTTTTTCTATTTCGTCCCGCTTCCATACTTACTTACGTCACTATTGCTCCGTTAGTCATTGGTTGGTTATAAGCTATATAAATAGCTACCAATGTCCGCCCCTCACGTGATCACAGGTGTTCGGATCGGACGTGGAGTTAGGTTTGTGAGGGGCTTATTATTATTATTATTATTATTATTATTATTATTATTATTATTATTAATTGCACATATAATTTGGCTTACATGACGTGACGTGAGTAATATAAATGGGAATGTGAAGGGATGGCTAGAATATGCAAACAGAGGCCGTATGTATTGCCTAAAGTTTCTGACGCTGACGATCGCAATCAAATGACAGTTTTTGTATGAGAAATCTGTCATTTTATTGCGATCGCGCGCGAGCATCAGAAATGTTAGGCAATATGGCCTCTTTCCGTATTGTATTGTCTTCTATGTAACTCTTTAAGATATAAGTCAATGTCTTAAGAGAATGGTGAATGTGATAACACTACACCGCGGACACTTGCTATCGCATTCACCATTCTCTAAAGTAGACTCTAATAGCCTCATTTATGTGTATGTATGTATGTACCAGAGGTCGTATTACGTAACGTTTCTGACGCTCGCGATCGTAATCAAATGACAGTATTAGTATGCGAAATCTGTCATTTGATTGCGATCGCAAATCGCGAGTGTCAAAAACGTTAGGCAATACGGCCTCCTTGTACAAGAAGTGGTGAAAGCGATTTTAATTCCGAGTACGTAGCACAACAGAATACATATAAAGCAATTAAGTTAGTCTCAGTCAGAAATATACTTGGTAAACTTTAATGCCTACATTTCAATTTCAAATCATATTAAATTAAAAATACATAACGTGTCTCACGTTACAAGAACGGAGGAGGACAGGAGACGGGATTTTCGGTGGAGGTGGGTGAATGGATAGGTACGCATGCTGCAAAGCTACTCGTATAAAGTGACGCTTGTTCGAACACCAAAAACCTTAAAAATAAAAATATGGTAGGGATTATGGGACAAAGCTATCAGCTGAGCCGGCTAGCAAATTTATCTGTCGTATTGTGTTGTAGGTTGTAACGCATCAGAAAGCTATCGGTTTCATACATTTTATATGGTTGCGTTCACATTTATCTAATGCAGTGTGTTGTGTTGTGTGTGACGGCTTGTGTTGTGTCGCATCAATCACAAGCTATAGAGAGAGCTCTGTGTTGTGATGGCCTCTGAGTTAGTATTGCCTAATGTTTCTGATGATCACAATCAAATGACAATTTTTGTATGCGAAATCTGTCATATAATTGCGATCGCGAGCATCAGAAACGCGTTTTTGGCGCTGCGATCGCAATTAAATGACAGTTTTCGCATTCGAAATCGGAGGCCGTATTGGCTAACGCTTCTGACGCTCGCGATCCCACTCAATTGACAGATTTCATTTCGCATACTAAAACTGTCATTTGATTACGATCGCGAGCGTCAGAAACGTTAGGCACGGCCTCAGTTGGACGACAGCGTCGACAGCCGATCAGTGATCACACAATCACTTAACTGCCTTTTTGCTTAGAATATTCATCAAACACCTGACAAATTACTAGGAGAGCATATTCATCGAGTAGTGCGCTGACCGTCGTTATCATATCATATCAAAGACAAAAACCAACAAACAAGTCAATCCGATCACTGGAAGTTAGTCAAATTCAAGTAGGTACAACCCGTGGTGCGCTCTTAGAAAAACCTTCGGGTTTCGGGGGAAATCGGAAGGATTCGTTAGTAGAAAATGACAATTGTTTTTATATGACTTAGTAGCATTCCATCACGCGAAGAGTGCACTCGTTGTGTTTTCATTGATTTATATAGAGCAGTTAAAACATGTTTATTTAGTTTGTTATTTTTCAGAAATTGATTCCCATGGGGAGTCAATTTAAATAGGGTATTTCTGCAAATAGCCAATCACGGGAAATTGTTTACAATTTATATAAATATTTTGCAAAAAGAGGCTGAAAGTTTTAAGAAAATTGTTGATCGTAGATATTAATAAGTTTGAAGACCGAGTTATAGAAGCAACGGGGATTGCGTAAAGCACATTAAAGAAAATATTAAACGAAAGCAGACCAAAAAATTCATTTGACATACCCTTTGATCAATTAAACTATTAAACTGTAATAAATAATTCATCAAAGGACATACTCAAGAGAAGTAGATACAATATACCATAGTAGCGTGTTAAGGCGGGGTGTTCTCTATTTAAATTAACGATGGAAGAATTCGAAAATGCTGATTTTGTTTTATTTGTATCATGAGAAAAAATGATATTGTGTTAAAATTTTAACACAACCGCATATCACGATCACGTGTCATTGTCAATACCCGAAGCGGCCGAAGCATGCTTCTAAAATCCGAAGGTTTTTATAAGAGCTCACGGAGTGTAGCATGATTGCCGCACGTACACTAATATATACAGATTACATACATACATTGCTAGTAGGTATAGCTTGTAAAAAATGACTAGAAAAAAAATGTACATCGAACATAGAACCTCTAATCTATTCTGTACTTATAAAATACCTCAATACTGCCGCCTTAAGGAGAAAAACCATAAGTGTGATTTTTTGCAAAATTGACTTTTCACCAGCCTCGTACTCAGGAAACAAATCTGAGTGCGAGGCTGGTGAAAAGTCAATTTTGCAAAAAATGTCACCTATGGTTTTTCTCCTTAAGGCGGCAGAATACGACTGCGATCCCGAGTTGGCGAATTAATGTAAGTCGATTTGTATGCAGACAGATCGCTTTACGGCTCTTTGAACACAAATGTGATACTAAGGCTACATAAAAATCCTCGCATAGCGCGGCCACGTTTTCCCGTCAGACGCACGAAATCGTCGTCTACCAACGTTCGTCACGAAATATCTTTATTTAGGCAACATGAAATCAAAATGCATACAAAAATTGCTTCCATCCAATGATACGAGTACATAAACGGCCTAAACGGGGAACTATGAAATGAAATATGCTTCCATCCAACTCCACGATTGCGATCCCCGAGCGCGGTTGGTACTTGTCAGAAATACCGGCATTAGATCCGACCGCTTGGCGGCTCATTCAACGCAACCGCGATACTAGGGCAACATAAAATCCAATAAGCTGTCGCATAACGTTGCCGATATGCCTGCAGACCCCAAACTCGATTTTCTACCTCAGAAATCGTAATTATTTTATTACCTTTTTATTACTTCCGTGGTTTCTACAAAACGTGCTTCCATCCAACCAATTTCATCACGATTGTGATTCCGAGGGCAGCGGTTAGTTAGGCGAATTGTGTATGCGCTTTGCGGCTCTTTTAACACAACCGTGATACAAGGGCAGCATAAAATCCAGTAAGCTGTCGCATAGCGTTGCCGGTTTGTGCCGATATTGTATGAGAGCTCGAAATCGTATTCTACAAAACTCGCCTCTTTCACAGAGAACATAATATACAGAGGCACCACCTAGTACAAGCAAACGGTATCACCCTAATACTGGCTATGCAACTGGCTATTTTTCTTTTCTTTATTTTACAATAGAAGGCACCACTGAGAACACAAATAACACGATACCTATATGCCATCTAGCGAGACACTAATGATACGGGTGTCGCTTGTTAGCCCAATATATAGCTTAACTAGGACATGACAGGGTTGGTAGATGGCGCTACGTTATATAACCTACTCACGGCCGCTGGTCAGTGCGTAAGCAATCGAGGTTTCGTAGATCCAAACCTTTTCGTAATCTGCTGAAAACGCTGTCAGCCATATTAGTTTATAGATTATCTACAGCTTAGGGCTATACCATAGTAAAAGTGTATAAAGTACGCGCACTCCATTTTGTTGACATATTGATTTTAGGTATTTTAGGTACGAGATTTTTTTCAAAGTAGTGACGATCATCATCATCATCATCATGTCAGCCGAAAGATGTCCGCTGCTGGACATAGGCCATAGCATTGGTTGGGCATAGTAGTGACGATATGTAGTTTTAATTTTTTTTTTATTAGACTGGAAGGCAAACGAGCAAGTGGGTCTCCTGGTGGTAAGAGATCACCGACGCCCGTAAACATCTGCAACATCAGGGGTATTGCAGATGCGTTGCCAACCAGGCCTAAGTTGGAATACCTCAAGTGCCAGTAATTTCACCGGCTGTCTTACTCTCCGCGCCGAAACACAACAGTGCAAGCACTGCTGCTTCACGGCAGGATTAGCGAGCAAGATGGTGGTAGCAATCCGGGCGGACCTTGCACAAGGTCCTACCACCTGCTATTATGCGATTATGCAATTATTATAGTATATAAGTGTTGTGTAGTGTATATACTTGGTTTGGTGTTTTTCAAAATCCTCTAATATCTCAGAAACGGTGCGTCCTAGCTCAAAAATAGCCAAATTTTCAACCCCCCTCCCAAGCCCGCCCCCTTACGGGACTACCCCGGACCCAGCCCCAAAATTTCATCCCCCCCCCCCCCCACTTTTAGCACATTGACCAGCCTAACCAGCCCCTGGAAGTTTTTGCTACCCTTGGATCAGGGGTCTGGTTAGGCTGGTCAATGTGCTGAAAGTGGGGGGGGGGGGGGGATGAAATTTTGAGGTTGTGTCCGGGGTAGTCCCGTAGGGGGGCGGGCTTGGGAGGGGGGTTGAAAATTTGGCTATTTTTGAGCTAGGACGCACCGTTTCTGAGATATTAGAGGATTTTGAAAAACACCAAACCAAGTATATACACTACACAACACTTATATACTATAATTGCATAATCGAATAATAGCAGGTGGTAGGACCTTGTGCAAGGTCCGCCCGGATTGCTACCACCATCTTGCTCGCTAATCCTGCCGTGAAGCAGCAGTGCTTGCACTGTTGTGTTTCGGCGCGGAGAGTAAGACAGCCGGTGAAATTACTGGCACTTGAGGTATTCCAACTTAGGCCTGGTTGGCAACGCATCTGCAATACCCCTGATGTTGCAGATGTTTACGGGCGTCGGTGATCTCTTACCACCAGGAGACCCACTTGCTCGTTTGCCTTCCAGTCGAATAAAAAAAAAATTAAAACTATATATATCGTCACTACTATGCCCAACCAATGCTATGGCCTATGTCCAGCAGCGGACATCTTTCGGCTGACATGATGATGATGATGATGATCGTCACTACTTTGAAAAAAATCTCGTACCTAAAATACCTAAAATCAATATGTCAACAAAATTGAACCTTGATTACTGTCTATAAAATTCACTCAGAAAAATTATCTATTTCGAGCTACGAGTTTTTTTTAAAGTAGTGACGATATTTATTTATTTACCTAACACAAAAATAAAACGACTACGACTACGCGAACGTGAAGAGAGCGCGAGACGAGCAGAACGACGTGCGGCGTGCAGTCTTCATTACAAAGTAGATAATATGTCTTCAAGAATCCAACATTATGGATTATGTTAAGATATTTGTTTATAATCTCAAAAGTCCACGTATCAAATCCATTGCGTCATACATAAATGTCAAGTCAAGTCAAGTCACAGCCAGCACAGCAGGCAGGCTACTTCGAAAATCGAAACTCGAAGTTCGTGTCGTGCGGTCCCTCTGATACTTATACTATTTATTACGAGAGCGAAAGAGACCGCACGACACGAACTTCGTGTTTCGAATTTCATAGTAGCCCGCTGCAAGAGCATACCGGGTTTATGCCATCTAGCGTTACCTTTGCAAACTACTACGAAAACCTCATAGCTGAAACGTAGTCACATGTAGCCTATACTTTCGTATTCTCAATTTATTATTTATGATGTTTCGTATCTTCAAATTAAGGAGTTGAAATAAAGTTGATGTGAAGTTGTGTTTATAAAATATGCTATTCTTTATTTTAATATCAATATTTCTACTTAATTCGGCTTATTTACATTTTATAATTTACAGATGTTAATGGTAGTGCCATCTATTGCGGTTTTTTAGTACTAAATATATCTTGTATGAGTTGGTAGCCCATGCCTCTTTCCAACTTCATCTCATCACGCACGTCACGATTCTCATTCACGATTGCGATCCTGGAAGCAGCGATTGGTTAGGTTAGGTTAGGTGAATGCGAATTTCTACCACAGAAATAGTAATTATTTTATTACCTCTTCATTATTACTTCTGTGGTTTCTGCAAAACGTGTTTCTGCAAGGCTACCACGAAATTCCAAAATCGAAGTTCGTATTATACCGTCCCGCCTACGCTTATGTTATTTAATACGAGAATGAGAGGGACGGCACGATACGAACTTCGAATTTCGTGTTTCGGAGTAGCCCTTCTGATCAATTTCATCCATCACGTTTGCGATCCCGAGGCAGCGGTTAGGCGAACGCTGTGTATGCGCTTTGCGGCTCTTTCAACACAACCGTGATACAAGGGCAGCATAAAATCCAGTAAGCTGTCGCATAGCGTTGCCGGTTTGTGCCGGTATTGTATGAGAGTTCGAAATCGTCTTCTACAAAACTCGCCTCTTTCCAACTTCATCTCATCACGATCATCACTCACGATTGCTATCCTGGGAGCAGCGCTTGGTAAGGTTAAGTTAGGTGAATGCGAATTTCTACCACAGAAATAGTAATTATTTTATTACCTCTTTATTCTGTGGTTTCTGCAAAACGTGTTTCTGCAAGGCTACCACGAAATTCCAAAATCGAAGTTCGTATTATACCGTCCCGCCTACGCTTATGTTATTTAATACGAGAACGAGAGGGACGGCACGATACGAACTTCGAATTTCGTGTTTCGGAGTAGCCCTTCTGATCAATTTCATCCATCACGTTTGCGATCCCGAGGCAGCGGTTAGGCGAACGCTGTGTATGCGCTTTGCGGCTCTTTCAACACAACCGTGATACAAGGGCAGCATAAAATCCAGTAAGCTGTCGCATAGCGTTGCCGGTTTGTGCCGGTATTGTATGAAAGCTCGAAATCGTCTTCTACAAAACTCGCCTCTTTCCAACTTCATCTCATCACGATCATCACTCACGATTGCGATCCTGGCAGCAGCTCTTGGTTAGGTTAGGTTAGGTGAATGCGAATTTCTACCACAGAAATAGTAATTATTTTATTACCTCTTTATTATTACTTCTGTCTGTGGTTTCTGCAAAACGTGTTTCTGATCAATTTCATCCATCACGTTTGCGATCCCGAGGCAGCGGTTAGGCGAACGCTGTGTGTGTATGCGCTTTGCGGCTCTTTCAACACAACCGTGATACAAGGGCAGCATAAAATCCAGTAAGCTGTCGCATAGCGTTGCCGGTTTGTGCCGGTATTGCATGAGAACTCGAAATCGTCTTCTACAAAACTCGCCTCTTTCCAACTTCATCTCATTACGATTATCACTCACGCTTGCGATCGTGGGAGCAGCGGATGGTTAGGTTAGGTTAGATGAATGCGAATTTCTACCACAGAAATAGTAATTATTTTATTACCTCTTTATTCTGTGGTTTCTGCAAAACGTGTTTCTGCAAGGCTACCACGAAATTCGAAAATCAAAGTTCGTATTATACCTTCCCGCCTACGCTTATGTTATTTAATACGAGAGTGAGAGGGACGGCACGATACGAACTTCGAATTTCGTGTTTCGGGTAGCCCTTCTGATCAATTTCATCCATCACGTTTGCGATCCCGACGCAGCGGTTAGGCGAACGCTGTGTATGCGCTTTGCGGCTCTTTCAACACAACCGTGATACAAGGGCTGCATAAAATCCAGTAAGCTGTCGCATAGCGTTGCCGGTTTGTGCCGGTATTGTATGAAAGCTCGAAATCGTCTTCTACAAAACTCGCCTCTTTCCAACTTCATCTCATCACGATCATCACTCACGATTGCGATCCTGGGAGCAGCGCTTGGTTAGGTTAGGTTAGATGAATGCGAATTTCTACCACAGAAATAGTAATTATTTTATTACCTCTTTATTATCAAGTACTTCTGTGGTTTCTGCAAAACGTGCTTCTAACCAATTCATCCATCACGTTTGCGATCCCGAGGCAGCGGTTAGGCGAACGCTGTGTATGCGCTTTGCGGCTCTTTCAACGAAGTTCCAACGCCCCACCGTGATACAAGGGCAGCATAAAATCCAATAAGCTGTCGCATAACGTTGCCGGGACTCGTATGCCTGCAGATCCGCAAAATCGGTTTCTCCAAAACGTACAACGTCATTACGATTGCGATCCCGAGAGCAGCAAAGTTAGGCGGTATTCCCTTGACTTTTCTAAATTTTTTATTCCCTTGACTTGTCTTAATTTTTTTTGCCTAAATTCACTTTGTCTTACAACTTTTAATATGTATAATCAATTTTACCGACACTAATCTGTCCGCGAAATTTTTCAAACAATTGCAGATTTTTGTAAGTAAACATATTTTTCTGTAATTTATTAGATGGTGCACATGAATACATGCCATTTTACGTTAAATTCAATCTATTAAACCGTGAAATATCTTGTTGGAAGTACGATTTTTTGGTAACGCCAGAGACGCCCAAAGTGTCGGTAAAAAAGTTGATTGGCCCACCTACATAAATTTTATTTTGTCGAATTTTAATTTTTACTACATATATGATCATTCGCATAACTCTTGTCTTGTCGAATATTATTTTACCGAAAACCCACTTTGTCTATTCTTATTTTAACTTATCATCATACAGCCGAATAACGTTTTGCTAATTGAATTATCATAATACGTATTTGTTGTGCTCACTAACGTAATGCCTAATTTTGATACCTAAATGTTTATTATAAAATAAGGTCAATTAGGTACGTTAAAATTGAAATAAATAATTAATCCATATAGGTATTCTACAATTTTTTTATTCGGTTCCAGCAAATAACAATACTAAACATACAGGGAATAGATACGACGACGAGCGAAGCGAGGAGGAGCGTTAGGTAGAACTGCGACCCTACCTAAAACATAGAACAGCGGCCGGCGAAGCGCCAGAACAGACTTTATTTTATAATACTAAACTTTTTAGAAATAACTAACGATATCGCACGCAATGTATTCGGATTAACCGTGATTAGAATTAATAAAATTATGCGATGTGTATGTTAGATTTGTCTAACATACACATCGCTAATTTTATTGTTTTTTTTTTTATTATTATTGATCATATTTTGATATGATTATGTCAATCAAACTTAAAACGAAATAAGTTCATACAAAATGAAATTATGCTACATATATATTAGAAAAAATATATGTATCAGTCAAACGTTATACGAAATAAGTTTAAACAAAATGAAATTATGTGACGTGTATGTTAGGCAACATATAATTATGTCAGTCGAACAGTATGTTAAATAAGTTTATGCAAAATGAAAATTAGGTAATTTAAAATTAGACGAAACAAACTTATGTAAAGTAAGTTGTATATGACTTTCACTAAAATAAAAATTAGGTAGAAATGAAACATTAGGTTAAGTAACATTAGTTCATCTAACATTAGGCAAACTGAAAATAGGCAAAAAGTTGTTAGGCAAAACAAGGTACAAATAAATCCATATTTTATATTACTGTGACTAAGATCCAGTAAGTGTCGCATTCGCATTCGCATAGCGTTGTCGGCACTCGGCACGTCGGCAGACGCTCACGCCGCAACGCGCCCGCACCGTCAACAACTCCCCAGTACCAGGGTAACATAGCAATTACGTAGTTCGCCCGGTCGGTGCGGTTACATTAATCTTTTTTTTTTTCTATTCGCTACGTTTTTATTTGTTTGTGTTTTTGTTTCTTATGTTGCTTTTTTCGCTCACGTATGTGGTACTACCCTAAACAAGTAGATAAACAACGTAATATCAAGATATAAGATGAAACATCATCATCTCCTCCTAGCCGTATTCGGCTACAGCGACTAATTCCTAACGCTGAGTGTCGCTGATGTCCTCTCAGCTCAGGTGGCTGACGTATCCGATTTTAGCACCAAATGTGCGGCCAGGCCATAGTCTCCACAAGTCAACCTTCCAATATAATTCTAAAAATATTTTGCCTAATTTTATTTTGTCTAACAACTTTTACTATAATGAATTGTTTGTTCTCGGGTCTTGGATGTTTAATATGTATTTAAGTATTTATTTATTTATATTAAAGTATGTTTATCCGTTGCCTAGTGACCATAGACCAAGCTTTGCTTAGTTTGGGACTAGGTCAATTGGTGTCAAGTGTCCCATGATATTTATTATTATTATTATAATTTAATTATTCATAATTTTTATTTGCGGCCAGCGAAGCGCCAGAGTCGACATTGTTTTATAATACGATTATTAAACTAAACATACAGGGTTTACATACGATGACGAGCGAAGCGAGGAGGAGTGTTAGGTAAAACTGCGACCCTACAGAATCGACTGATTTATAAAACTAAACTGTTTTAGAATTAACTAACGTTATCGAAACGTATTCGGATTAACCGTGATTAGAATAAAAAAAAATATGTGACATGTATGTACGTTAGACAAAATAGAATGAAATTATGTCAGTCAAATATTTAATTATACAAACTGAAATTATGCGATAACGTTCTTAGACAAAATATAACTATGTCAATCAAATATCATACTAAATCAGTTGATACAAAATTAAAATTAGGTCATTTACAATTAGGCGAACCAAAATTAATTATGTAAAGTAAGTTGTATACTTAAGTTTGTAGACTGATGTGAAATAGGCAAAAATTGTTGGGTATAAAGGTACAAGGTACGTTAGTTACTATTTATAATAATAATAATAAATAAGGATTACTAATGTATGGCCAAAAAACTTTTCCCAAAGTATCACATCCCAAAAAATTTTACCCAAATTATCATTTGGCAAAAAAAACTTATCGCAAATTTACAGTTAATAAATTTTTATTTGCCAAATTATTGTTTCGCAAATAATTACTTAGTCATGTTTCATATTGCCAAGTAATATTTGGTAAAATGTATCGTTTGGCATAATGTACTCTTCCCAAAATATCGCATGACCTACTTCTCTGGGAACAGTTTGTTTCTGTGGAGGGGCGCAGTTCTAACCTAACCTAACCTACTTTTTTGATAGCAGTTCGTTTTTGCGGGGGACGCAGTTTTAACCTATAATCTAACCTATTTTTCTGGTAGCAGTCCGTTTTCTGTGGGGAACGCAGTCTAACCTCATCTACTTTTCTAATAGCAGTTCGTTTCTGTGGAAGACGCAGTTCTGACATAAGCTACTTTTCTGGTAGCAGTTGGTTTTTCAGGTTGGTTTGTGCGAAATGTCATTTTGAACAAACATTTTTTTGGAATACAATATTTGCCAATATAAAACGTTTGCTTAATAAACGTTTGTCGTAATAAAATTTGACAAACTAAAATTACCTATGCCAAATGATAATTTGACCAAATGAATAAAATGCGAAATGTAAATATGCCAAAAATTCGTTTGGGAAATGAAACTATTGCGATAAGTTTTTTGGGAAGTGAAATTTGGCGAAAAATATTTTGGCGAAACGGCAGTACACCAATAAATAATAATAATAATTAGTTTTAGTTTAATTTTAATTTTTGTATATAGTTCGTTTTATTTTGATATGCGAATAGACTTGAGATTTAATAAAGTACTTTATTAATAATAAAATAGATAATAAATAGGTCACAACAACGCCGTATTTGGTTAGCCAGCCGGATTGGCCTGCGCTTCGGATGGCCTGCGCTTCGCGGCTTTTTCCGCACAACTGTGATACCAGGGCAACATAAAATCCAAGTAGCTATCGAATAGTATTCCCGGCATGTCGGCTGACGCGCACGCCGCAACGCGCCCGCACCGTCAACAACTCCCTTATACCAGGGTAACATAGCACTCACGTAGTTCGCCCGCAGATCGGTGTGGTTGTGTTCGACACCGTCGTCCAATACGGAGACGCGGACGCCCCGGCCGGTGAACCCCATAGCGTAAACTGGCAACACGTTGAGATCTAGGCGGGGTAGTTCGCGTACGTTTCGCGTGTCTTGCTGTAATGGGAAACATAAGTACAGAAGGACTACTCTGAAACACAACGTTCGAAGTTCGTGTCGTGCGATCCCTCATGCTCTCGTATTAAATAGTATAAGTGTGAGAGGAACCGCACAACACGAACTTCGAACGTTGTGTTTCGGAGTAGCCCTTCTGGTGATGTATTAGGTAAATAATATCGTCATTCCGAATGAATGAGTTTTAAATAAAGCTATGTGAACAAAAGTCAGTCATGGCCAGCTCAATATTCTTACTAATAAATAGGTCACGACTGGTTGAAGATACTAGAGCACTACATTTGTTTTTAGCCAAGCTAAAATTTAAGCTTTGTAGTAGGTACGCCGCTAAGAAGTCAATCCTGACCTGACACCTGTCATCCTGATACTAAATACTAGGGATGGGCCCGAATATTCCTTTTGTATTCTGTTTACCGAATACCTATTCGTATTCGGCCGAATATTCGGCTAAATCACCGAATATTCGGCAGTGGTACCTACTCAAACTTTTTACTGTATTGAGCAAAGTATGAGTTGGTGTTAAATGTGTTATTTTTATGAGGTACAGTGTCAAAAGAAACTCATTAAAAGACATTGAGATATTGAACTTTGACTAATAATTCCCCTAATGGAAGGTATATTATTATTATTATTAAAAGGGCCCCACGAGGCCTCTTTGAATGCGATACGACCATAAAAAGGGGCCTAGCTGATACGACTTCGCACACCTCTACATTAGTCAACGCTATGCCACTGAATACATGTTTGTTTGTTCTTCACATCTAAACCGCAGTCAGAACCGATTTGGATGAAATTTGGTAGGTCATGCAGGCAGATAGTTTGAGTCCCGGGGAACGACATAAGTTAGTTATCCCGGAAAATTGCAAAGTTCCCACGGGATAGTGATAAATGAATTCTACGCGGACTGAGTCAGTACCCAAGAAAATACGAGTACCCTTTTGGCTTACCAGATACCATTCTTCGCCCCAAAGTTCATCATTGAACAGCGGCCTGTCGATTTCCCTCTTGCTTCTCGCTTCTGCAAGCAGATCTTCGGGCGCCTTGGATGAGTCTATCCTCTTCACTCGCTCGAGAGAAGCATCAGGATCGGGAGTAGGGTACCGTTTCACTCGCGATTTAGCGAACAGCTGTTCAGCCCATCTTATCTGGAAGACAGTTTATTCAATATTTAGGGACGCAGCCGACCAAAAAAAAAATTGACATACTCAAGAGAAGACTTTTTTTTTTGCAGGTGGTAGGACCTTGTGCAAAGTCCGCCCGGATTGCTACCACCATCTTGCTCGCTAATCCTGCCGTGAAGCAGCAGTGCTTGCACTGTTGTGTTTCGGCGTGGAGAGTAAGATAGCCGGTGAAATTACTGGCACTTGAGGTATTCCATCTTAGGCCTCTAGGTTGGCATTGGCAACGCATCTGCAATCCCCCTGGAGTTGCAGGTGTCTATGGGTGGTGGTGATCTCGTACCATCAGGAGACCCATTTGCTCGTTTGCCTTCCAGTCGTATAAAAAAAAAAAAGTAGTCACAGTATAACAGCTCTATGTACTGTACTTCCAAACAAAAGTAGTGTGTTAAGGCGGAGTGTTCTCTATTTAAATTAACGATGGAAAAATTCGAAAATGCTGATTTTGTTTTATTTCTCATGACAAAAAGTCATATTGAATAAAAATTTGAAAAATATAAATAAGCGTAATATTATTACAGTAAGGTTTTTTTTGTACTGATGGGTATTCTTTACATTTACGGTAACTTCGAAAAGTTTTGCAACAGAACAGAACCGCATATATCACGATCGCGTGCCATCGTCAATACCCGAAGAATGCTTCTAAAATCCGAAGGTTTTTAAGAGCTCACGCACGGAGTGTACTTACTTTTATTGGTACTCCAATCATTACAATCCATTACTGGTAGTTATTTTAACATTTCGACTTATGCCACTGTCGGATTCACCCACCTAAAGTCAGCCCATTTTGATAATTTGGTACGGTCCGCGGGATTGCTAGATAGACATCTACCAGCATCTACCCTCTCAGGCATCTCTCAGGACTGCAACCTCTTGCCAGACAAGGTACTAAATGCGATGCGAGGTTTCAAATTTTTTGGAGAATGCACAAAGCAAATCGGGTAATCTCGTTTCGTCTTTCATGTTTCTGTCGCGCATCGCAATCTAAAATTTACCCTGTATAGGTCAATGAGCTTCTACATATAACATCATTGGTATTTATAGGTAGTCATTCACGATGACGCGTGCCGTGGTTCTTATTATAATGTGACTAAAGTCGAATTGAGAAAAAATCACGCGTCTTCGTAGATGTCACTAGAGCCCGATTGCATAATAAAATACAAGCTAATAATAGTATTAGCGATTTTGTATTGAAATTCACTAATATTATTAGCTTGTACTTTATTATGCAATTGAGCCCGGTTGGTATCGATTTCAAAAGATTTGGTCCTATAGGGCGTATGGAAATGTATTGTGTAATTTTTTTACTGAATGCTCTCCTCCCTATGTTTGTTCTATGAATCTTTGGAAACGACCACGTGGACCCCCGCTCCAAAGTACCAGGACATCAAAACGCGATAGCAGGTCAACTCACCCTCCTGTCATTGATGAGGGCGCGCGTGTGGTCGCTGTACGTACGCCGCTGCTTGCTGTGCTCATACTTCAGAAATGTGTAAGTATTCGGGAAGCCGAGTACCTGAAATAATGAATGAATTCGCTAATTTGGACAAACTAGCTAGCGACGATTGGTTCTGCAGGGCTAAAACTGCTTAATTTGCTTTGAGAGAGACGCAAGCCCTGGGTTCACCTGGGGCCAGCAGGGCTACTACGAAATTCTAAACTCGAAGTTCGTATCGTACCGCCCCTCTCGCTCTCGTATCAAACAGTATAACTGTAAAAGGGACCGCACGACACGAACTTCGAGTTTCGAGTTCCTGCTGGTCCCAGGTGAACCCAGGGTTTGCATCTCTCTCAAAGACAGAAAATTAAGCAGTTTTAGAGAGCAAAGGCGTTCAGCGCCTTGGGGAAATGCCTGTGTTTATAGAAGCTACTCGTATGGTAGAAAATCTCGACGCAGTTTACAAAAAAAGTAAATATCTCAATCAAAACGTAACAAAATAGTTATTTGTGTCACAAGGGAGCAAAATGGTGAATTTACGGCGAGGTCGTACATTGAATCCAGAAAGTAGCGAAGGATTCTATAATAGAATCCTGAGCATACCGAGGGATTCTAAAGTAGAATCCTGAGCGTAAGTAATGAGGGATTCAAGTGTTAACGCTTGTGTTGTGTTAACTTTTCACACCAAACTTGAAAAAAAAATTTTAGGTACATATTATTAAAGAATATTGCTGGTTACAGCATAGAAAATGGGCTGGCTTTACAATTATCAACTTAAAAAAATGCCAATTGCAATAAAACATTTCGAAAAGCCTTGAACAGAAAAGTTACACTTTGCTCCTTGTCTTCAGGGAGGAAAAGTTACTTTTCTGAAGGAGAGGTGTGAGAAATAAATTATAAAGCCAATATAAAGCGCCTACACAATACGGAACACTATTGGATCAACCCTCAAATATTACTCTTAACAGCCAAGTAGGCGCTTTGCATGCGCCTATAGCTTTTGTCATGCATGTGTGCATTATTGATTTGACATTCTCACCCCTTGCCAAATGTTGCAACCGCCCCTTTGACACTTCTACGTGCTCATTTTATCCTGGTATTTGACGTCTAAGACAATGGGATGTAGGCGGCGCCCTATGACACCAAATTGGGCGGGGATGGCTTTGGCGACAAGTAGGCATTTAGTATTTAGGTACAGTGCACAAAAGGAGAATGAATGAGTAAATGTCAAAATTCCGCTGTCATTATATGACATTTTCTTGTGTGCGTCCACGATCGCATTCACCCTCTCTTTCTACCCTCGTTTTATACCGTTTGACAGAAAGAAGTGGTGCAAATTATTGTAATTCCACTATTATATTGTGGTAATTCCAAGTGTTAGACAATAAGGCCTCACAGCACGACATAAGGCACTCGTAGCCCTCGTAGAAAAAATGAGTGGAGTGGCGGAGGCGTCTAGCAAATAGAAGCCAAGCGCACGACAAGTTTGGTTGCAGAAGCAGCCTAGCTTGGGTGCAGAGGAACCAGAACATATGAAGATTAAGTCATCCCTTCGAATTCAACTGCTTTTATTTGATCAAAAATATCTGTCCCTTAGTGTAAGTTTTCCGTTACAAAATACGTCTCGATCGCGTTCGCGTTAAAATCTCAATTTGTATGGAAACACGAACATCGCAAATTTCCGCTAGAGGCGCTATTCGTGTTTCCATATAAATTGAGATTTTAACGAGAACGCGATCAAGACGTATTTTGTAAGCGTAAACTTACACTAATAATCTTTGATGCCTTTATGCACGAATTTTTTTTTTTCATCAAGTGATCAGCCTTCTCGTTGCCTCCTATCATGTCAAAAAAAAACTCAAGAGGCAGTGAGCAAACTAAGGTCAAGAACTTTTTTTTTATGACAATTTGTTTTCATAATAAATAAAGAATACATATTTGGGCGGACTAGGTAGTAGGGTTAGCTGCGCTCTCCCACTTAAGCAGTGTCAGTTAATGCATTAGGTTAGGAGTGACAACTGTCGCGATTTTATGTTACCTAACCTTATTTAACCCTAAATCGTGCAAGTATCTTAGATACGTAGCACATCTGCGTATATAATTCACCCTGTATTATTATTACAAAGTCATGCTATGTCGCTATGTAATCACACTAATCATATTATCTATGTTCAATGTTCAGTATTGTATAGGTGTCTGCACTAGATGCACGTCTGTCACGCATGTGTATGACACGTGTCACGCTTTTGGAGTCATGTGAGTTTTTGCAGTCACACATGTACCAGGCGAGCAGAACGAGAGAGGAGCTGACACGCACATGTGCTTGTGTGCGTGTAGTATTGGGGTAGGTCGTTGGGAAGGGTTGGCGGAAGTACTTAACACATGTAGCGTAGCGCAGCAGATGTACGATACAAGACGAAAGTGAATGCAAGTTTTATGATATCATAAAATGATAATCATAATATTATGTAAAGATGACACGAAACAATTCGTACAAAGTCCACACTTGGTAAATAAAAAAATTAATAGCTAGTACCTATTGACATTTTTTAGAGGCAGGCTTCCCTGTGACCCCATTCTCCTCTTGCCTACCAATTAAATTAATTATTCAATATGGAAAATTCACACTCAATTTCATCACCTCCATACATTTAGGGGCTGTTCCACCATCCATTGATTAGTGTTAACTGACGGTTAAATGTGATGCCGTCTCCGTCTATTCGAACAAAACAAATAGAGACGACCATCGTATTTAACACTAGTGAATGGGTGGTGAAACATCCCCTTATACTTAATTTTGGAACCCATCAATCAGTGATCTTGTGATACCTAACCTCAACCCCCCTAAATTAATATTTTACCCATAAAAATAGAAACATGCTTAAATAGTTCGTTTGTTTTACAATAGATGGCGCTGTAACGCCGGCAAACATGCTATCGTTTGTCCGACTCAGTTTGTATGTAAACTTCCAACTTTGACATCAATGTTACTCTGGTTTCCCTTCAAAACGAATAAATCTTTCGCCTTTTACTAAAGATTTCCGTGGAGGGGAACACTCAAATGAGTCTTACTCAATTTTTGAGGCCCTGCGAGAGCAGGGTTAATTAAAATTAGGTACTTAAACTTAAGTTAGTGAACATAGTGAAGTGGACTGACGCCTTCTCTGCGGGCTACTACGAAAATCGTAGTTCGTGTATGTATGTACTTATTACTATAACCTTTTAATATGAAAGTGAGAGGTAGTAGTGACGGTATGATACAACTTCGATTTTCGAATTTCCGACAAGCCTCTGAGTTTGACTTCGCTATACATGTGCATTTGCAGATTACAATGAGAAATACATGTGCAAGCGCACTTATCCCATAAAGTGATATCTTCCAGATAACATTTGAGCGATTGACAGGACAACAGAACCACGTAGTCATTAGAGATGGGCCGAACATTGGTTTCACCGGGTTTTATTTTCTTCAGTTTCAATGATTCGATTACATATAATGAGCGTATTATTTATAGAATTTATAGAATATCTAGAATATATTAGCGTATCTTCCGAATATTGTGTGCCATACACTGGCTGATTGTGACGAACTTCAATGTAATTGTTACCATTTATGTAATCACTCACTTTCTGACAATAAATTATTGATTGATTGATGGATTGACCGAATACGAATATTCGGACGAATATAATATTCGGCATAATTTATTACGTGTAAACAATACAAGTCTGAACTTCTTTACGCAAAGCGCGCGGACCCCCGCTGTACTCGATGTTGTTCTTGCATTAGCAAAGAATAAAAATTCAAAGTATGCGTTTGTTTTGATTATTATTTATTTCAAAAGTCTATTTTAATGAGTTTCTTTTAACACACCATAAAGCCTCACTGTAAGTACTTCATAACAGTAAAAAGTTTGAGCACCACTGCCGAACATTCGGTGATTTAGCCGAATATTCGGCCGAATACGAATATTTGAGAGAGAGAGAGAGAGAGAAAAACATTTATTTATACATATTCGATACACATAAAGAGATACATTACATGGAAACACACACACACGCACATCACATACATCAATCACATTAATGGATGGATTTGGTAAACCTGCCGACAGAATATGCCGAATACCGAATATAAAACAAATATTCGGTCCATCGCTAAGTACATCATCAAATCATCATCCATCATGTAAGGTCAAAAGAGCCGGAAACCTAAAAAAAAAAGTAAAAAATTTGAGGCAATGCTCATTAGAAGACTGCGATCTAAGAGTTAATCTATACGAGTAGGTATATTTATATTGAGCGTTTCTAATCTAAGGAAGTGTCTAAGTTGATTTTTTTTATCCAATCCAGAATGAGTCTTATGAAATTACAAGGAAAGTTCAAATTTATACATTGATTTGAGTCGCGGAATGAAAAGGTTGAACCACTGTCTGTTTTTGCTTTTTTAATTTTCATTAAATTTTTAATACTTTTTGCTTGCCGAGCCAGTAAAACTGCTTTATCGACCGAGTAGGACATCAGTCATGATGTCATTCAAAAAGATAACATGTGCTTGCAAAGTGTAATAAAATGTTATTTGAATTTAACGAAACAATAATTGTCAAATGTCAATGGAACTTTCCAGTCAGTCGTACTTATTTGTTTTTATGTATTCAGGCACAAACGATACTATAACGTCTATTATAAAGAATTAGGCACTTACATCTAACATTAACTACATTGCTGTGGACGCAATGACAGTAAAGTACGTTTTCTGATATTTCGAGAAAGCATCGATATACATTGTCATATATGTAAGTACAGTGGGGGTAGGAAAACCTTTGTCAGTTATTAAATTCATTCCTTTGCAAAGTCATAGACTCTTAGTGTGGAGCAACTGGAGGTCTATGGGGGAGGCTTATGTCCAACAGTGGACGTCCTACGGCTGAGATGATGATGATGATGAGACTCTTAGTACGTTTTGAAACCAAAGTACTAAGTAGACAAGTGCATATCAAATTAGGTATACTTACTTAAAATTGTATACACCTCTAACATATGTATATCTAGTTTCATATCAATACAAAACCCTTTTAATAAACAACTTCGTAAGAGTTTCAATCAAATAATGTTCTATTTAATTGTCAGTATTTGTCAGTGCCAAGGTGTAGTTGTAGGGTTGCTATGGTCACCTTATTTAATTTAGCTGGTTGACAGGTTGACGCAGTATGTCCTACTCAATCGGTAAAGCAGATTAGCGCTCATACTGAGCAAAGGAAAATAAATCTTAGGATGACGAACCTTTTTTTACTCCGACTGTACCTACTAACGTAGAATATAAGTCAATGCGAGAAAGTGTGCTTATGTTATGATGTAACAAATTGGGTATATAAGATACATGAACTCATCATAAGATAAGCTTTTTTTTGTATGGTGAGCTACCATTTAACATCATACTTTTTGGTCTCCGTCCAGATAATATGCAACAACGACAAATAGTTCCTAAAACGTGATATTTTTAGCTCTCACCGCGTCACTAAAAATTTAAAAGGGCAGCTTTCAAAACTAGTGACATCCCCTTCGCACGTATATGTCTATTTTCAGTTACATTCAGCTACGAAGTAGCTGAAACCGCTGAAATACTACTACTGTCGATCTCTGCGCTCCTGGTAGTGGCGACGCCAAAACTACTGTTAGCGCCGCTCTGAAAATTTTAATTTCGTTGCCTTACTGCTGAAACCACGCTGAAACGCAATATCGGAGTGAATGAAACAATATAATATGCTGAGTTAGTAGAGTTACCTACGAGTATTTACTAGTAGAGGTTGTTTGTGATCAGTTTTTTCTTTAAATTTGCCCCAAAAGTATTACGAAAAAAGGATTGGGGCTACTTTTTAACCCCCCACGCAAAGATAGGGGTGTTATAAGTTTGACCGCCGTGTGTTGTCTGTGGCACCGTAGCTCATAAACGGGGGGACCGATTTGAATGCGGTTTTTTTTTATTTATAAGCGGATCTTCTAGCTATTCTAGTCTAAGAACCATTAGACATGTTTTATCAAAATCGGGTCAGTCGTTCAGCAAGGTCGGTTCAGCTTTGAAGTGACAAAGTCGGGGGTTTCTTATTCAAATAGTATAACTAACCAACAAAAAGTTGAAAAACCCCCGACTTTGTCACTTCAGAGCTCAATATCTCAAAAACGGCTGAACCGATTTTGACAAAACATGTTTAAAAACCATCACTAGAAAACCTGCTTTCAAATAAAAAAACCCGCATTCAAATCGGTCCGCCCGTTTAAGAGCTATGATACCACAGACAGACACAGACACATACCGGTCAAACTTATTACACCCCTCTTTCCACGTCGGTGGTTAAAAAATAGTTCAGTAATGTCTTTACAAAATCGTGTAATATTGCTCGAGACATCATTTTCTTTACGAATGCACTAACGCGAAGTGTCGTGGTCTCGTGGGCTGTAAAAGATGTACAGTCCGTGAGCTTTTAGAAAACCCTTCGGGTTTCGGGGGAAATCGGAAGAATTCGTTAGTAAAAAATGACAATTGTCTTTTTGACTCAGTAGCAATCCATTACGCGTAGAGTGCACTCGTTGTGTTTTCATTGATGTATATAGAGCAGTTAAAACCATCAATTGCATATATTTATTTAGGTAGTTTGTTATTTTTCGGAAATTGATTTCCATGGCGAGTCAACTTAAGCAGGGTATGTCTGTAAATAGCCAATCACTGGAAATTGATTACAATATATTTATAAATATTTTGTATATAAGTTGATTTTTTTAAGAAAAAAGTGGTCGTAAATATTTTAATAAGGTACTAGACCGTGTTATAGAAGCAACGGGGATTTCGAAAAGTGCATTAAAAAAAATATAAAACGAAAGCAGACCAAAAAAAATTTTTTGACGTACCCAAGAGAAGTAGATACAGTATAACAACAGCTCTATATAATTCCAAACAAAAGTACTGTGTTGAGGCGGGGTGTTCTCAATTTAAATTGACGATGGGAGAATTCGAAAATGCTGATTTTGTTTTATTTGTATCATGACAAAAAGTCATATTGTATTAAAATTAGAAAAAGATAAAGAAGCGTAATATTATTACAGTAAGGTTCATTTTGTACTGATGGTTATTCTTTACATAACTTTTTACGGTAACTTTGAAAAGTTTTGCAAGTTGATAACAGAACAGAACCGCGTATCACGATCGCGTGTCATCGTCAATACCCGAAGCATGCTTCTAAAATCCGAAGGTTTTTTTAAGATCTCACGGACTGTAACTATACTCGGGGCCATAATTCGAGAGACAACTTTGACAAGTCAATGACAGGTAAAGGGTTACCAGGGTTCGACGAAATTAAATAGTGATGTAGCCGATATCGATATTCATTGTCGATTCGACTAAATGGTTTGCTAAGAGGGATTTTTTTCTACCAATTCAAAGTAACAAAGATATAACATAACGAAAATTTAACCAAACAAAACAAAAACGTAACAGATAAAATGCGCACAGTGAGCGAGAGATGCAGAAAACCACGAAACAGATTCAAACACTCCGGGAAATGAAAGCCGAATGGGTTACAAAAGTTTGTTACACGAATTAGGGATGCACGTTACGATTCGATTTTTATGAAGATTGATTTAGCGATGGATACGATGTAGCGATTTTTTAATCTATTCATTTCAATATAATCTTCAACCGATTCGATTCGGAAATAAAGTGAATCGTATCCTTTAAATCGTATTTACAGACAATTTATTAATTTGTTATGATATAATAAGTAAGTATTGAATATTTACTATCTTAATGAAGACAAATCGATTATAAACGGATGCCGCAATAAAGTCGCATTACTAGTCCGCATTGCTTATGTTACTAACCGAAGCAAATAGATACATAAAAATAATGAAACAGGATGCGGATAGTTAAAAAAAGTCATACACAGCTAAATTTTATTTATTTTACATTCTTTATGCTGTAAGGAGGCCTGTGCCCAGCAGTGGGACGTATATAGGCTGGGATGATGATGATGATGATGATGATGCTGTAAGTATAGTCCTGTGTGAATAATAATTTCATTTTATTGTGATTAAAGCGATGGCTCTAACGATTAAATCCAATGTGTGGTCAGATCTAATATTCAATTTGTCAAAATAAATACAAATTTCAAATCAATTTTGATACGATTTTTGTAAGAAGGATTCAAGAGCATACGATCCGATCCGTGAGTCGTTTCAGAGGGCCTACTCCGAAGTTCGAAAATCGAAGTTCATATCGTACCGTCCCTCTCGCTCTCGTATTAAATAGTATAAAAGGGTAAGAGGGACCGCACGACACGAACTTGGAGTTTTGAGTTTCATAGTAGCCCTGCTGAGGTTTACGATCCATTACGATTCAAAGTGAAAAATCGACGAATGCCCCGCACCGGCCCCCGCCCTTAGCCCTATATACTACGAAGTGTAAAATTCGAACTCCGTATCTTGCTATCCTGCTGGCGTTAATATTAGGTATTTAAAATTAAAGTGAGAGGGACGGTACGATAAAAACTTCAAATTTCGTAGTACTCCCCCTGCCCCCGCCAATCGCTACATTATCGTTGACAAAATGGCGCCTCTTGTGAAGGTAATGATGAAATTATTACTTGTTAGCGCCCTTGGTGACAACAATCATATCATGTGTATATAAAATAAATAAAGCGGATTTAAGGTGAGGCCAATGAAAACAATAAAAGAAATAATTGTCGTTGGTTTGTATTTGCACTTCTTTCAATGATCTTACATTGCAAACTAAATTATTAAACTAATTTGGTATTGTCACCATAAATAATGGAGAAATATCGATAGAAGCCAATGCCGTGATATTTTTTAATATCGACACGAACAGCACTACCCTGTCTGTGGCAACACTTGTGCACAATGAATTGTCAAAGTTGCCTCTCGAATTATGGCCCCGAGTTTAAATAAAAATCTGTTTAAATTTCTAAACTAACTATCAACATAGTTTGTTGATGCTAGTTTTTAACCCCTGACGCAAAAAGAGGGGTGTTAAGTGTTATGTATGTATAAAGAGGGTAGGTTAATATCAATAGAACATTGTAGAATGTAGGTACTCAGTCTCTGAATAAACGGATCGAGAGTAACACGTATTTTATTTAGCAGTGACGAACGAGGATAATTTGGACTAGATTTTGTGCAGTGTTTACGGTAGTGATGGCCGTGGGACAATTACGGGAGTTCGACTTGAAGAATGGCAACTGGGCGGCGTATTGCGACCGAGCAGAAATGTACTTTTTGGCGAATAAAGTGGAAGATACCGTCAAGCTGCCAACGCTGATTTCCGTTATGGGAGAGGACACGTATGAATTATTATTGACGTTAGCAAGTCCCGACAAACCCTCTTCGATGACGTACAGTGACGTCGTCACGTTATTAAAAAACCATCTGCAACCTACACCGTCCATTTTTGCGGAAAGATTTAAATTTAGGCAGAGGCGGCAGCTGGACGGCGAGTCGATCGCGGAATACAGTGCAGAGCTACAAAAGTTGGCTAGACATTGCGAGTTCAAATCAACGTTGGAAGAAAATCTACGCGATCAATTTGTGTGCGGTATAAAAAGCGAAACCGCACGCCAGCAGTTATTTGCGAAAGACTCGACATTAACCTACAGCAGAGCGGTTAAGTTAGCCATAACGCTTGAGGCGGCGGAAAGGGACGCCGGGGCAGTCGATCGCCCCAACACTTTGGTCGATGTTAACCTTGTGAATGCGGCGATAAAGTGCATGGCGTGTGGCGATAGCAAGCACCGAACTGAAACTTGCAAATATCGTAATTTTGACTGTAGTTTGTGTCAAAGGATTGGCCACCTAAGGCGAATGTGTCCACGGAAAGTAAGTGTTACTAGGAACCAGTGGGAACAGAGACGGGAAAATGGGGCGGGAATGACCCCTACTGAATCACGCGGTAAGAGCGTGAGCGCCGGCAGCGGCGCGGGCGGAGGCCAGCAGTGGAGCGCGGGGCGCGGGTGCGCGGGGCGCGGGCGCTGGCCGGGCCGCGGCGGCCGCGGCGGCTACGGCGGACGGGGCCGCGGGGTCGGCGCCTACTGGATGCAGGGACCCTCGACCTCAGCTGAGGACGGTCACCAGGACGAGGCGGAGCAGCCGGACGTCGATTACGAAGATGATGAAGAAGAACCGATGTACCAGATGTCGATAACTAGTTACAAACCGGTGTGTATGTCACTTATGGTCAATAATAGGTTAATAAACATGGAAGTTGATACTGGGTCAGCAATATCTTGCATAAGCGGCAATGTTTACCGGGAATATTATAGTAAGGTACAGTTAAACCCATGTCGTTTAAAATTAAAATTTTACGATGGGTCTGTCATTAAGCCGTTGGGGTACATGGAAGTCGAAGTCGCACATTATGATGTAAAAAAAAAATTAGATTTATACGTGATCGATAAAGGCACGACCAATTTATTGGGCCGGCAGTGGTTATATGAATTAAATATCGATGTACCTAAAGTTAATTTATTTAATATAAGGGAGAAAAATGTCGACGTAGCTAGGAAGAACGAAATTATAAATAATATAATTTCCAGGTATAAGGAGTTGTTCGATGACACATTGGGACGGTACGTGGGCCCGCCCGTAGCGCTGCGCGTGCGGGCCGGCGCCGGGCCGGTGTTCTGCCGCGCGCGGCCCGTGCCGTACGCGCTGCGCGCGCGCGTCGACGCGGAGCTGGACGCCATGCTGCGCGCCGGCGTCATCGAGCCGGTGGACCACTCTGACTGGGCAACTCCTCTCGTCATCGTAAGCAAAGCGGATGGCGGGATACGTGTATGTGCGGACTATAAGGTAACCCTAAACCGTGTTTTAATGATCGACAGGTACCCGGTTCCAAAAGTAGATGACTTATTTAGTGAACTCAGTTGTAACAGATATTTTACTAAGTTAGACTTGTCGCAAGCCTATAATCAGTTGGTTCTTGATAATGATTCGAGAACTTACACGGTAATTAATACTCATCGGGGACTTTTTAAATATAATAGGTTAGTTTTCGGATTAGCGTCGAGCCCAGGGATATTCCAAAAATTCATGGTCAATTTATTCAAAGATATTCCGGATGTTGTTATTTTTTATGATGACATTTTGATAAAAAGTAAGGACCTCGACAGTCATGTTAAAACAATCGAGCGAGTTTTCGAGATCCTCCAAAAAAATGGGTTGAAAATTAAGAAAAAAAAGTGTGAATTTATGACCGATCAGGTGAGGTACTTAGGATTTATAATTGACAAAGACGGCGTGCGGGTTAATCCGGACAAAATACGGCCTATAGTAGATATGCCGCATCCCAATAATGCAACCGAATTAAAATCATTTTTGGGAATGATTAATTTTTATGGGAAATTTATTAAAAATTTATCATCATTCTTGGTCCCACTCTACGAACTACTTAAAAAAGGCAGGAATTTTTGTTGGAATAAGAAACATAATGATGCGTTTATACAGGCGAAACAGTTATTATGTAGTGCGGACGTGTTAGTCCACTACGACATGTCTCAGCCCACGGTGCTGACGTGCGACGCGAGCGCGCACGGGCTGGGCGCCGTGCTGGCGCAGCGCGCGCCCGACGGCGCCGAACGCGTCGTCGCCTACGCGTCGCGCGCGCTCACCCCGCCAGAAAAGCACTATAGTCAAATCCATAAGGAGGCGTTAGCTATCATATTTGCTATAGATAAATTTCATCAATACTTGTACGGGAGACAATTTACATTACGAACTGATCATAAACCTCTAGTCAGCATATTTGGTTACAATACAGGAATACCGGTTACGGCGGCGAGCCGTTTGCAGAGATGGGCTATTAAGCTATCGGCATACAATTTCACAATAGAGTACGTTAGAACGGACAAAAATACTGCGGATGCACTATCGAGGTTAATAAAAATGCATAAAGAGGAAGCAACGAACAGTCGCGAAGAGTTACCAGAACAGACTTATTTACATTTCGCGACGGAAGCGTTACTGTTAGATTACAAGGTATTAAAGAAACAGACAGCCGCGGATCCCATTTTAAGCCGCGTCATGAGTTATTTAGTAGACGGCTGGCCGTCTGACATCGATATCAGAGAATTAAAGCCGTATTACAACCGACGAAATGAATTATACGCCGAGTTAGGGTGCATTCTCTGGGGTCACAGAGTAGTGGTGCCGGCATCATCTCGGGACAGGGTTGTTAGAGAATTACATGACGCGCATATGGGTATTGTGAAAACAAAGGCCTTAGCGAGAAGCTATGTGTGGTGGCCGGGGTTGGACGAGGCGCTGGAGGCGGTGTGCCGCGCGTGCGCCGTGTGCGCCAGCGTGGCCGACGCGCCGCCGGCGCATGCGCCGTGCGCGTGGCCCTGGCCAGACCGCCCGTGGTCTAGACTACACATAGACTTTTTGGGCCCAATAGCAGGTTCCACGTTCTTGATAGTGGTAGATGCCTGCTCGAAGTGGATAGAAGCGATTAATATGAAATCCACAACCGCTAATGCAGTCGTTTCCGTTTTGCGCGAGATGTGGGCGAGATTCGGTCTTCCGAGACAGGTCGTGAGCGACAACGGGCCTCCGTTTACCAGTGTGGAGTTCGAACGTTTCTTAACAAATAATGGTGTGGAGCATATTTTCTCAGCTCCCTATCACCCCGCGTCGAATGGGGCAGCTGAAATTTCAGTGAAAATTTGTAAGCGCGTTATTAAAAAAGCGCTTAAACAGAATCTAGACATAGGTACGGCACTGAATAGATATCTCTTAACGTATAGGAACACTGAGCACTACACCACAGGGGAGAGCCCAGCTGCAATATTGCAAGGTCGTAAGTTACGTATGCGCTTGGATAAATTAAAACCCGAGCGATCCGCTCGAGTCAGCGAAAACCAGGCGCGCGCGCAGGCGGGGGAGCGCGGGGCGCGGCGCGCGCTGGGCGCGGGGGATGCGGTTTGGTACCGGGACTACCGCGCGCAAGACAAGTGGCTCGCTGGTAGGGTCGTTGAGAAGTTAGGTCGTACTGATTACAGAATAGGGTCTGCTTGTGGAACCGAAGTACATAGGCACGTCGATCAATTGAAACGCAGGGTAACCGAAACGTCCGTTAGCACACCTACACCGACTAATACCGACCGAAGGCATTCCCGCAGTTCGGTAATTTTACCAGACGAGGAGGCACCCGAGCCGAGTGGCGCAGAGAACAGTGGCTCGATGGCGCCGGAGCTCGCGGCCGGGGCCGGCAGTCGCGAATGTCGCAATGTGTCACCGAACCAGTCACGTGTCGGTGAGGAGGGGGAGAGCTCACCCATTAGTATCCAAGAGAAAAGAGTTCGTAAACCCCCTATAAGATACGGGTTCGAGGAATACTTTTAATGCTATACTAAGTAGTGCTATACTAAATTACTTTTTTTTTTGTTCTTACTTTATTTTATATCTACATACCTATAACGACTAAGTTCATAGTTGAAAATGTATTCAATCTTTTTGTTCAAATGTGTTAGTTTAATACCTAGCGTAACAAACCGACTTGTGGAACGTATTTCTTGTTACTTACATGTCCTAAAAAAAATAATTAAAATTTCAATTGTCAATTAGACAGCAAGATACAAGCGAAAAAACATCTTTCTACTGTTACTAACTTACAATAAAATTTGTATTGCATTACCATTAAGTAGTTACCTCATAAGTAGCCACCTTTCATGTTATTAAACTACATTATGTACTATTAGAAATTAAGAGAATATAAGCACAAACAATAACAAAGAACAACTAACGAAACACCCACACTTTTAATGTGTGTGTGTGTGTGTGTGTGTGTGTTTGTGTGTGTGTTTGTGTGTGTGTGTGTTTGTGTGTGTGTTTTTTGAATCCTGAAGTTTATGTTTTTATTAAGGGTGAAGGTGTTATGTATGTATAAAGAGGGTAGGTTAATATCAATAGAACATTGTAAAATGTAGGTACTCAGTCTCTGAATAAACGGATCGAGAGTAACACGTATTTTATTTGACCGCTATCTGTGTCTGTCTGTGGCACCATAGCTCTTAAACGGCAAACCGATTCGAATGCGGTTTTTTATTTGAAAGCAGGGTTTTTATTTTAGCGATGGTTCTTAGACATTTTTGATCAAAATTGGTTGCCGTTTTCAAGATATTCTTTGAAATGACAAATTTCCAACTTTTTGTTGGTTAGGTACTTGTACTATTACTTATTCTGTGGATCTGTGGTTAGGTTTAGGTTATAGCACTTGTACAGTCAGCTGCAGAGAAAGGGTACCCCCCTGTAATGGCGGTAGTATGGAAACCGCCGTTATAGGGGGGTACCTTTTCTCTGCAGCTGACTGTACTATTACTTATTCTGTGGTTATAGCACTATTAAGTGATTTAACTAATAAATCTAACTTACACAGGTACAGTCAAGGACTTTGATCCATGAGCCAACATGTACCTTTTTCAAAGGAAAACTCATTACAATTTTCCTTGTTAATTAATGCATTGTCACTTGTTTGTTACTTACTTATTGTTTACTGTGAAATTGTTCCATGGTGGCTCGTCGGATTGATTTGAAATTTGGTTCATTTATTATGTACATCGAACAAATTGAATCATGAGCCACTAAAAATTAACTTAAGTAATGCAGGCTATACAGGGTGATAATCCAAAATATACCTGGAAAACGAGAGAGATTAAAAAAAGGCAATATCTCAAAACCGTGAAATTTCACATAATAGTAAATGTGGTTTAAAATGTCCAGAGTCATCTTAACTAACAGGCCTTAAAACCCCTACATCCAACGACCAAACTCTCTTTACGATATATTTAACTTCCTTTTATCTCTCCTGAACTAGGGAGATATGGCACGGGCCCAAGCTAAGATTTACAATTATTCATCAAAGTTTGAAATGGGCTTTACAGAGTAAAATGAACAACTGAGCACCACAGCGCAATGCAACTTGCACGAGTTGCTAGTATCTATATAGTGTTTATAAACTACTAGCTTATGCCCACGACTTCGTCTGCGCGGACCTAGGTTATCGCTCGGTGGCGCCCTCTACCGGAATAAAAAGTAACTATCCTATGTTCATTCTTGGGGCTTAAACTATTTCTATACCAAATTTCATCAAAATCGGTTCAGCGGTTTCGACGTGAAAGCGTAACAGACAGACAGACAGAGTTACTTTCGCATTTATAATCCCTACTAATATTATAAATGCGAAAGTAACTCTGTCTGTCTGTCTGTCTGTTACGCTTTCACGTCGAAACCACTGAATCGATTTTGATGAAATTTGGTATATAGGTAGTTTGAACCCTGAGGATTAACATAGGATACTTTTTATTCCGGTAGAGGGTGCCACCGCGCGATAACCTAGGTCCGCGCGGATGAAGTCGCGGGCAAAAGCTAGTATTATACATATATATAGTAGGGATGCTGTGGGTTTGCTATTCGCTTTTTCCACGCAAGCGTCGCCCACGCGTCGCGTTGCGTCGGGTCGCGTCTCATCCGCTTTAACACCCAGCTAGATTTAATTCTCCGACGATTAACTTGATTTTCTCTGGAGCTTAATTGCTGCACTTAGTAGTTATTGGTTTGTTACCGAGTTAGTGATTATTAGGAGAGTGGGGTCGGTAGATTTTTAGATAGCACAAGTAATAGGCTACTAAAAAAAACTGTTTAGTCCGTCAGGCGGATAATTTAAAAATATTGTGCACATATTTTTTCTTTTGTTTGACAAACAAAAAATGACGAGGATACAGTGCTTGGAACTTTCGAGTGACGTCACTATATGGTGCGATTTTTATCTTATAGTGACGTCACAAGCCTCCACTCCGGAAGTTTGATGATCTTTGTCGATTTTTAATAAATAGATAAACCAAAAAATACGTGACCCATATTTTTCCATAATCTAACTGTCGGACTAAATAGAATGATATATTTTTAACCCAGTCGTCGTCATCCCTATTGTTAGTCATGTATGGAGTTAGAAAATAATATTTCGATTCACGATAAAGATTTCACAGTATAAATTGTATGACGTCCATGGAAGTGACAGTGGAAAAAATGAGAAATATGCTTATTGCCTTAAATTACTTCCAGACCGTCAGCGTCACCGAAGATTGCGGAGGAATAATGCATATTTTATATGGTTATTGACAAGAAAAAAATTAAAACTACTTAACATTAAATTATTTATTAGAAATGGTGACGCAACGGGGTCACGCCGTCCTGTCCCCTAAATAGAAGGTGCATAATTATTTATTGGATAGATGCTGCCTGAAATAGGTAGAGTATATATATGGCTTACTTCAGTAACTAATTATAAAGTATGTATGTACTCGTATAAGACATGAAATATTTCAGCAAGACCTTCGTAACACTTCCGTTTAAATTCGTCATCCAAAAATTCAGTTCTTTTCACCGAAAACTGTAGAAAATCTATAAAAAGAACCAGGAAAACATAGAATGCAAGTTGCAATGATTCACGCGCGTTCAGGAGGTTTTCCGACAACCTCACAAAGGCGTATGGAAATGAGACGCGCGGAGCAAAGTAAAACAAATGATTTCGACTAATTCCCCGTCGTTTGTCACCATTATAGCTCTACGTCACTAGTATAGACTGGATAATGCTTCAATCTAGTTTTACTAATACGTGAGATTTGACTCATCAATAGGTAGTAGGTGTAGGTAGGTAGCCACCTATACCTACCTACTCTACCCAACGCATTCAACCTCAAAACAGCCTAGTCAGGCCTTAGACTTCAATACAATTATCCTAAGTACGAAGAAATGGTTTTTAAGTTGTTATAAAACATTTCATTGTTTGAATAAATTTCAGGACTAACCATTGAACTTGGTACCCATTTATATCTCACTTCTTTTATCGTTAAAGTCAACAATCAAGGCATACCTAATCATATCATTGTCATAAATTTAAACTTGGCTCTCATTTCACATTTATGTTTGATGTTTTTTTATTCTAATTACTTACCTACATTAATTAATTTAATTTATTTATTTATTTATTCCAAGAAAAATTTACAGCATTACAGTTAAAGACCAATGCGCTGTAAATTTAAAATTATACAAAACAAAAATATACATGAAAACTTAATCGTGATTGGTGAAAACTACACCAAAATCCGTTGCGAGTTTTAATCATTACCCTTCCTTGGCTTTGCCGTAGTCGGGTAAAAAGAGTTAGCGAATAAACACGACTTTATAACTAAAGAAAAAGAGGTACATATCTCTTGACACGTGTTGGTCGAGATGCCTCGCTACCAGGTTGCCATAAAGCGAAGTAGTTTTAGAGCGATAGTTTGTGTTAGAAGTACATAGACGCATACAAGGCACACATGAAATGGGAGGAGGTACGATAGTAAATAAATACAAAGAGTAAAAGTCGTAGTAGAGTGCATTGCGGTCGCTCGAACCGATTGGGATTTTTATACCGGTGTGAAGTTAGCGGCCAAATGTTGGCGGCCAAATGTTGGCCAACATTTGGCCGCCAACATTTGGCCGCTAACTTCACACAAAAATTACCCTACCAAATTAAGAAGTTCTTTAATGTAATAAGATAGTGCAATGTAGATATTGAGTAAAATTTATAATAATGTGTTCTAAACGATGTAAAGCGGGTCAAGACCTTTGAGAATAAGCCATGGCTACTCACTTAGCTTTACCAGTTTCCACGTGAGAGCCCACAAATGGCCAGCGGCCAAATTAAAAACACAAACTTTGCAGAAATTCGACATGTTGCAGATGTTGTCCACCATGGAAACAACATGTACGATGTAAGGCAGGTCAAGAGCTTTGAGAATAAGTCATCTCTGCTCACTTAGCTTTACCAGTTTCCACGTGAGAGCCCACAAATGGCCAGCGGCCAAATTAAAAAAACAAACTTTGCAGAAATTCGACATGTTGCAGATGTTGTCCACCATGGAAACAACATGTACGATGTAGGGCAGGTCAAGAGCTTTGAAAATAAGTCATCTCTGCTCACTTAGCTTTACCAGTTTCCACGTGAGAGCCCACAAATGGCCAGCGGCCAAATTAAAAACACAAACTTTGCAGAAATTCGACATGTTGCAGATGTTGTCCACCATGGAAACAACATGTATGATGAAGGGCAGGTCAGGAGCTTTGAAAATAAGTCATCTCTGCTCACTTAGCTTTACCAGTTTCCACGTGAGAGCCCACAAATGGCCAGCGGCCAAATTAAAAAAACAAACTTTGCAGAAATTCGACATGTTGCAGATGTTGTCCACCATGGAAACAACATGTACGATGTAGGGCAGGTCAAGAGCTTTGAAAATAAGTCATCTCTGCTCACTTAGCTTTACCAGTTTCCACGTGAGAGCCCACAAATGGCCAGCGGCCAAATTAAAAAAACAAACTTTGCAGAAATTCGACATGTTGCAGATGTTGTCCACCATGGAAACAACATGTACGATGTAGGGCAGGTCAAGAGCTTTGAAAATAAGTCATCTCTGCTCACTTAGCTTTACCAGTTTCCACGTGAGAGCCCACAAATGGCCAGCGGCCAAATTAAAAACACAAACTTTGCAGAAATTCGACATGTTGCAGATGTTGTCCACCATGGAAACAACATGTACGATGTAGGGCAGGTCAAGAGCTTTAAAAATAAGTCATCTCTGCTCACTTAGCTTTACCAGTTTCCACGTGAGAGCCCACAAATGGCCAGCGGCCAAATTAAAAAAACAAACTTTGCAGAAATTCGACATGTTGCAGATGTTGTCCACCATGGAAACAACATGTACGATGTAGGGCAGGTCAAGAGCTTTGAAAATAAGTCATCTCTGCTCACTTAGCTTTACCAGTTTCCACGTGAGAGCCCACAAATGGCCAGCGGCCAAATTAAAAACACAAACTTTGCAGAAATTCGACATGTTGCAGATGTTGTCCACCATGGAAACAACATGTATGATGAAGGGCAGGTCAGGAGCTTTAAAAATAAGTCATCTCTGCTCACTTAGCTTTACCAATTTCCACGTGAGAGCCCACAAATGGCCAGCGGCCAAATTCAAAAAACAAACTTTGCCGAAATTCGACATGTTGCAGATGTTGTCCACCATGGAAACAACATGTACGATGTAGGGCAGGTCAAGAGCTTTGAAAATAAGTCATCTCTGCTCACTTAGCTTTACCAGTTTCCACGTGAGAGCCCACAAATGGCCAGCGGCCAAATTAAAAACACAAACTTTGCAGAAATTCGACATGTTGCAGATGTTGTCCACCATGGAAACAACATGTACGATGTAGGGCAGGTCAAGAGCTTTGAAAATAAGTCATCTCTGCTCACTTAGCTTTACCAGTTTCCACGTGAGAGCCCACAAATGGCCAGCGGCCAAATTAAAAAAACAAACTTTGCAGAAATTCGACATGTTGCAGATGTTGTCCACCATGGAAACAACATGTACGATGTAGGGCAGGTCAAGAGCTTTGAAAATAAGTCATCTCTGCTCACTTAGCTTTACCAGTTTCCACGTGAGAGCCCACAAATGGCCAGCGGCCAAATTAAAAAAACAAACTTTGCAGAAATTCGACATGTTGCAGATGTTGTCCACCATGGAAACAACATGTACGATGTAGGGCAGGTCAAGAGCTTTGAAAATAAGTCATCTCTGCTCACTTAGCTTTACCAGTTTCCACGTGAGAGCCCACAAATGGCCAGCGGCCAAATTAAAAACACAAACTTTGCAGAAATTCGACATGTTGCAGATGTTGTCCACCATGGAAACAACATGTACGATGTAGGGCAGGTCAAGAGCTTTGAAAATAAGTCATCTCTGCTCACTTAGCTTTACCAGTTTCCACGTGAGAGCCCACAAATGGCCAGCGGCCAAATTAAAAACACAAACTTTGCAGAAATTCGACATGTTGCAGATGTTGTCCACCATGGAAACAACATGTACGATGTAGGGCAGGTCAAGAGCTTTGAAAATAAGTCATCTCTGCTCACTTAGCTTTACCAGTTTCCACGTGAGAGCCCACAAATAGCCAGCGGCCAAATTAAAAACACAAACTTTGCAGAAATTCGACATGTTGCAGATGTTGTCTACCATGGGAACAACATGTACGATGTAGGGCAGGTCAAGAGCTTTGAAAATAAGTCATCTCTGCTCACTTAGCTTTACCAGTTTCCACGTGAGAGCCCACAAATGGCCAGCGGCCAAATTAAAAACACAAACTTTGCAGAAATTCGACATGTTGCAGATGTTGTCCACCATGGAAACAACATGTACGATGTAGGGCAGGTCAAGAGCTTTGAAAATAAGTCATCTCTGCTCACTTAGCTTTACCAGTTTCCACGTGAGAGCCCACAAATGGCCAGCGGCCAAATTAAAAACACAAACTTTGCAGAAATTCGACATGTTGCAGACGTTGTCCACCATGGAAACAACATGTACGATGTAGAGCAGGTCAAGAGCTTTAAAAATAAGTCATCTCTGCTCACTTAGCTTTACCAGTTTCCACGTGAGAGCCTACAAATGGCCAGCGGCCAAATTAAAAACACAAACTTTGCAGAAATTCGACATGTTGCAGATGTTGTCCACCATGGAAACAACATGTACGATGTAGGGCAGATCAAGAGCTTTGAAAATAAGTCATCTCTGCTCACTTAGCTTTACCAGTTTCCACGTGAGAGCCCACAAATGGCCAGCGGCCAAATTAAAAAAACAAACTTTGCAGAAATTCGACATGTTTCAGATGTTGTCCACCATGGAAACAACATGTACGATGTAGGGCAGGTCAAGAGCTTTGAAAATAAGTCATCTCTGCTCACTTAGCTTTACCAGTTTCCACGTGAGAGCCCACAAATGGCCAGCGGCCAAATAAAAAACACAAACTTTGCAGAAATTCGACATGTTGCAGATGTTGTCCACCATGGAAACAACATGTACAATGTAGGGCAGGTCAGGAGCTTTGAAAATAAGTCATCTCTGCTCACTTAGCTTTACCAGTTTCCACGTGAGAGCCCACAAATGGCCAGCGGCCAAATTAAAAAAACAAACTTTGCAGAAATTCGACATGTTGCAGATGTTGTCCACCATGAAAACAACATGTACGATGTAGGGCAGGTCAAGAGCTTTAAAAATAAGTCATTTCTGCTCACTTAGCTTTACCAGTTTCCACGTGAGAGCCCACAAATGGCCAGCGGCCAAATTAAAAACACAAACTTTGCAGAAATTCGACATGTTGCAGATGTTGTCCACCATGGAAACAACATGTACGATGTAAGGCAGGTCAAGAGCTTAAAGAATAAGTCATCTCTGCTCACTTAGCTTTGCCAGTTTCCACGTGAGAGCCCACAAATGGCCAGCGGCCAAATTAAAAAAACAAACTTTGCAGAAATTCGACATGTTGCAGATGTTGTCCACCATGGAAACAACATGTACGATGTAGGGCAGGTCAAGAGCTTTGAAAATAAGTCATCTTTGCTCACTTAGCTTTACCAGTTTCCACGTGAGAGCCCACAAATGGCCAGCGGCCAAATTAAAAACACAAACTTTGCAGAAATTCGACATGTTGCAGATGTTGTCCACCATGGAAACAACATGTACGATGTAGGGCAGGTCAAGAGCTTTGAGAATAAGTCATCTCTGCTCACTTAGCTTTACCAGTTTCCACGTGAGAGCCCACAAATGGCCAGCGGCCAAATTAAAAAACAAACTTTGCAGAAATTCGACATGTTGCAGATGTTGTCCACCATGGAAACAACATGTACGATGTAGGGCAGGTCAAGAGCTTAAAGAATAACCCCGTTATTCATAAAACTTAACAAGCCTATGTTAACTAACAAATGCTTTGTCCCTTTCTAACAAATACAAATGTCGAAGTGACAGATAAGGACAAACGAATTTTAGCGGCATTTTAACTAAAATAGGTTTGATTGTCGTTTATGAATAAGGGGGTAAGTCATCTCTGCTCACTTAGCTTTGCCAGTTTCCACGTGAGAGCCCACAAATGGCCAGCGGCCAAATTAAAAAAACAAACTTTGCAGAAATTCGACATGTTGCAGTTGTTGTCCACCATGGAAACAACATGTACGATGTAGGGCAGGTCAAAAGCTTTGAAAATAAGTCATTTCTGCTCACTTAGCTTTACCAGTTTCCACGTGAGAGCCCACAAATGGCCAGCGGCCAAATTAAAAAAACAAACTTTGCAGAAATTCGACATGTTGCAGATGTTGTCCACCATGGAAACAACATGTACGATGTAGGGCAGATCAAGAGCTTTGAAAATAAGTCATCTCTGCTCACTTAGCTTTACCAGTTTCCACGTGAGAGCCCACAAATGGCCAGCGGCCAAATTAAAAACACAAACTTTGCAGAAATTCGACATGTTGCAGATGTTGTCCACCATGGAAACAACATGAAAGATGTAGGGCAGGTCAAGAGCTTTGAAAATAAGTCATCTCTGCTCACTTAGCTTTACCAGTTTCCACGTGAGAGCCCACCAATGGCCAGCGGCCAAATTAAAAACACAAACTTTGCAGAAATTCGACATGTTGCAGATGTTGTCCACCATGGAAACAACATGTACGATGTAGGGCAGGTCAGGAGCTTTGAAAATAAGTCATCTCTGCTCACTTAGCTTTACCAGTTTCCACGTGAGAGCCCACAAATAGCGTGCGGCCAAATTAAAAACACAAACTTTGCAGAAATTCGACATGTTGCAGATGTTGTCCACCATGGAAACAACATGTACGATGTAGGGCAGGTCAAGAGCTTTGAAAATAAGTCATCTCTGCTCACTTAGCTTTACCAGTTTCCACGTGAGAGCCCACAAATGGCCAGCGGCCAAATTAAAAACACAAATTTTGCAGAAATTCGACATGTTGCAGATGTTGTCCACCATGGAAACAACATGTACGATGTAGGGCAGGTCAAGAGCTTTGAAAATAAGTCATCTCTGCTCACTTAGCTTTACCAGTTTCCACGTGAGAGCCCACAAATGGCCAGCGGCCAAATTAAAAACACAAACTTTGCAGAAATTCGACATGTTGCAGATGTTGTCCACCATGGAAACAACATGTACGATGTAGGGCAGGTCAAGAGCTTTGAAAATAAGTCATCTCTGCTCACTTAGCTTTACCAGTTTCCACGTGAGAGCCCACAAATGGCCAGCGGCCAAATTAAAAAAACAAACTTTGCAGAAATTCGACATGTTGCAGATGTTGTCCACCATGGAAACAACATGTACGATGTAGGGCAGGTCAGGAGCTTTGAAAATAAGTCATGTCTGCTCACTTAGCTTTACCAGTTTCCACGTGAGAGCCCACAAATAGCGTGCGGCCAAATTAAAAACACAAACTTTGCAGAAATTCGACATGTTGCAGATGTTGTCCACCATGGAAACAACATGTACGATGTAGGGCAGGTCAAGAGCTTTGAAAATAAGTCATCTCTGCTCACTTAGCTTTACCAGTTTCCACGTGAGAGCCCACCAATGGCCAGCGGCCAAATTAAAAACACAAACTTTGCAGAAATTCGACATGTTGCAGATGTTGTCCACCATGGAAACAACATGTACGATGTGGGGCAGGTCAGGAGCTTTGAAAATAAGTCATCTCTGCTCACTTAGCTTTACCAGTTTCCACGTGAGAGCCCACAAATAGCGTGCGGCCAAATTAAAAACACAAACTTTGCAGAAATTCGACATGTTGCAGATGTTGTCCACCATGGAAACAACATGTACGATGTAGGGCAGGTCAAGAGCTTTGAAAATAAGTCATCTCTGCTCACTTAGCTTTACCAGTTTCCACGTGAGAGCCCACAAATGGCCAGCGGCCAAATTAAAAACACAAATTTTGCAGAAATTCGACATGTTGCAGATGTTGTCCACCATGGAAACAACATGTACGATGTAGGGCAGGTCAAGAGCTTTGAAAATAAGTCATCTCTGCTCACTTAGCTTTACCAGTTTCCACGTGAGAGCCCACAAATGGCCAGCGGCCAAATTAAAAACACAAACTTTGCAGAAATTCGACATGTTGCAGATGTTGTCCACCATGGAAACAACATGTACGATGTGGGGCAGGTCAGGAGCTTTGAAAATAAGTCATCTCTGCTCACTTAGCTTTACCAGTTTCCACGTGAGAGCCCACAAATAGCGTGCGGCCAAATTAAAAACACAAACTTTGCAGAAATTCGACATGTTGCAGATGTTGTCCACCATGGAAACAACATGTACGATGTAGGGCAGGTCAAGAGCTTTGAAAATAAGTCATCTCTGCTCACTTAGCTTTACCAGTTTCCACGTGAGAGCCCACAAATGGCCAGCGGCCAAATTAAAAACACAAATTTTGCAGAAATTCGACATGTTGCAGATGTTGTCCACCAGAGAAACAACATGTACGATGTAGGGCAGGTCAAGAGCTTTGAAAATAAGTCATCTCTGCTCACTTAGCTTTACCAGTTTCCACGTGAGAGCCCACAAATGGCCAGCGGCCAAATTAAAAACACAAACTTTGCAGAAATTCGACATGTTGCAGATGTTGTCCACCATGGAAACAACATGTACGATGTAGGGCAGGTCAAGAGCTTTGAAAATAAGTCATCTCTGCTCACTTAGCTTTACCAGTTTCCACGTGAGAGCCCACAAATGGCCAGCGGCCAAATTAAAAACACAAACTTTGCAGAAATTCGACATGTTGCAGATGTTGTCCACCATGGAAACAACATGTACGATGTAGGGCAGGTCAAGAGCTTTGAGAATAAGTCATCTCTGCTCACTTAGCTTTACCAGTTTCCACGTGAGAGCCCACAAATGGCCAGCGGCCAAATTAAAAACACAAACTTTGCTGAAATTCGACATGTTACGTCTATAGGCCTAACAGAACATTATTTTATCACACCCGCCTATCAAATAAAATTACCCCTTTACAAGCGTTTGAAGCTGGAGTTTCGCTTGAATTTGCAAACTGCCCTATTTGATAATGTTCTAAAGAGTGTCCACCAGCAATAAGCCATGTCATTTGTAGAGCAACACACGAGCTATCTGATATCGTCTTTTGTTTTTACTTAGCTTTCCTAGTTTAAATGCGAATGTAAATAATCACCCACCGGCGAACCGCACAGTTAAATTTGTGTTATTTATTACGCGTTTAGAGAAAAAAAATAAGGAGCTCGAATTCGGATTTCATTTAACGTCTATAAGCCTAACAAGAAATTATTTTATCACACCCGCCTGTCAAATAAAATTACCCCTTTACAAGCGTTTGAAGCTGGAGTTTCGCTTGAACTTGCAAACTCTACCTGATTTGATAATGTTCTAAGGAGTGTCCACCAGCAATAAGGCATGAAGTTTGTAGAACAACACACGAGCTATCTAGCATCTTGTTTTGTTTTTACTTAGCTTTCGTAGTTTTGACGTGAATGTAAATAATCACCCAGCGGCGAGCCGCACAGTTAAATTTGTGTTATTTATTACGCGTTTCGAGATTAAATAAAAACTAACTCGATTTGGAATTTTGTTAAGCGTGTATAGGGCTAACAGAAAGTTATGTTATTATACCCGCCGGTCCAAAAACCTTACTTCTGTACAAGCGTTTGAAGTTGGAGCTTAGCATTACCTTCCAAACTTTGAGCGATTTGACAATGTTCTAAGGAGTGTCCACCAGCAATAAGGCATGAATATTGTAGAGCAACACACGATCTATCTAATATCGTCTCTTGTTTTTACTTAGATTGCCTAGTTTTGACGTGAATGTAAATAATCACCCAGCGGCGAACCGCACAGTTAAATTTGTGTTATTTATTACGCGTTTTGAGAAAAAGAATAAGGAGCTTGAATTCGGATTTTATTAAACGTCTATAGGCCTAACAGAAAATTATTTTATCACACCCGCCTATCCATTAAAATTACCCCTTTACAAGCGTTTGAAGCTGGAGTTTCGCTTGAACTTGCAAACTCTACCTGATTTGATAATGTTCTAAGGAGTGTCCACCAGCAATAAGGCATGAAGTTTGTAGAGCAACACACGAGCTATCTAATATCTTGTTTTGTTTTTACTTAGCTTTCATAGTTTTGACGTGCATGTAAATAATCACCCACCGGCGAACCGCACAGTTAAATTTGTTTTATTTATTACGCGTTTCGAGATTAAATAAAAAAAACTCGATTTGAAATTTTGTTAAGCGTGTATGGGGCAAACAGAAAGTTATGTTATTATACCCGCCGGTCAAAAAACATTACTTCTTTACAAGCGTTTGAAGTTGGAGCTTAGCATTACCTTCCAAACTTTGAGCGATTTGACAATGTTCTAAGAAGTGGCCACCAGCAATAAGGCATGAATATTGTAGAGCAACACACGATCTATCTAATATCGTCTCTTGTTTTTACTTAGCTTTCCTAGTTTTGACGTGAATGTAAATAATCACCCACCGGCGAACCGCACAGTTAAATTTGTGTTATTTATTACGCATTTTGAGAAAAAAAATAAGGAGCTCGAATTCAGATTTTATTTAACGTGTATAGGCCTAACAGAAAATTATTTTATCACACCCGCCTATCAAATAAAATTACCCCTTTACAAGCGTTTGAAGCTGGAGTTTCGCTTGAATTTGCAAACTGTGCCCAATTTGATAATGTTCTAAGGAGTGTCCACCAGCAATAGGCCATGTCGTTTGTAGAGCAACACACGAGCTACCTAATATCGTTTTTTGTTTTTACTTTGCTTTCCTAGTTTTGACGCGAATGTAAATAATCACCCAGCGGCGAGCCGCACAGTTAAGTTTGTTTTATTTATTACACGTTTCGAGATTAAATAAAAAAAACTTGATTTATATATTTTTTAAGCGTGTATGGGGCTAACAGAAAGTAATGTTATTATACCCGCCTGTGAAAAAAAAGTACTTCTTTACAAGCGTTTGAAGTTGGAGATTAGCATTACCTTCCAAACTTTGAGCGATTTGAAAATGTTCTAAGGAGTGTCCACCAGCAATAAGGCATGAATATTGTAGAGCAACACACGATCTATCTAATATCGTCTCTTGTTTTTACTTAGCTTTCCTAGTTTTGACGTGAATGTAAATAATCATCCACCGGCGAACCGCACAGTTAAATTTGTGTCATTTATTACGCGTTTTGAGAAAAAAAATAAGGAGCTCGAATCCGGATTTTATTAAACGTGTATAGGCCTAACAGAAAATTATTTTATCACACCCGCCTATCAAATAAAATTACCCCTTTACAAGCGTTTGAAGCTGGAGTTTCGCTTGAATTTGCAAACTCTGCCCGATTTGATTATGTTCTAAAGAGTGTCCACCAGCAATAAGCCATGTCATTTGTAGAGCAACACACGAGCTATCTGATATCGTCTTTTGTTTTTACTTAGCTTTCCTAGTTTAAATGCGAATGTAAATAATCACCCACCGGCGAACCGCACAGTTAAATTTGTGTTATTTATTACGCGTTTTGAGAAAAAAAATAAGGAGCTCGAATTCGGATTTTATTTAACGTCTATAAGCCTAACAAGAAATTAGTTTATCACACCCGCCTGTCAAATAAAATTACCCCTTTACAAGCGTTTGAAGCTGGAGTTTCGCTTGAACTTGCAAACTCTACCTGATTTGATAATGTTCTAAGGAGTGTCCACCAGCAATAAGGCATGAAGTTTGTAGAGCAACACACGAGCTATCTAATGTCATTTTTTGTTTTTACTTAGCATTCGTAGTTTTGACGTGAATAAAAATAATCACCCAGCGGCGAGCCGCACAGTTAAATTTGTGTTATTTATTACGCGTTTCGAGATTAAATAAAAACTAACTCGATTTGGAATTTTGTTAAGCGTGTATAGGGCTAACAGAAAGTTATGTTATTATACCCGCCGGTCCAAAAACCTTACTTCTGTACAAGCGTTTGAAGTTGGAGCTTAGCATTACCTTCCAAACTTTGAGCGATTTGACAATGTTCTAAGGAGTGTCCACCAGCAATAAGGCATGAATATTGTAGAGCAACACACGATCTATCTAATATCGTCTCTTGTTTTTACTTAGATTGCCTAGTTTTGACGTGAATGTAAATAATCACCCAGCGGCGAACCGCACAGTTAAATTTGTGTTATTTATTACGCGTTTTGAGAAAAAGAATAAGGAGCTCGAATTCGGATTTTATTAAACGTCTATAGGTCTAACAGAAAATTATTTTATCACACCCGCCTATCCATTAAAATTACCCCTTTACAAGCGTTTGAAGCTGGAGTTTCGCTTGAACTTGCATACTCTACCTGATTTGATAATGTTCTAAGGAGTGTCCACCAGCAATAAGGCATGAAGTTTGTAGAGCAACACACGAGCTATCTAATATCTTGTTTTGTTTTTACTTAGCTTTCATAGTTTTGACGTGCATGTAAATAATCACCCACCGGCGAACCGCACAGTTTAATTTGTTTTATTTATTACGCGTTTCGAGATTAAATAAAAAAAACTCGATTTGAAATTTTGTTAAGCGTGTATGGGGCTAACAGAAAGTTATGTTATTATACCCGCCGGTCAAACAAAATTACTTCTTTACAAGCGTTTGAAGTTGGAGTTTAGCATTACCTTCCAAACTTTGAGCGATTTGACAATGTTTTAAGAAGTGTCCACCAGCAATAAGGCATGAATATTGTAGAGCAACACGCGATCTATCTAATATCGTCTCTTGTTTTTACTTAGCTTTACTAGTTTTGACGTGAATGTAAATAATCACCCACCGGCGAACCGCACAGTTAAATTTGTGTTATTTATTACGCGTTTTGAGAAAAAGAATAAGGAGCTCGAATTCGGATTTTATTAAACGTCTATAGGCCTAACAGAAAATTATTTTATCACACCCCCCTATCCATTAAAATTACCCCTTTACAAGCGTTTGAAGCTGGAGTTTCGCTTGAACTTGCAAACTCTACCTGATTTTATAATGTTCTAAGGAGTGTCCACCAGCAATAAGGCATGAAGTTTGTAGAGCAACACACGAGCTATCTAATATCTTGTTTTGTTTTTACTTAGCTTTCATAGTTTTGACGTGCATGTAAATAATCACCCACCGGTGAACCGCACAGTTAAATTTGTTTTATTTATTACGCGTTTCGAGATTTAAAAAAAAAAACTCGATTTGAAATTTTGTTAAGCGTGTATGGGGCTAACAGAAAGTAATGTTATTATACCCGCCGTTCAAAAAACATTACCCCTTTACAAACGTTTGAAGTTGGAGTTTAGCTTGAACTTGCAAACTGCACGATTTGATAATGTTCTAAGGAGTGTCCACCAGCAATGAGGCATAAAATTTGTAGAGCAACACACGAGCTATCTGATATCGTCTTTTGTTTTTACTTAGCTTTCCAAGTTTTGATGCGAATGTAAATAATCACCCACCGGCGAACCGCACAGTTAAATTTGTGTTATTTATTACGCGTTTTGAGAAAAAAAATAAGGAGCTCGAATTCGGATTTTATTAAACGTCTATAGGCCTAACAGAAAATTATTTTATCACACCCGCCTATCCATTAAAATTACCCCTTTACAAGCGTTTGAAGCTGGAGTTTCGCTTGAACTTGCAAACTCTACCTGATTAGATAATGTTCTAAGGAGTGTCCACCAGCAATAAGGCATGAATATTGTAGAGCAACACGCGATCTATCTAATATCGTCTCTTGATCTTTCTTAGCTTTCCTAGTTTTGACGTGAATGTAAATAATCACCCACCGGCGAACCACACAGTTAAATTTGTGTTATTTATTACGCGTTTTGAGATTTTAAAAAAACTTAATTTTGAATTTTGTTAAGCGTGTATAGGGCTAACAGAAAGTTATGTTATTATACCCGCCGTTCAAAAAACATTACCCCTTTACAAACGTTTGAAGTTGGAGTTTAGCTTGAACTTGCAAACTGCACGATTTGATAATGTTCTAAGGAGTGTCCACCAGCAATGAGGCATAAAATTTGTAGAGCAACACACGAGCTATCTGATATCGTCTTTTGTTTTTACTTAGCTTTCCAAGTTTTGATGTGAATGTAAATAATCACCCACCGGCGAACCGCACAGTTAAATTTGTGTTATTTATTACGCGTTTTGAGAAAAAAAATAAGGAGCTCGAATTCGGATTTTATTTAACGTCTGTAGGCCTAACAGAAAATTATTTTATCACACCCCCCTATCCATTAAAATTACCCCTTTACAAGCGTTTGAAGCTGGAGTTTCGCTTGAACTTGCAAACTCTGCCTGATTTGATAATGTTCTAAGGAGTGTCCACCAGCAATAAGGCATGAAGTTTGTAGAGCAACACACGAGCTATCTAGCATCTTGTTTTGTTTTTACTTAGCTTTCCTAGTTTTGACGTGAATGTAAATAATCACCCAGCGGCGAGCCGCACAGTTAAATTTGTGTTATTTATTACGCGTTTCGAGATTAAATAAAAAAAACTCGATTTGAAATTTTGTTAAGCGTGTATGGGGCTAACAGAAAGTTATGGTATTATACCCGCCGTTCAAAAAACATTACCTCTTTACAATTGTTTGAAGTTGGGGTTTAGCTTGAACTTGCAAACTCTGCACGATTTGATAATGTTCTAAGGAGTGTCCACCAGCAATAAGGCATGAAGTTTGTAGAGCAACACACGAGCTATCTAGCATCTTGTTTAGTTTTTACTTAGCTTTCCTAGTTTTGACGTGAATGTAAATAATCACCCAGCGGCGAGCCGCACAGTTAAATTTGTGTTATTTATTACGCGTTTCGAGATTAAATAAAAACTAACTCGATTTGGAATTTTGTTAAGCGTGTATGGGGCTAACAGAAAGTTATGTTATTATACCCGCCGGTCAAAAAACATTACTTCTTTACAAGCGTTTGAAGTTGGAGTTTCGCTTGAATTTGCAAACTGTGCCCAATTTGATAATGTTCTTAGGAGTGTCCACCAGCAATAGGCCATGTCATTTGTAGAGCAACACACGAGCTATCTAATATCGTTTTTTGTTTTTACTTTGCTTTCCTAGTTTTGACGCGAATGTAAATAATCACCCAGCGGCGAGCCGCACAGTTAAGTTTGTTTTATTTATTACACGTTTCGAGATTAAATAAAAAAAAACTCGATTTATATTTTTTTTAAGCGTGTATGGGGCTAACAGAAAGTAATGTTATTATACCCGCCTGTGAAAAAAAAGTACTTCTTTACAAGCGTTTGAAGTTGGAGATTAGCATTACCTTCCAAACTCTGCCTGATTTGATAATGTTCTAAGGAGTGTCCACCAGCAATAAGGCATGAAGTTTGTAGAGCAACACACGAGCTATCTAGCATCTTGTTTTGTTTTTACTTAGCTTTCCTAGTTTTGACGTGAATGTAAATAATCACCCAGCGGCGAGCCGCACAGTTAAATTTGTGTTATTTATTACGCGTTTCGAGATTAAATAAAAAAAACTCGATTTGAAATTTTGTTAAGCGTGTATGGGGCTAACAGAAAGTTATGGTATTATACCCGCCGTTCAAAAAACATTACCTCTTTACAATTGTTTGAAGTTGGGGTTTAGCTTGAACTTGCAAACTCTGCACGATTTGATAATGTTCTAAGGAGTGTCCACCAGCAATAAGGCATAAAATTTGTAGAGCAACACACGAGCTATCTGATATCGTCTTTTGTTTTTACTTAGCTTTTCAAGCTTTGATGCGAATGTAAATAATCACCCACCGGCAAACCGCACAGTTAAATTTGTGTTATTTATTACGCGCTTTGAGAAAAAAAATAAGGAGCTCGAATTCGGATTTTATTTAACGTCTGTAGGCCTAACAGAAAATTATTTTATCACACCCCCCTATACATTAAAATTACCCCTTTACAAGCGTTTGAAGCTGGAGTTTCGCTTGAACTTGCAAACTCTGCCTGATTTGATAATGTTCTAAGGAGTGTCCACCAGCAATAAGGCATGAAGTTTGTAGAGCAACACACGAGCTATCTAGCATCTTGTTTTGTTTTTACTTAGCTTTCCTAGTTTTGACGTGAATGTAAATAATCACCCAGCGGCGAGCCGCACAGTTAAATTTGTGTTATTTATTACGCGTTTCGAGATTAAATAAAAACTAACTCGATTTGGAATTTTGTTAAGCGTGTATGGGGCTAACAGAAAGTTATGTTATTATACCCGCCGGTCAAAAAACATTACTTCTTTACAAGCGTTTGAAGTTGGAGTTTCGCTTGAATTTGCAAACTGTGCCCAATTTGATAATGTTCTAAGGAGTGTCCACCAGCAATAGGCCATGTCATTTGTAGAGCAACACACGAGCTATCTAATATCGTTTTTTGTTTTTACTTTGCTTTCCTAGTTTTGACGCGAATGTAAATAATCACCCAGCGGCGAGCCGCACAGTTAAGTTTGTTTTATTTATTACACGTTTCGAGATTAAATAAAAAAAAACTCGATTTATATTTTTTTTAAGCGTGTATGGGGCTAACAGAAAGTAATGTTATTATACCCGCCTGTGAAAAAAAAGTACTTCTTTACAAGCGTTTGAAGTTGGAGATTAGCATTACCTTCCAAACTTTGAGCGATTTGAAAATGTTCTAAGGAGTGTCCACCAGCAATAAGGCATGAAGTTTGTAGAGCAACACACGAGCTATCTAATGTCATTTTTTGTTTTTACTTAGCATTCGTAGTTTTGACGTGAATGTAAATAATCACCCAGCGGCGAGCCACACAGTTAAATTTGTATTATTTATTACGCGTTTCGAGATTAAATAAAAACTAACTCGATTTGGAATTTTGTTAAGCGTGTATAGGGCTAACAGAAAGTTATGTTATTATACCCGCCGGTCCAAAAACCTTACTTCTGTACAAGCGTTTGAAGTTGGAGCTTAGCATTACCTTCCAAACTTTGAGCGATTTGACAATGTTCTAAGGAGTGTCCACCAGCAATAAGGCATGAATATTGAAGAGCAACACACGATCTATCTAATATCGTCTCTTGTTTTTACTTAGATTGCCTAGTTTTGACGTGAATGTAAATAATCACCCAGCGGCGAACCGCACAGTTAAATTTGTGTTATTTATTACGCGTTTTGAGAAAAAGAATAAGGAGCTCGAATTCGGATTTTATTAAACGTCTATAGGCCTAACAGAAAATTATTTTATCACACCCGCCTATCCATTAAAATTACCCCTTTATAAGCGTTTGAAGCTGGAGTTTCGCTTGAACTTGCAAACTCTACCTGATTTGATAATGTTCTAAGGAGTGTCCACCAGCATTAAGGCATGAAGTTTGAGAGCAACACACGAGCTATCTAATATCTTGTTTTGTTTTTACTTAGCTTTCCTAGTTTTGACGTGCATGTAAATAATCACCCACCGGCGAACCGCACAGTTAACTTTGTTTTATTAATTACGCGTTTCGAGATTAAATAAAAAAAACTCGATTTGAAATTTTGTTAAGCGTGTATGGGGCTAACAGAAAGTTATGTTATTATACCCGCCTGTGAAAAAAAAGTACTTCTTTACAAGCGTTTGAAGTTGGAGATTAGCATTACCTTCCAAACTTTGAGCGATTTGAAAATGTTCTATGGAGTGTCCACCAGCAATAAGGCATGAAGTTTGTAGAGCAACACACGAGCTATCTAATGTCATTTTTTGTTTTTACTTAGCATTCGTAGTTTTGACGTGAATGTAAATAATCACCCAGCGGCGAGCAGCACAGTTAAATTTGTGTTATTTATTACGCGTTTCGAGATTAAATAAAAACTAACTCGATTTGGAATTTTGTTAAGCGTGTATAGGGCTAACAGAAAGTTATGTTATTATACCCGCCGGTCCAAAAACCTTACTTCTGTACAAGCGTTTGAAGTTGGAGCTTAGCATTACCTTCCAAACTTTGAGCGATTTGACAATGTTCTAAGGAGTGTCCACCAGCAATAAGGCATGAATATTGAAGAGCAACACACGATCTATCTAATATCGTCTCTTGTTTTTACTTAGATTGCCTAGTTTTGACGTGAATGTAAATAATCACCCAGCGGCGAACCGCACAGTTAAATTTGTGTTATTTATTACGCGTTTTGAGAAAAAGAATAAGGAGCTCGAATTCGGATTTTATTAAACGTCTATAGGCCTAACAGAAAATTATTTTATCACACCCGCCTATCCATTAAAATTACCCCTTTACAAGCGTTTGAAGCTGGAGTTTCGCTTGAACTTGCAAACTCTACCTGATTTGATAATGTTCTAAGTAGTGTCCACCAGCAATAAGGCATGAAGTTTGTAGAGCAACACACGAGCTATCTAATATCTTGTTTTGTTTTTACTTAGCTTTCCTAGTTTTGACGTGCATGTAAATAATCACCCACCGGCGAACCGCACAGTTAACTTTGTTTTATTAATTACGCGTTTCGAGATTAAATAAAAAAAACTCGATTTGAAATTTTGTTAAGCGTGTATGGGGCTAACAGAAAGTTATGTTATTATACCCGCCGGTCAAAAAAAATTACTTCTTTACAAGCGTTTGAAGTTGGAGTTTAGCATTACCTTCCAAACTTTGAGCGATTTGACAATGTTTTAAGGAGTGTCCACCAGCAATAAGGCATGAATATTGTAGAGCAACACGCGATCTATCTAATATCGTCTCTTGTTTTTACTTAGCTTTCCTAGTTTTGACGTGAATGTAAATAATCACCTACCGGCGAACCGCACAGTTAAATTTGTGTTATTTATTACGCGTTTTGAGAAAAAGAATAAGGAGCTCGAATTCGGATTTTATTAAACGTCTATAGGCCTAACAGAAAATTATTTTATCACACCCCCCTATCCATTAAAATTACCCCTTTACAAGCGTTTGAAGCTGGAGTTTCGCTTGAACTTGCAAACTCTACCTGATTTTATAATGTTCTAAGGAGTGTCCACCAGCAATAAGGCATGAAGTTTGTAGAGCTACACACGAGCTATCTAATATCTTGTTTTGTTTTTACTTAGCTTTCATAGTTTTGACGTGCATGTAAATAATCACCCACCGGCGAACCGCACAGTTAAATTTGTTTTATTTATTACGCGTTTCGAGATTTAAAAAAAAAACTCGATTTGAAATTTTGTTAAGCGTGTATGGGGCTAACAGAAAGTAATGTTATTATACCCGCCGGTCAAAAAAAATTACTTCTTTACAAGCGTTTGGAGTTGGAGTTTAGCATTACCTTCCAAACTTTGAGCGATTTGACAATGTTTTAAGCAGTGTCCACCAGTAATAAGACGACTGACGACCGGATGGCTAAGTGGTTAGAGAACCTGACTACGAAGCTTGAGGTCCCGGGTTCGAATCCCGGCCGGGGCAGATATTTGTATGAATAATACGAATGTTTGTTCTCGGGTCTTGGATGTTTAATATGTATTTAAGTATTTATTTATCTATATAAGTATGTTTATCCGTTGCTTAGTACCCATAACACAAGCTTTGCTTAGCTTACTTTGGGACTAGGTCAATTGGTGTGAATTGTCCCGTGATATTTATTTATTTATTTATTTAATAAGGCATGAATATTGTAGAGCAACACACGGTCTATCTAATATCGTCTCTTGTTTTTACTTAGATTTCCTAGTTTTGACGTGAATGTAAATAATCACCCACCGGCGAACCGCACAGTTAAATTTGTGTTATTTATTACGCGTTTTGAGAAAAAGAAATAAGGAGCTCGAATTCGGATTTTATTAAACGTCTATAGGCCTAACAGAAAATTATTTTATCACACCCGCCTATCCATTAAAATTACCCCTTTACAAGCGTTTGAAGCTGGAGTTTCGCTTGAACTTGCAAACTCTACCTGATTTGATAATGTTCTAAGGAGTGTCCACCAGCAATAAGGCATGAATATTGTAGAGCAACACGCGATCTATCTAATATCGTCTCTTGATCTTTCTTAGCTTTCCTAGTTTTGACGTGAATGTAAATAATCACCCACCGGCGAACCACACAGTTAAATTTGTGTTATTTATTACGCGTTTTGTGATTAAAAAAAAACTTAATTTTGAATTTTGTTAAGCGTGTATAGGGCTAACAGAAAGTTATGTTATTATACCCGCCGTTCAAAAACATTACCCCTTTACAAACGTTTGAAGTTGGAGTTTAGCTTGAACTTGCAAACTGCACGATTTGATAATGTTCTAAGGAGTGTCCACCAGCAATAAGGCATGAAGTTTGTAGAGCAACACACGAGCTATCTAGCATCTTGTTTTGTTTTTACTTAGCTTTCCTAGTTTTGACGTGAATGTAAATAATCACCCAGCGGCGAGCCGCATAGTTAAATTTGTGTTATTTATTACGCGTTTCGAGATTAAATAAAAAAAACTCGATTTGAAATTTTGTTAAGCGTGTATGGGGCTAACAGAAAGTTATGTTATTATACCCGCCGTTCAAAAAACATTACCTCTTTACAATTGTTTGAAGTTGGGGTTTAGCTTGAACTTGCAAACTCTGCACGATTTGATAATGTTCTAAGGAGTGTCCACCAGCAATAAGGCATAAAATTTGTAGAGCAACACACGAGCTATCTGATATGGTCTTTTGTTTTTACTTAGCTTTCCAAGCTTTGATGCGAATGTAAATAATCACCCACCGGCAAACCGCACAGTTAAATTTGTGTTATTTATTACGCGTTTTGAGAAAAAAAATAAGGAGCTCGAATTCGGATTTTATTTAACGTCTGTAGGCCTAACAGAAAATTATTTTATCACACCCCCCTATACATTAAAATTACCCCTTTACAAGCGTTTGAAGCTGGAGTTTCGCTTGAACTTGCAAACTCAGCCTGATTTGATAATGTTCTAAGGAGTGTCCACCAGCAATAAGGCATGAAGTTTGTAGAGCAACACACGAGCTATCTAGCATCTTGTTTTGTTTTTACTTAGCTTTCCTAGTTTTGACGTGAATGTAAATAATCACCCAGCGGCGAGCCGCACAGTTAAATTTGTGTTATTTATTACGCGTTTCGAGATTAAATAAAAACTAACTCGATTTGGAATTTTGTTAAGCGTGTATGGGGCTAACAGAAAGTTATGTTATTATACCCGCCGGTCAAAAAAAATTACTTCTTTACAAGCGTTTGAAGTTGGAGCTTAGCATTACCTTCCAAACTTTGAGCGATTTGACAATGTTCTAAGGAGTGTCCACCAGCAATAAGGCATGAATATTGTAGAGCAACACACGGTCTATCTAATATCGTCTCTTGTTTTTACTTAGATTTCCTAGTTTTGAAGTGAATGTAAATAATCACCCACCGGCGAACCGCACAGTTAAATTTGTGTTATTTATTACGCATTTTGAGAAAAAAAAATAAGGAGCTCGAATTCGGATTTTATTAAACGTCTATAGGCCTAACAGAAAATTATTTTATCACACCCGCCTATCCATTAAAATTATCCCTTTACAAGCGTTTGAAGCTGTAGTTTCGCTTGAACTTGCAAACTCTACCTGATTTGATAATGTTCTAAGGAGTGTCCACCAGCAATAAGGCATGAAGTTTGTAGAGCAACACACGAGCTATCTAATATCTTGTTTTGTTTTTACTTAGCTTTCATAGCTTTGACATGAATGTAAATAATCACCCACCGGCGAACCGCACAGTTAAATTTGTTTTTATTTATTACGCGTTTCGAGATTAAATAAAAAAAACTCGATTTGAAATTTTGTTAAGCGTGTATGGGGCTAACAGAAAGTAATGTTATTATACCCGCCGGTCAAAAAAAATTACTTCTTTACAAGCGTTTGGAGTTGGAGTTTAGCATTACCTTCCAAACTTTGAGCAATTTGACAATGTTTTAAGGAGTGTCCACCAGCAATAAGGCATGAAGTTTGTAGAGCAACACACGAGCTATCTAATATCTTGTTTTGTTTTTACTTAGCTTTCATAGTTTTGACGTGAATGTAAATAATCACCCAGCGGCGAGCCGCACAGTTAAATTTGTGTTATTTATTACGTGTTTCGAGATTAAATAAAAACTAACTTGATTCGGAATTTTGTTAAGCGTGTATAGGGCTAACAGAAAGTTATGTTATTATACCCGCCTGTCAAGAAACATTACTCCTTTACAAGCGTTTGAAGTTGGAGCTTAGCATTACCTTCCAAACTTTGAGCGATTTGACAATGTTCTAAGGAGTGTCCACCAGCAATAAGGCATGAATATTGTAGAGCAACACACGAGCTATCTGATACCGTCTTTTATTTTTAGTTAGCTTTCCTAGTTTTGACGTGAATGTAAATAATCACCCACCGGCGAACCGCACAATTATATTTAGAATAGAATAGAATAGAATAGATTTATTTGGTGTTAAAAAGTTTGTACATGAAATCTTAATCTAAATGAAACAGTAGTTAACAAAGCACCAAAATGGATGCCACTCAGCAAATGCCGATGTCTGAATTTCTTCAGTCATGGCGCTGGTTTTCAGGGCAACCAAGAATACAACAGGATAGTATTATAAAGCTAGACTAACTAAACATGTGGAGAGAGATGTCACAGTATTTGTGTATTTGTATTTGTGTTATTTATGACGCGTTTTGAGAATTAAAATAAGGAGCTCAAATTTAAATTTTATGAAGCGTGCATAGAGCTAACAGAAATAGTATATTACTGCAGAGGGCGGGAAAAGTCACTTCGTGGATGAGTATGGTTTTGAAGGACGAGGCATAGCCGAGTCCTTCAATAGAAACGAATCCACGAAATGACATTCCTGCCGAGGCCTGTGTATGGAGTGCCCCCCTCCCCCCCCCCTCCCATAATTATTTATTTTTGTAATTTAACTACAAAACTAAATATCGGCTTTGACAAGACATCTGTACTCTAAATTTCATTGATATAATCTTGTTGTTTTCGAGTAAAATGCCTGTAACATACGGACGGACGAACAGACAGACGAACTAGACGAAACTATAAGGGTTCTATTTTTGCGATTATTGTTCCGGAACCCTAAAAATCACCCTCTGGTCACATTAAGTCTATGGGAAGCACTCCAAAAAAAATTATTTTTTATTTTTTATTGTACTATTTTGTCGGCATAGTTTACATATGTATATATTCGTGCAAAATTAGTTTTCTAGCATTGATAGTCCCTGAGCAAAGCCACGGATGGACAGTCAAACAGGAAGACATGGCGAAGCTAAATGGGTTCCGTTTTTTCACTTTTGGCTACTTAACCCTAAAAAGTGGTGTAAGATCAAATCAACCAGTAAATTTTTAACAAAACTTATTTCATTATTTTGTAGTATACTTGGGATACAGCCACTTGTTTAATGACTTATCCTATGCTGATGACGGTCTTTTGTTTTCTTCGCTACCTGTGGTATAACCCCTTACCGTAGTAGTACGTTATTGTTCTAAGTTTGAAGGCGGTGCTTATAGACGGGCAGGTGCAGGGGCAGGCAGGTAAATGAAATTGTTCCATTGGGCTTTTGTACAAAACAATGTAAATACGCTTTACTGAACCCGACTTAGTAAAAAATAGGTAGGTACAGAAAACAGGTGCATAGAGAAAATACCTACTTACTTTAGGTAAGCTGAAAGACAATAGGTACGACCACGGTAAGCTATACAATAGGCGGCCATATTGCTGCTTACTGTTTTGTATGACCAAATTATACTTCGTACACTTTATTTCTCACTCCAATCTGAATTCGTATACTTACTATCTATCTATGGGACTTCTATCACTTCTACTAGCTCGTGCTGAGGCACCGACTTTAAACTGGTAGATAAAATGTTTTTATGGTTTTTTGTAGGTTGCTTAGTTTTTTGTTTTGCACCTGACGCTTCACGCACTTAATTCGAAAGTAAATCACTAATTACTGATCATTTATGCCAAGCGACCTTCAAAGAACAAAGTGTGATCTCCACCTCCCCCATAGTCACTCCCGAACCTCTCCGAAAATTCTTTGAATGTCACTTGAATCTTTTCTCACTCAGGCTCAGTCAATATAAGCTACGGATCAGTTCCAGTACTCTGCTAGCATCTTTTAAGAAGTATAAAAAAATATTTTAACAGTCGTACATAGAAAAAATTACACTCACACACACATACATACACACACACACACACACACACACACACACACACACACACACACACACACACACACACACACACACACACACACACACACACACACACACACATACACACACACATACAAACATCATCACGCCTGCTTTCCCAAATGGGGTAAGCAGAGCAAATGAAACGTTACCGCATCGGAGCCACTATTAACAATTTACAAAAAATTAAAATTAAAAAGTTACCTACAAAATAAAAATAAACATTTTTTTGCCCCTAAGCCTCGCGGCTACTCCGAAACAACGTTCAAGATTCGTGTCGTGCGATCCCTCTCGCTCTCGTATTGAATAGTATAAGTGTGAGAGAGACCGCACGACACGAACTTCGAACGTTGTGTTTCGGAGTAGCCCTTCTGATTAGTACTTAGCTTATGCTGACGTTTTAAACTAAGCATTAAGAAGGAAACCAAATATATCAAGAGATAATCGTTACGATCATGGAATACGTACGTTACACTTTACACTAAAAATAACAGTGACATTGTGCAAAAATAAATAAAACTAATTTTAACGAAAATACTCATTTAATGAAAATCTTCCTTCACTTCCACTTGAAACATTTCTTCAATTCTCAGTAAAATTAAGTAGATTCTTAGCATAAAAATAAACTGAACATTAGGGTCAGGTGACACCCAAAGAATTGGGCTTTTTTTTAGCCCAGTGACCTCCACCTTCCCCATAGTCACTCCCATTCTCTCCGAAAATTCCATGAGTGTCACTCGCCCCTTTTGTGAGTTTAGAATTAAGCGCTTTACTTTACCATACCTTACTATGTATACATTACCATACCGTACCGTACCATACATTACCGTACCATAACATACCTTACCATACCTACGTCAGATATTAAGACTTAATATGCAAAGAATTTTTTTATAAATGAAGCTGTCGTCGGACATACCTACTTAATAGGTACCTGAAAATAATATTAAGGCAATTGTTATGGTATGCCTAACTTGTTATAAAAAATAAAGTAAACTAATAAAGAACGTTATGTTTCCGTATCACGTTAAAATAGCTATTCATATTGTAAATTAGAGTAAAAAAGATGTGTAATCGAAAAAAGATCGTATTTTAAGTGTGTTTTTTTGTAACAAGCCATAAAGCAAAGACTTGTAAAAAAAAGAAATGACGCTGCATTCAAAAAGAAATTGATTAACTTGACATTTTTACAACTCAAAGTCAAAGTCAATTACTACTATTATTTATCATATATGATGCGTTTGATTCACGGAAACAACGCCTATTAAATAGAGATTATAAACATTTACAAAATTAAACTACAACATGTAAAAACACAAAAATGTATTTCGTCTAGCAATCAGTTATAAAAAGTCGGAAAAATTACATGCAATAATCATCGTTCGACACCTGCAAGGAATATGATCGCAACTCATTTTCACTAACTTAACAGGGTGGCGCATCAAATATTTATATTTTTTAATAAAACCATACAAAACCGCCGTGTACATTACAGTGAACAAAGCTAAAACTAAAAAAGTTTTTGATTGTTTAGTCACAAAAAATACATTTCTTTTACCCTTTTCTATAACATAAGAATATTACGGTTGGAAAACTGTGCCGAAACTCAGACATACAATTCTCTTTGTATTTAAGTATTAAATTTTAATAAGGTTATGTCGAGGAATAAAAATGTAAATAGTAATACAATTTTTTCATGCCTTTTCGACAAAGTTAGTTTCTTGTTAAGTTGAAAGAAAGAAAGATAACATTTATTCGTGAGAAACAATGAATATATAATAAAATAGAGAAAAAAACAAAATAAAGGCATGTATGTCACGAAATGGTCCCAAATCAGCAATCTGCCGGTCTTGCGAACGGCGCTGGTCTTCCTTTGGGACCATCTGGTCATCATACATTAAAAAAAAAGTTAAAGTTGCTATTTTATTCACCCCAGTACACCCTTAGTTACAATGTTCTTCTATGCTCTAACTTTCTAACGCAAAGGAATTAAGAGACGTTGAGATACGAGAGTTAAGAAAAAAGATTTTTTTTTCTTGCGAAATCATGATTGTAACTCAAAATTGAAAAAAAAGTGAGTTAAAGTGAGGTAAAGTGTGTTATATGATCCTTGCAGTGTCAACTGTAGATGAAATTATACTGTGATCATTATTGAAATGATGACGCAATGTAAGCTACGGAGGACACGATCAATGCTAGTGACTTGCCAGCAGACTTGCCTTTTGAGAAGAGTCTAAAGCAGCAGTACAGAGGAATTAGTTGAAATTTTGAAAAAAAAAAAAGGAAATTAAAACATGTAAATGGGTAACAATTACGATCAGATACATAACACGGAAAAATAACTGAATAATTGTGCATATACATAACATGAACCAAAAATAATGAGAGTCGAATACGCTTCGAAGCCATGAAATATTGGAGCAATTGTATTATTCTCCCGCACCCATCTCTTTACTTTTTCATCGTTCTGATGACCACTCCCAGTTTCAACAATTTGTTTCTGAAAAATTGATAAACATGGTATACATTAACATAATTGGGTAAAATTGAAAAAAAAATATATATATAAATCTGTTAACAATTTTGTAACACAGTAAATTATACAAACTAAAAACTTAAATAACTAAGTCATTTAATAGAGTATCTGTTGTTTACAAATCGTTTAGTTACAATTAGTGTTATGACCAAATGACACCCAAAGATTTTAGTGCTTGCACAGTGACCTCCACTTTTCCCAGAGCCACTCCCTGTCTTTCCTAAAGCTTCGTGAATACCATTTTTGTCGCAGCAATAAATGAAGTTAATCTTAATAAGCCATTTACATGGTGTTCGTTGTAGTCATTATGTTTTCGCCTCCTTAAAGATCAATAAAATCATCTTCTTTTGTAGACAAATAAGTGCATCTCTTTTTTTTCGATATTTAGCTGAAACAGTAGTAATAAGTGATTGATTATTTAAACCTTCTAAATGTTATATACCTATCGCATTTAATCGAAATCTAGAATTGAAATCAATCCATTTTTTCATCTAACATCATTGTGTATCTTTAGCATATAAGATCCTCATTCTATCATCTGGCTGTTTATCATAAAATAATGACGAAACCTTTGTGTATTAAATGAAAACAAAATTTTTGATTAATATAAATCATCATCATCATCATCATCTTAGCTGTAGGATGTCCACTTGGACATAGGCCTCCCCTTGAATAGAAATAACACCTATTAAATAAAAATATACATATTTACTAACAAGGCTACACTACCAATCTACTAGCAAAGGGTTCTGAAAAGTCAGAAAAATAACGTGCAATTAATAAAATTAGCGTTAAATCAGTAATAAGTAGCATTATTTTGTGAACAGAGAAATGCAGGCTTGCAAAATCAATAGTAAGCTACTGAGGCTACAATCAGCACAAGTACTCTGCCAGCATCTTTTGAGAAGAATAAAAAAAACAATAATAAGTATTAAGCTAAACTGAAGTTTCAAGCAATTAAGAAGAACACCAAATAGAGAGATCATTGTTACAATCATGGATTACGTAACACTAAAAATTACAGTAAAATTGTGTATGTGAAATAAAACAGTAATTTTTATGAAAATAGACTAATTTAATGAAAATATTTCTCCACTTACACTTGAAACATTCTTACCTGAACACTTGCTTTGGTGGTAAATTGTTAATATATCTTTTGCTAATTTGTTAATACTTGATGTTTACATAACTGAAAAGCCAAATTAATTATTAAATAACTAATGTACATATTAAACAATATAAATAAAGCACTAATTTGAACATCGGCTTAAAAAGTTTCTAACTAAATTACAACTGTAATTTGCTGAATTCTATGTAAAAGCTAGTAAATTCTAAGTATAAAAATTAACTGCACATTAGGGTCAGATGACACCCAAAGAATTGGACTTTTATAAGCCCAGTGACCTCCACCTTCCCCATAGTCACTCCCATTCTCTCCGAAAATTCCATGAGTGTCACACCCCCCCTTCTGTGAGTTATTACACATTTAATTAATCACTTTACTTTACCATACCTTACCATACATTACCATACCGTACCATATATTACCGTACCGTACCATACCATACCTTACCCCCAAAAAAGGGATGTGTATACATAAAAGAATTTTATAAATAAAGCTGTTGTCAGACATACAATACCTCAAATAAAGGTTAAGGCAATTGATATGTCCACCTTGTAATAATGTTATAAGATTCCGTATCATGTTATTGTTAAGTAAGCATTTGTTCATAATTAGTAAATCGGAAGAAAAAAGATGTATGAAATAAACCTAAGATCGTATTTCAGGGGTGGTTTTTATATATAACAAGCCGTACAAACCAAAGATCTGTAAAAAAAAAAACAAAATAACTACTTATCATAGTGGTAAAGTAACTATATGGCGCCTTTGAATTAGATAGGTACCAGATAAAAAACCTAATAGCTGCCCAAAGTGTTAGTATTCTAATATTTAGTTTCACAATTTTGCTTTCGAAGGGGTAAATTTTTTAGCAAAATATTTTTTACATAATTCACAAATTTTATTCAATTGTACGATTTTGTCGGACATGGTCATAGTTTTCAACTCGTTTACTTCTAAAATGCAAGCTGGTGTTAAGTGTAATTTTCTGTAACATATGTGACATTTGAAATAAGAAGCTTCACTTACGATCTCTCTACCACATATATAACATACGTTGAACATTGGATCACTATTTTTTAAAAGCATTAATTTGATAGTTTTCCTATACTGATCGAAATTCATACCAGTCCCTTCAAGAGACGTACCATTTACCAAACATTCGAGTAGATATATGATTATCGGACCGCAGTTATGTTGATCCTTTTGTCTATAATGTTTAAATGTGTGTACCTTATTTACTGGACCTAATTGCAATTCATGCAGTAATTTATTGATTTTATCTTTATAATCCGACAATATTGCCTGTTCTCTACCTTTCGGCTCTATAATTGTAATACTTAATTTATCTGCTGATAAAATTACCATTGTATAGTGATTTAAAAGACAAAGTGGAAAAACTGTGTCTCTGTCATTGGGTAAATACAAAGAATCATAGAATGATTTAAGTAATCGATGACCTGAAAAAATATGTGTAGCGATTTCAACACCTAAAATATTGTATTTACCTTTATTTACTAAATGTAATGCATGGTTCACCGCAAAGCTAGTCATCCAAGCGTCTCCGTTTAGTGAAATGTAATCTCCTATTTTTAATTCTTTAGGAAGCACGTTAAGAGAATCCATTTTCGTTACATAATAGTCCCTGTTTACAACTGAATAGTAATCAATATCAGTTACCAAACCATTGGGGAATACATCAATACCTTGGCCAAGGCTGTCTGAACTGTGTGATCCTGGTAATACAGGCGAGTGCTGTACTTTACAGTACTCGCATTCAAAAGAACCTGAAAAGTTTGTGTCATTATCTAAAAGCTTCTTCGCGCATGATTGATGGATAGAGCAATTACAAACATCACATTGTACCCAATCAGTGACAATATCTATGGAGCTCGTACCTTTTCCACAATATTTACACATTTCATCACACATTAAACCGATATTAATAACATCAGCATTTTTAGGAACTTGCAACTCCTTCAAATGTCTACCTAGAAAATGGCTATGCAGAGGCCTTTTCCTCTTTTCCCATACCTCCACATCGTCATTTAAAACCTTAACAGCTTTATCAGTTTTAGTTAGCCTAGTTTTCGGAATTTCATTCAAGATTTCTTTAGTGATCGATACGGTATCAGACATAAGATGTCTGATTACCTGAGTACATTTCATATTAGACTGACCCTTTAAAATACCATGTTTGAGTTGGGCAAAGTAGTTTTCTACAGGAGCGTTACTTGTCCGTTTGTCTTTTAATAAATTACACCATAGGGGTAGATAAGTCATGTACTTGGTAACAAATACCTCGTATAGGTGTGGATTGTAATAAGAGTTAGATGTTTGTCCATGAGTATCAATATTTATACTTGACACGTTTTCTTTGCAGCGTTTGTAAAAAGGACTGTTGGCATATATGGAAGAACTTTTGACCTCACAACATTTCTCTATGGAAAACGAATTTTTTTCTACGTCTTCCGCAAGAACTACAAAACTTTTTTCACCTGTATTACGACAAAGTAAAATAAGATTTTGATACGCATTTGCTACGTTATGCGTATAAAATTTTGTATTAAGAATAATGTAGAGATTTGCAATAAATGCGTCGATCGTTTTCAAATCATCCATCAAAATAACGCTCACTAAAATATCCTTAAAAAAATGTTTATTATGTAAATTAAACTTCTCCACGTCTTGACACAGACATTTAACTAGATGAGCACAGCATAAAAATATAGGAGTCATTCCTAAATCGGTTTTGTCCTGTAAACATTTGTAACTTTTTTCCAGGTAATCTGAAAGTGAACATTTACAAAATGCTAGACAGACAGCGTTTATAAGCGCAAAACTGAAATCAGTGACAACCCCAGAAAAGGCAGGCCAGCAATTTTTGTCCTCACAAGAAACTCTAAAATCATTAAGCATTTTAAAAATAGTGTTAGTGTCGTGTTTCGCTGATATCATACCTAGTACAGGAAATATTCTGTCTGTTACAGGTACTTGAATGACACCAGAGTATAAATATATTCTTTTGTGAGGTTTTTCATTGTTTGGTGGTCTACAAACCCCACCTGTGGCATCAAGATGTAGTAAAGGTTTATTCAATGTTTTGAGAACAAATATTTGTTCATCGCTAAAAAGTTTCACATTTAAAGGAAAACATATTTCTTGCAGATAATTAGGATGATCTTTTTGATAAAGATATAAATCTAAAATATCATTTTTCGACCTATCATTTAGAGCGAGTGCTTCAGATCTAATTTTCCGTATGGTAGCGTCCGACTTCACAGATCGGAGGTTTTTTGTGTCGTGTAGTAATTGATTATTTATATCTAAGAGAGTATCTTTCTTTAAAGCTAAAGGTTTACTTTTAAGAGATAAATTTTTCAACATAGTCCTTCCCACTCCTCGGACTTGCTGCGTAAGATAATGTTTGTGGCTGAAATTTATGTTCGTACTATAGAGTTCAATTTTACAATTACTTAAATTAATTTTAAACTGTTTGCAGCCCTCGTGTTTGCATTTGGCGGTTATAGAAACCTTATTTGGACCTAAATATTTCTTATATTTAAAAACAATAATACAAGTATTATTAATATGTTTATCTATAGTTTTTCTAATGACATACGGGTAGACATTGACTTTCAACTTATCACCGCTAAATATTGATTTCCATACGCTTTCTCCTAGAACGTATGCCCCTTCTAGAACAGAACATTTTGTAGACTCTAGTGTGTCAACATTTTTTGTACCAATAGGTAGTGCAATCGCTGATGATGTATTGCTGCTAGAAATGTTAAGAATAACTTTGGGAATTTTTATTGTTTCCGGAGAAACTTTCATATCATTAACATTGAAATTGGATTGTAATGATTCAATTTCAGCAGTATTTCTAATTGGAGTAAACTTATTGTCAGTATCAGTACCAGATACTATGTTAACGATATGCTTATCGTCATCCGTAATCAAATCAGTAGAAGCTGATATTTCTTCTGGTTCGTATACAGGCGAAGATGTACGTGAAAATTGTAATACCTTATTTTCCAAAAAAACTGTGGACGCTGCCGGATACCTACTAATTTTATTTTGTAAATCACTATGAAACTCAGGCGAATCATTAATATTATTATTACCCGGTAAGACCTGCATTGGTGGATATTGGTCACCATCACAGGAGAGGTGACTGGCTGCTGTAAATGCTGAAACGATACCACACGAAGGTAATTTAATTGAAGAATTTTCACCTAAAACATCACAGATCTTTGAAGCAGAATAGTCCGTTTTACGTAGAGGCGATGACTTTGGAGAGCGCCCAAGATCATTACCATGATTTAACGCTGAAGTATTTGTTTGCGATTCATTGGCTTTCAACCACATCCTAAAGATTCGCTTCCTATATTTATATTCATTGGGTAGAGTGAAGTAATGGGTCAATTTTTCGTACGCTTGTTTATTTCTTGGTGGCACAGGATTTGATGATAATTTAAGTGTAATGATTGCTTTTCTTAAACTACTCTTTGAAAGCGCCTGTTTATTAAGTTCATCTTTCTGAAAGTGAATATTTCTGAACGTCAAATTGGAGTTGATTATGTAAAACAGTTGACTAGCATATTTGTATTTACAAGAGGAGTTTCTTAAATTATTAGCTATGACCGCGCAATCAGTTTTACTGACTACATCAATTTCGGTTAGAAGTGGATTAAACCTGTGGAGCTCTATGGATATTTTTTTAAAAGCTTCTAGCTTAAGTTTATACATAATGAGTAAGTACGTAGCGTTGGCTTTGACTAAGTTCCTATTTTTAAAATAGAAGTAAATGCAGTTCCTACAAATTAAAAAGCAATGTCATGAACAAGTGGATTTTAATTCCGAAGCTATAAAATAACCATTTATCGTACATAAAAGATAAAATCAATTATTAAAAAAAAATACAAACATTGGAACATAGAACCTCCTCCTTTTTTGAAGTCGGTTAATGAGTAAGTTTTAATAAGCTGAACCTTAAAAAATAAAGTATAATGAAAAAATACGTTCGTACGTAACGTTTTCCTAAATAAAAAAATATGAGTATATAACTTCCATTCAAGTGCAGTACAAATTAAACGTACCCAAATATAGGTATGAATATTAAAATTAAAGTTTGAAAAGTACGTATGTCTACAAATGATACCAACAAATAAAATCAACTCTCAGTGAAGCACTTTATTAAAGGAGATAAAAACACATTCAATGAGTAAATAATTTAAAAACCTAAGGATAAGCTTTCTTACAAACACGCACTTAATTTTTTGCTGAAATCAAAACAAATAAATAATTATGATGTAAAAATAAACAATTTTGAAAAATAAATAAAAGACGCTATAATTAAAGTCAAATCTTAGAATATAAATGTTAATTTAACAGGATAGGAACCGTAACACAAAGGTCATACAATATTTAAATATTTCAGTACTAAAAATGTCAAGCACTGAATAAATGTCAGTTTTTTTTTAAACATAAGTAGGTATAACTAAAAAAATCGCACAACAATTCGAAGTGATGTAGTAGGTCACACAAGAAGATAAAAAGGTAAAGAGGAACGATAAAATAAACTATAATACAAAACAAACAGACAGTTCTCTGTAATAAAGCTGAAATATAATCAATCTTATATCTACGATAGAGTAAAAGACAACTTTCCGGTTTATGATTTATTTTCGTATGCTAATAATAAACTAAATTTAAAACCAAATGAAAACGATACGTAACTTTAGAATAATATTCGTATAAGAACTTAATATCAACACCACCACCAACGTAAATAACGCTACGGCCACTACCCATACACTAAAATACCGCCACCATTCACAGTATAAAATAGTAGTAATACAGGACTAAATAAAATGTAATCTAAAAATACCTATAAATATTAGTTTTAACAGGGGAGAAACCGTAAAACAACGAAAATGCGATATTTAAATATTTCAGTGCTTAATAAGTATGTCAAAATGATGAACAGGTATTTTGACAATGTATACTTATAATTATTTGTTAACTTAATTGTAAACGTAAGTATGACAAAAAAACGTACGAGTAGGCAGATCGATTAAAACTTTCAATAAATTTCTTTGAAATGAAAACGTCACTGCTAAAAAAATATCTAAGTCAAACGGAATAAGTAAAGAAAAACGATAAAATAAAATGCAATTACCAACAAACAGTTCTATATAGTTAAGCTAAAATATAATTAATTCTATACCAACGATACAATGAAGACAACTTTACTGTTTATGTTTTATTTTCGCACGCTAACAACAAACGAAATTGAATAATAGCAAATGGAAATAGTTTAAAATCTAGAATTACTTACTTAAATGCACCTTATACTAACACCGCCACCGACGTGAAGCACCGCGGCTACCACCAACACCTTAAAACACCACCACCATCCAAAGCACTAAAAGCACAGGACTAAAAGCACCAATACCAAGAAAATCTAAATTTTACTTTGCACTTATACTTGTTTTGCAACAAGAAATAACAACAAGGTAAAATTTGTAAAAAAATCTGATAATTGACGAAACCGTGAGAAACGTACTCAGACCAGTGTCAAATAGCAAATGAACAGATTTTAACATTTTGTTAAAATTTTAGTTTTCCCCCCCTTCTCCACTGTAGGCAAACCGCATAACTGAGTCCTCGCCTGCGCGGTGCAGGGGCGCGGGGGTAGGACGACAAAGGGGACTGAAGGAGGTGCGGGCGGCAGGCGCTTCTTAGCACAGCTATTCACGCTCGCCGCCCGCACCTCCTTTAGTCCCCTTTGTCGTCCTACCCCCGCGCCCCTGTACCGCGCAGGCGAGGACTCAGTTACGCGGTTTGCCTATAACTATACGTAGTCACAAAAAATCACCAGGTATTATTATAAACAATAGGACAAAAGGGCAATGCCCACAATGGTCTTGCGGCATAAGGTAATTTACAAACGTAAGACGAGTTCAATTAACACTTGGAAGGTTTTTAAAAATTTCCAAGATAAGATCTGTCCAGTGCAACGTTTACCTAGTCAACATTTTAAACTTTCGTGATTTTCTCTCAGACATTAAATACCATAAACGGTAATATTTACCTAGACGTTCTTCAGAAAATGAAATAGAAATCATGGAAACAATTGTTCACTTACTATGTAACTTTTATTTTTCATGCATTACTATATAAGTTTTTTTAGTTTTATTGATTTATTTTGATTAATTTCGATTGATTTTTATGTTTATATGTATAAATTAAAAATGATTAAAAAAAATATGTAGAAACTTTTTGTTTGTGGCTGTTGACACCTTGGCCTCATAAAAAAATACGAGCATATACTACTACTAGTCAATTTCATTACAAAATCGCTTTTAATTTGTTATGTACTTGGGCCCTGACTATCTTGGTCTTATACAAAGTTTTCACTTTATGCACCAGAGCATAAAAAGTCATTTTAAGTCGCCTAGATCTAGCATAAACACGAACTTTACGAACATGATAAGTGAAAAATATGTTACAAGTTATCAAACAAATAAGGTAGCATTTGTTTTTGCTGGCGGATTCACTATCATTCAAAAATTCACAATAGCTTGCTTACGTGGATAGGTCCCAAAAATTGTTAATGGATGAAATATACCTAATTTTATGCAGTGGTCGGCACATGCGGAGTAACACCTCGGTATCCCAAGTAGAAATCCTAATATAGACATGATCAAAGTCCCGCGATCTTTTTCTATAAGTATATTTTTCACTTCTCATGCTTGTAAAGTTTGTGTTTATGCGGTATCTAGGCGACATAAAATTACTTTCTGTGCTTTAGTACATAAAGTGATATCTTCGTCTATAAGATAAGGTAATCAGATGTCAACAGCCACAAACAAAGAAGTTTGTATATTATATTTTTTTATTATTTTTATTTTATGTTTAACTGAAAAACAATCAAAATAAATAAATAAAACTAAAAAAATATAATTATACAGCAATACATAAAAAGTAAAAGGTACCTAGTAAGTGAACAAATTATTTCCACTGTTGCTACTTAAGTAATTTTCTCTCAATCGAAGTGAAAAGCAGTATAAAACTCGAGCATTAAACCTATTTTCCCCTCGACGTGTAACTATGCCGCATTTGTGCACAATGGCTTAGCGGAATTAATGCAGTGAGCTACGATAGTAACATATAATATCATTGAATTAATGTGAGATGCAATCTTGGCTATAAATCACTAAAACTAAAAATAAATAAAGAAACGAAACGACTCCACGAAATATTTTTTAACTAAGAATAGAACCGACTACGAAAGTCAGTGCGTTAGCAGGCCTCCAACCAGGTGGACTGATGACATCTTGAGAGTTGCGGAAATCGGTGGATGCAAGTCGCGAGTTGTCGTTCATTGTGGTGTTCTAATAATAAACGTTTATTGCAGACCAGGGTCCATAGATTGTTAGTAACATGTATGTTATTTAAAAGCGTTAGTAACACAAAAAAAATAAAATTATCATCAAAATTACTAATAAAAATAAAAATAAAATACATTAAAATTACAATCAAAATTAAAGTTAAAATTAAAATTTATTTTGCTAGTATTATCTAAGGGAGAGGCCTTTTGTTCAGCTGTGGACGTCTTCCGGTTGGTGATGATGATGACAAAAATCATGAAAATAATTTTCCACTACTTATTATAATTAAAAGTCGCTCAGCACGAGCCAGCGGAAGTGTACCTATTTGTAGTCGTCTACCTCACCTAGATACTATATACTAGGCTTCTATCACTCCTGCTGGCTCATGCTGAGGCACCGAGTCGTATGATTCCGTTGAATTAGAAGTTTATTTTAATTACTGTTTCAAGAGATGGTAGACCCGAGTTCTTGATATTAATTTCAGTTAGATAACTCTACATTTTCTTAAGAGATAGCATCTCGACAGATGGACAGATAAAAGACAGCCAGATGGACATACAAACGGACGACCAATTCGGATTTTAATGAGAAATAAAGTGCACGAAGTATAATTTGCTCATACAAAACAGTAAGCAGTAATATGGCCGCCTATTGTATAGCTTACCGTGGTCGTACCTATTGTCTTTCAGCTTACCTAAAATAGGTAGGTACTTTCTCTATGCACCTGTTTTCTGTACCTACCTATTTTTTACTAAGTCGGGTTCAGTAAAGCGTCATTACATTGTATCGTACAAATAGCTCAATGGAAAAATTTCATTTACCTGCCCGCTGGCACCTGTACTGCCCGTCTCATAAGCACCGCCTACAAACCTTACATTAACGTAATAAAAAAAAAATTAAAGTTTGTGGTGAATACAACAGAACAATGTACTACTACGGTAAGGTGCTACACCACAGGTAGCGTAGAAAACAAAAGACCGTTAGTCATTAAACACGTGGCTGTATCCCGAGTCAAGTACAAAATAATGAATGAAATAATTCCGTAGCCAAAATGGAAAAAATGGAACCTATATAGCTTCGTCATGTCTGTCTGTCTGTCCATCCGCGGCTTTACTCAGGGACTATTAATTGCTAGAAAACTGTTTATATATATATATGAACAGCTTTCTAGCAATTAATAGTCCCTAATATATATATATATATATATATATATATATACGTCTATGGAAAGTACTTACTCCAAAGTTTTTTTTTATATATATATAAAAAACTTTGGAGTAAGTACTTCCCATAGACGTAAAGTGAGGGTGTTTTTTTTCTCATCCAACCTTGTAGTGTGGGGTATCGTTGGAGAGGTCTTCTAAAACCATTAGGGGTTGCTAAGACGATTTTTTGATTGAGTGATTTGTTTACAAAATATTCAACTTTAAAATGCAAATATTCATTAAAATCGAGCGTCCTCCCTCCTCTAAATTCAAAATCTAAACCGATAGGTGGAAAAATTTGAAAAAAATCAGAATGATATAGTTTATTTCAGCTAAATATACGAAAATGCACTTTACAAAGGATTTTACAACTTGTTTTGTTGCTAAATATGAAAGGAAAAGATAACAAAGAGACATAATAAAACTGACCGAAGTGTGGCACGTTACTGGAGTAGCTCAACTCTTCTTGATCTTTGAAATATATATTTTTTAAGCCGTCTATATTTTAATGCAAAAAAGAAAGCTAGTTAGACACTAACAAAATCCTGCACTTAAGCCTAGAAAGTATCTCATCACTATACACATCGCCTCTTATTGATTAATTGTTTAATAATGAAATCTCTCGCTCGAGATTTATACCTGAACTGGACACTTTTAAGTAGGGGGGGGGAGGGGTACCTATTGTTTTCCAAATACAATTACAGTGCGGCTAACATTAAAAAAGTGCAGTGTTGTAATACCGACAAAGAACATCAAAACTATCAAGATTGTTTGTTCACAATAGGATATACTTTGGGCCCACCGACACACCTGCGTAATTGTTTTAGGGAAATTATAAGTGCTACAGCGACTAAACATTCATTTAGCACTCACATCTGTTTTTATATGTAAGCACCGGGTTAATAGAACAGCTTCTATTAAACTAATATGCCATCTTTACAATACCAGCAAATTATGCTAAATCCAGCAATAATTTAAAAACAACAAATAATGTAACTCGGCTACCGATAAATATATTATCTTCAAAAATTGATGATTTGGCGATTAATAGTGTAGTCAGCTACTTTATTTATTTTTGAGTTTCAAATATCTGTCTACTAATTGAATCAAAATCAACCCCTAATAAAGAGCACCGTACATATAATGAGTTATAGTTTGCGCGGTTTAAATCTGGATAAAAGTGCATTGACACCTGTCTACCAATGTACACCATTTCCCCGAACGATATGATACAAAATCTAAGACAATTATCGCAAATACGCCGCACCTTGCGTTTTGTAGTAAAAGGCGGGGTGAGCGCATGATCTTGCAGACGTGACAAACACTTTTACGCTCTTTACTTTTTTAATGATTGATTTTTTTGAATGAGTATGTTTTTTGTTACGTTTTTGCGCTGTTTTATTTGTATCATAGCTGATAGCGTCCAGCTGTTTTTATTAAGAGCTTTTTATTAAGTTGCAATGTATGTTTAACACGTATGCGCGGGTCAAATCTTGCAATTTAAATTTGACCCACTTCTATTAGTCGGATCATCTCGAAATTTGGCATAATTATGTAAATGGCGTGACATTACAATAATCTGGTAGTGATATCCTGGTAGTTTTGTCACGATCGTCTCCGCAGGACGGAAATCTAAGGTTAATGGCATCGACTTCAAATTTGGTATGCAAATGTAGTTTGGGTGACAATGCAAGTACAGTTAACAAAAAATACAGTCATATCTCTTTCATAATTGAATTATAATTTAATACGGTAAAACTATTTTAGAAAAATTCTTAAACAATATCTATACAATAGTTTTATAAGTAAGACCATAAAAAAAATGTGGACAATTCACACAAAGGTTGATTGTGAGCTAAGCAAGCTTGTTTTACATAGGTACTGCTTACACATAAAGTAACAGTAGCTTTATTTACTAAAGCTGCAAAAAAAATACGTAACGACTAACCTTAAAGGTTAATTGACTATTGACTCTATCTCCTTACCTACGATAATAGAACAATGGCATTCGAGATGCCTTTATATTTGTACCATACACAGATGTTCAGGTAAACGCAGTGGCGGCACAAAACCTTTTGATGCGGGCTAGATATTTAATGTGAGGCCTTTTGTTCACTGCACCTGGCCTAAGTGGATAGATTTTTGTCAGGTGAAAAATAATGACTTTATTACTCGAAGCTTGAGTCCCTTCAGATGGCTAGACTACTTCCTCGATAACCACTCTGTCGATTCGATACCTACCTATATGAAAACTGCATGAAGATCCATTCAGTAGTTTTTGAAATTATTGCGAACACACGGGCAGACAGATAGACAGACGCGGCGGAGGACTAATAGTGTTGTATTATTTTAGTGGATAAACACAAATTTAACTGTGCGGCTCGCCGCTGGGTGATTATTAACATTCACGTCAAAACTAGGAAAGCTAAGTAAAAACAAGAGACGATATTAGATAGATCGTGTGTTGCTCTACAATATTCATGCCTTATTGCCGGTGGACACTCCTTAGAACATTGTCAAATCGCTCAAAGTTTGGAAGGTAATGCTAAGCTCCAACTTCAAACGCTTGTAAAGGGGTAATTTTAATGGATAGGCGGGTGTGATAAAATAATTTTCTGTTAGGCCTATACACGTTTAATAAAATCCGAATTCGAGCTCCTTATTTTTTTTCTCAAAACGCGTAATAAATAACACAAATTTAACTGTGCGGTTCGCCGGTGGGTGATTATTTACATTCACGTCAAAACTAGGAAAGCTAAGTAAAAACAAGAGACGATATTAGATAGATCGTGTGTTGCTCTACAATATTCATGCCTTATTGCTAACGGACACTCCTTAGAACATTGTCAAATCACTCAAAGTTTGGAAGGTAATGCTAATCTCCAACTTCAAACGCTTGTAAAGAAGTACTTTTTTTTCACAGGCGGGTATAATAACATTACTTTCTGTTAGCCCCATACACGCTTAAAAAAAATATAAATCGAGTTTTTTTTTTATTTAATCTCGAAACGCGTAATTAATAAAACAAAGTTAACTGTGCGGTTCGCCGGTGGGTGATTATTTACATGCACGTCAAAACTATGAAAGCTAAGTAAAAACAAAACAAGATATTAGATAGCTCGTGTGTTGCTCTACAAACTTCACGCCTTATTGCTGGTGGACACTCCTTAGAACATTATCAAATCAGGTAGAGTTTGCAAGTTCAAGCGAAACTCCAGCTTCAAACGCTTGTAAAGGGGTAATTTTAATGGATAGGCGGGTGTGATAAAATAATTTTCTGTTAGGCCTATAGACGTTTAATAAAATCCGAATTCGAGCTCCTTATTCTTTTTCTCAAAACGCGTAATAAATAACACAAATTTAACTGTGCGGTTCGCCGCTGGGTGATTATTTACATTCACGTCAAAACTAGGAAATCTAAGTAAAAACAAGACACGATATTAGATAGATCGTGTGTTGCTCTACAATATTCATGCCTTATTGCTGGTGGACACCCCTTAAAACATTGTCAAATCGCTCAAAGTTTGGAAGGTAATGCTAAGCTCCAACTTCAAACGCTTGTACAGAAGTAAGGTTTTTGGACCGGCGGGTATAATAACATAACTTTCTGCTAGCCCTATACACGCTTAACAAAATTCCAAATCGAGTTAGTTTTTATTTAATCTTGAAACGCGTAATAAATAACACAAATTTAACTGTGCGGCTCGCCGCTGGGTGATTATTTACATTCACGTCAAAACTAGGAAAGCTAAGTAAAAACAAAAAATGACATTAGATAGCTCGTGTGTTACTCTACAAACTTCGTGCCTTATTGCTGGTGGACACTCCTTAGAACATTATCAAATCAGGCAGAGTTTGCAAGTTCAAGCGAAACTCCAGCTTCAAACGCTTGTAAAGGGGTAATTTTAATGGATAGGCGGGTGTGATAAAATAATTTTCTGTTAGGCCTATAAACGTTTAATAAAATCCGAATTCGAGCTCCTTATTATTTTTCTCAAAACGCGTAATAAATAACACAAATTTAACTGTGCGGTTCGCCGGTGGGTGATTATTTACATTCGCATCAAAACTTGGAAAGCTAAGTAAAAACAAAAGACGATATCAGATAGCTCGTGTGTTGCTCTACAAATTTTATGCCTCATTGCTGGTGGACACTCCTAAGAACATTATCAAATCGTGCAGAGTTTGCAAGTTCAAGCTAAACTCCAACTTCAAACGTTTGTAAAGAGGTAATGATTTTTGAACGGCGGGTATAATAACATAACTTTCTGTTAGCCCTATACACGCTTAACAAAATTCAAAATTAAGTTTTTTTTAAATCTCAAAACGCGTAATAAATAACACAAATTTAACTGTGTGGTTCACCGGTGGGTGATTATTTACATTCACGTCAAAACTAGGAAAGCTAAGTAAAAACAAGAGACGATATTAGATAGATCGTGTGTTGCTCTACAATATTCATGCCTTATTGCTGGTGGACACTCCTTAGAACATTGTCAAATCGCTCAAAGTTTGGAAGGTAATGCTAAGCTCCAACTTCAAACGCTTGTAAAGGGGTAATTTTAATGGATAGGCGGGTGTGATAAAATAATTTTCTGTTAGGCCTATAGACGTTTAATAAAAACCGAATTCGAGCTCCTTATTATTTTTCTCAAAACGCATAATAAATAACACAAATTTAACTGTGCGGTTCGCCGGTGGGTGATTATTTACATTCACGTCAAAACTAGGAAATCTAAGTAAAAACAAGACACGATATTAGATAGATCGTGTGTTGCTCTACAATATTCATGCCTTATTGCTGGTGGACACTCCTTAAAACATTGTCAAATCGCTCAAAGTTTGGAAGGTTATGCTAAACTCCAACTCTAAACGTTTGTAAAGAAGTAATTTTTTTTGACCGGCGGGTATAATAACATTACTTTCTGTTAGCCCCATACACGCTTAACAAAATTTCAAATCGAGTTTTTTTTATTTAATCTCGAAACGCGTAATTAATAAAACAAAGTTAACTGTGCGGTTCGCCGGTGGGTGATTATTTACATGCACGTCAAAACTATGAAAGCTAAGTAAAAACAAAACAAGATATTAGATAGCTCGTGTGTTGCTCTACAAACTTCATGCCTTATTGCTGGTGGACACTCCTTAGAACATTATCAAATCAGGTAGAGTTTGCAAGTTCAAGCGAAACTCCAGCTTCAAACGCTTGTAAAGGGGTAATTTTAATGGATAGGCGGGTGTGATAAAATAATTTTCTGTTAGGCCTATAGACGTTTAATAAAATCCGAATTCGAGCTCCTTATTCTTTTTCTCAAAACGCGTAATAAATAACACAAATTTAACTGTGCGGTTCGCCGCTGGGTGATTATTTACATTCACGTCAAAATTAGGAAATCTAAGTAAAAACAAGACACGATATTAGATAGATCGTGTGTTGCTCTACAATATTCATGCCTTATTGCTGGTGGACACCCCTTAAAACATTGTCAAATCGCTCAAAGTTTGGAAGGTAATGCTAAGCTCCAACTTCAAACGCTTGTACAGAAGTAAGGTTTTTGGACCGGCGGGTATAATAACACAACTTTCTGTTAGCCCTATACACGCTTAACAAAATTCCAAATCGAGTTAGTTTTTATTTAATCTTGAAACGCGTAATAAATAACACAAATTTAACTGTGCGGCTCGCCGCTGGGTGATTATTTACATTCACGTCAAAACTAGGAAAGCTAAGTAAAAACAAAAAATGACATTAGATAGCTCGTGTGTTACTCTACAAACTTCATGCCTTATTGCTGGTGGACACTCCTTAGAACATTATCAAATCAGGTAGAGTTTGCAAGTTCAAGCGAAACTCCAGCTTCAAACGCTTGTAAAGGGGTAATTTTATTTGACAGGCGGGTGTGATAAAATAATTTCTTGTTAGGCTTATAGACGTAACATGTCGAATTTCAGCAAAGTTTGTGTTTTTAATTTGGCCGCTGGCCATTTGTGGGCTCTCACGTGGAAACTGGTAAAGCTAAGTGAGCAGAGATGGCTTATTTTCAAAGCTCTTGACCTGCCCTACATCGTACATGTTGTTTCCATGGTGGACAACATCTGCAACATGTCGAATTTCTGCAAAGTTTGTGATTTTAATTTGGCCGCTGGCCATTTGTGGGCTCTCACGTGGAAACTGGTAAAGCTAAGTGAGCAGAGATGACTTATTTTCAAAGCTCTTGACCTGCCCTACATCGTACATGTTGTTTCCATGGTGGACAACATCTGCAACATGTCGAATTTCTGCAAAGTTTGTGTTTTTAACTTGGCCGCTGGCCATTTGTGGGCTCTCACGTGGAAACTGGTAAAGCTAAGTGAGCAGAGATGACTTATTTTCAAAGCTCTTGACCTGCCCTACATCGTACATGTTGTTTCCATGGTGGACAACATCTGCAACATGTCGAATTTCTGCAAAGTTTGTGTTTTTAATTTGGCCGCTGGCCATTTGTGGGCTCTCACGTGGAAACTGGTAAAGCTAAGTGAGCAGAGATGACTTATTTTCAAAGCTCTTGACCTGCCCTACATCGTACATGTTGTTTCCATGGTGGACAACATCTGCAACATGTCGAAGTTCTGCAAAGTTTGTGTTTTTAATTTTGCCGCTGGCCATTTCTGGGCTCTCACGTGGAAACTGGTAAAGCTAAGTGAGCAGAGATGACTTATTTTCAAAGCTCTTGACCTGCCCTACATCGTACATGTTGTTTCCATGGTGGACAACATCTGCAACATGTCAAATTTCCGCAAAGTTTGTGTTTTTAATTTGGCCGCTGGCCATTTGTGGGCTCTCACGTGGAAACTGGTAAAGCTAAGTGAGCAGAGATGACTTATTCTTAAAGCTCTTGACCTGTACTACATCGTACATGTTGTTTCCATGGTGGACAACATCTGCAACATGTCGAATTTCTGCAAAGTTTGTTTTTTGAATTTGGCCGCTGGCCATTTGTGGGCTCTCACGTGGAAACTGGTAAAGCTAAGTGAGCAGAGATGACTTATTTTCAAAGCTCTTGACCTGCCCTACATCGTACATGTTGTTTCCATGGTGGACAACATCTGCAACATGTCGAATTTCTGCAAAGTTTGTGTTTTTAATTTGGCCGCTGGCCATTTGTGGGCTCTCACGTGGAAACTGGTAAAGCTAAGTGAGCAGAGATGACTTATTTTCAAAGCTCTTGACCTGCCCTACATCGTCCATGTTGTTTCCATGGTGGACAACATCTGCAACATGTCAAATTTCCGCAAAGTTTGTGTTTTTAATTTGGCCGCTGGCCATTTGTGGGCTCTCACGTGGAAACTGGTAAAGCTAAGTGAGCAGAGATGACTTATTTTCAAAGCTCTTGACCTGCCCTACATCGTACATGTTGTTTCCATGGTGGACAACATCTGCAACATGTCGAATTTCTGCAAAGTTTGTGTTTTTAATTTGGCCGCTGGCCATTTGTGGGCTCTCACGTGGAAACTGGTAAAGCTAAGTGAGCAGAGATGACTTATTTTCAAAGCTCTTGACCTGCCCTACATCGTCCATGTTGTTTCCATGGTGGACAACATCTGCAACATGTTGAATTTCTGCAAAGTTTGTGTTTTTAATTTGGCCGCTGGCCATTTGTGGGCTCTCACGTGGAAACTGGTAAAGCTAAGTGAGCAGAGATGACTTATTTTCAAAGCTCTTGACCTGCCCTACATCGTACATGTTGTTTCCATGGTGGACAACATCTGCAACATGTCAAATTCCTGCAAAGTTTGTGTTTTTAATTTGGCCGCTGGCCATTTGTGGGCTCTCACGTGGAAACTGGTAAAGCTAAGTGAGCAGAGATGACTTATTTTCAAAGCTCTTGACCTGCCCTACATCGTACATGTTGTTTCCATGGTGGACAACATCTGCAACATGTCGAATTTCTGCAAAGTTTGTGTTTTTAATTTGGCCGCTGGCCATTTGTGGGCTCTCACGTGGAAACTGGTAAAGCTAAGTGAGCAGAGATGACTTATTCTCAAAGCTCTTGACCTGCCCTAGATCGTACATGTTGTTTCCATGGTGGACAACATCTGCAACATGTCGAATTTCTGCAAAGTTTGTTTTTTGAATTTGGCCGCTGGCCATTTGTGGGCTCTCACGTGGAAACTGGTAAAGCTAAGTGAGCAGAGATGACTTATTTTCAAAGCTCCTGACCTGCCCTACATCATACATGTTGTTTCCATGGTGGACAACATCTGCAACATGTCGAATTTCTGCAAAGTTTGTGTTTTTAATTTGGCCGCTGGCCATTTGTGGCCTCTCACGTGGAAACTGGTAAAGCTAAGTGAGCAGAGATGACTTATTTTCAAAGCTCCTGACCTGCCCTACATCATACATGTTGTTTCCATGGTGGACAACATCTGCAACATGTCGAATTTCTGCAAAGTTTGTGTTTTTAATTTGGCCGCTGGCCATTTGTGGGCTCTCACGTGGAAACTGGTAAAGCTAAGTGAGCAGAGATGACTTATTTTCAAAGCTCTTGACCTGCCCTACATCGTACATGTTGTTTCCATGGTGGACAACATCTGCAACATGTCGAATTTCTGCAAAGTTTGTGTTTTTAATTTGGCCGCTGGCCATTTGTGGGCTCTCACGTGGAAACTGGTAAAGCTAAGTGAGCAGAGATGACTTATTTTCAAAGCTCTTGACCTGCCCTACATCGTACATGTTGTTTCCATGGTGGACAACATCTGCAACATGTCGAATTTCTGCAAAGTTTGTTTTTTGAATTTGGCCGCTGGCCATTTGTGGGCTCTCACGTGGAAACTGGTAAAGCTAAGTGAGCAGAGATGACTTATTTTCAAAGCTCCTGACCTGCCCTACATCATACATGTTGTTTCCATGGTGGACAACATCTGCAACATGTCGAATTTCTGCAAAGTTTGTTTTTTTAATTTGGCCACTGGCCATTTGTGGGCTCTCACGTGGAAACTGGTAAAGCTAAGTGAGCAGAGATGACTTATTTTCAAAGCTCCTGACCTGCCCTACATCATACATGTTGTTTCCATGGTGGACAACATCTGCAACATGTCGAATTTCTGCAAAGTTTGTGTTTTTAATTTGGCCGCTGGCCATTTGTGGCCTCTCACGTGGAAACTGGTAAAGCTAAGTGAGCAGAGATGACTTATTTTCAAAGCTCCTGACCTGCCCTACATCATACATGTTGTTTCCATGGTGGACAACATCTGCAACATGTCGAATTTCTGCAAAGTTTGTGTTTTTAATTTGGCCGCTGGCCATTTGTGGGCTCTCACGTGGAAACTGGTAAAGCTAAGTGAGCAGAGATGACTTATTTTCAAAGCTCTTGACCTGCCCTACATCGTACATGTTGTTTCCATGGTGGACAACATCTGCAACATGTCGAATTTCTGCAAAGTTTGTGTTTTTAACTTGGCCGCTGGCCATTTGTGGGCTCTCACGTGGAAACTGGTAAAGCTAAGTGAGCAGAGATGACTTATTTTCAAAGCTCTTGACCTGCCCTACATCGTACATGTTGTTTCCATGGTGGACAACATCTGCAACATGTCGAATTTCTGCAAAGTTTGTGTTTTTAATTTGGCCGCTGGCCATTTGTGGGCTCTCACGTGGAAACTGGTAAAGCTAAGTGAGCAGAGATGACTTATTTTCAAAGCTCTTGACCTGCCCTACATCGTACATGTTGTTTCCATGGTGGACAACATCTGCAACATGTCGAAGTTCTGCAAAGTTTGTGTTTTTAATTTTGCCGCTGGCCATTTCTGGGCTCTCACGTGGAAACTGGTAAAGCTAAGTGAGCAGAGATGACTTATTTTCAAAGCTCTTGACCTGCCCTATTTCGTACATGTTGTTTCCATGGTGGACAACATCTGCAACATGTCAAATTTCCGCAAAGTTTGTGTTTTTAATTTGGCCGCTGGCCATTTGTGGGCTCTCACGTGGAAACTGGTAAAGCTAAGTGAGCAGAGATGACTTATTCTTAAAGCTCTTGACCTGCCCTACATCGTACATGTTGTTTCCATGGTGGACAACATCTGCAACATGTCGAATTTCTGCAAAGTTTGTTTTTTGAATTTGGCCGCTGGCCATTTGTGGGCTCTCACGTGGAAACTGGTAAAGCTAAGTGAGCAGAGATGACTTATTTTCAAAGCTCTTGACCTGCCCTACATCGTACATGTTGTTTCCATGGTGGACAACATCTGCAACATGTCGAATTTCTGCAAAGTTTGTGTTTTTAATTTGGCCGCTGGCCATTTGTGGGCTCTCACGTGGAAACTGGTAAAGCTAAGTGAGCAGAGATGACTTATTTTCAAAGCTCTTGACCTGCCCTACATCGTCCATGTTGTTTCCATGGTGGACAACATCTGCAACATGTTGAATTTCTGCAAAGTTTGTGTTTTTAATTTGGCCGCTGGCCATTTGTGGGCTCTCACGTGGAAACTGGTAAAGCTAAGTGAGCAGAGATGACTTATTTTCAAAGCTCTTGACCTGCCCTACATCGTACATGTTGTTTCCATGGTGGACAACATCTGCAACATGTCGAATTTCTGCAAAGTTTGTGTTTTTAATTTGGCCGCTGGCCATTTGTGGGCTCTCACGTGGAAACTGGTAAAGCTAAGTGAGCAGAGATGACTTATTTTCAAAGCTCTTGACCTGCCCTACATCGTCCATGTTGTTTCCATGGTGGACAACATCTGCAACATGTTGAATTTCTGCAAAGTTTGTGTTTTTAATTTGGCCGCTGGCCATTTGTGGGCTCTCACGTGGAAACTGGTAAAGCTAAGTGAGCAGAGATGACTTATTTTCAAAGCTCTTGACCTGCCCTACATCGTACATGTTGTTTCCATGGTGGACAACATCTGCAACATGTCAAATTCCTGCAAAGTTTGTGTTTTTAATTTGGCCGCTGGCCATTTGTGGGCTCTCACGTGGAAACTGGTAAAGCTAAGTGAGCAGAGATGACTTATTTTCAAAGCTCTTGACCTGCCCTACATCGTACATGTTGTTTCCATGGTGGACAACATCTGCAACATGTCGAATTTCTGCAAAGTTTGTGTTTTTAATTTGGCCGCACGCTATTTGTGGGCTCTCACGTGGAAACTGGTAAAGCTAAGTGAGCAGAGATGACTTATTTTCAAAGCTCCTGACCTGCCCTACATCGTACATGTTGTTTCCATGGTGGACAACATCTGCAACATGTCGAATTTCTGCAAAGTTTGTGTTTTTAATTTGGCCGCTGGCCATTGGTGGGCTCTCACGTGGAAACTGGTAAAGCTAAGTGAGCAGAGATGACTTATTTTCAAAGCTCTTGACCTGCCCTACATCTTTCATGTTGTTTCCATGGTGGACAACATCTGCAACATGTCGAATTTCTGCAAAGTTTGTGTTTTTAATTTGGCCGCTGGCCATTTGTGGGCTCTCACGTGGAAACTGGTAAAGCTAAGTGAGCAGAGATGACTTATTTTCAAAGCTCTTGATCTGCCCTACATCGTACATGTTGTTTCCATGGTGGACAACATCTGCAACATGTCGAATTTCTGCAAAGTTTGTTTTTTTAATTTGGCCGCTGGCCATTTGTGGGCTCTCACGTGGAAACTGGTAAAGCTAAGTGAGCAGAAATGACTTATTTTCAAAGCTTTTGACCTGCCCTACATCGTACATGTTGTTTCCATGGTGGACAACAACTGCAACATGTCGAATTTCTGCAAAGTTTGTTTTTTTAATTTGGCCGCTGGCCATTTGTGGGCTCTCACGTGGAAACTGGCAAAGCTAAGTGAGCAGAGATGACTTACCCCCTTATTCATAAACGACAATCAAACCTATTTTAGTTAAAATGCCGCTAAAATTCGTTTGTCCTTATCTGTCACTTCGACATTTGTATTTGTTAGAAAGGGACAAAGCATTTGTTAGTTAACATAGGCTTGTTAAGTTTTATGAATAACGGGGTTATTCTTTAAGCTCTTGACCTGCCCTACATCGTACATGTTGTTTCCATGGTGGACAACATCTGCAACATGTCGAATTTCTGCAAAGTTTGTTTTTTAATTTGGCCGCTGGCCATTTGTGGGCTCTCACGTGGAAACTGGTAAAGCTAAGTGAGCAGAGATGACTTATTCTCAAAGCTCTTGACCTGCCCTACATCGTACATGTTGTTTCCATGGTGGACAACATCTGCAACATGTCGAATTTCTGCAAAGTTTGTGTTTTTAATTTGGCCGCTGGCCATTTGTGGGCTCTCACGTGGAAACTGGTAAAGCTAAGTGAGCAGAGATGACTTATTTTCAAAGCTCTTGACCTGCCCTACATCGTACATGTTGTTTCCATGGTGGACAACATCTGCAACATGTCGAATTTCTGCAAAGTTTGTTTTTTTAATTTGGCCGCTGGCCATTTGTGGGCTCTCACGTGGAAACTGGTAAAGCTAAGTGAGCAGAGATGACTTATTTTCAAAGCTCTTGACCTGCCCTACATCGTACATGTTGTTTCCATGGTGGACAACATCTGCAACATGTCGAATTTCTGCAAAGTTTGTGTTTTTAATTTGGCCGCTGGCCATTTGTGGGCTCTCACGTGGAAACTGGTAAAGCTAAGTGAGCAGAGATGACTTATTCTCAAAGCTCATGACCTGCCCTAGATCGTACATGTTGTTTCCATGGTGGACAACATCTGCAACATGTCGAATTTCTGCAAAGTTTGTTTTTTGAATTTGGCCGCTGGCCATTTGTGGGCTCTCACGTGGAAACTGGTAAAGCTAAGTGAGCAGAGATGACTTATTTTCAAAGCTCCTGACCTGCCCTACATCATACATGTTGTTTCCATGGTGGACAACATCTGCAACATGTCGAATTTCTGCAAAGTTTGTTTTTTGAATTTGGCCGCTGGCCATTTGTGGGCTCTCACGTGGAAACTGGTAAAGCTAAGTGAGCAGAGATGACTTATTTTTAAAGCTCCTGACCTGCCCTACATCATACATGTTGTTTCCATGGTGAACAACATCTGCAACATGTCGAATTTCTGCAAAGTTTGTTTTTTGAATTTGGCCGCTGGCCATTTGTGGGCTCTCACGTGGAAACTGGTAAAGCTAAGTGAGCAGAGATGACTTATTTTCAAAGCTCCTGACCTGCCCTACATCATACATGTTGTTTCCATGGTGGACAACATCTGCAACATGTCGAATTTCTTCAAAGTTTGTTTTTTTAATTTGGCCGCTGGCCATTTGTGGGCTCTCACGTGGAAACTGGTAAAGCTAAGTGAGTAGACATGGCTTATTCTCAAAGGTCTTGACCCGCTTTACATCGTTTAGAACACATTATTATAAATTTTACTCAATATCTACATTGCACTATCTTATTACATTAAAGAACTTCTTAATTTGGCAGGGTAATTTTTGTGTGAAGTTAGCGGCCAAATGTTGGCGGCCAAATGTTGGCCAACATTTGGCCGCCAACATTTGGCCGCTAACTTCACACCGGTATTTTTATGAATGAATCATATGTATCTACTATCGTCTTATACAACCAGTACAACTAACAGCCTTTGTAGTGTGGTGGTGCAGCCATTTTGGAAAGCGAGTAACATTCTCGGTAGTGATTTGCTTTCCAGAAAAAAAATGTCTTAAATTTCAGTTTTGCGTGTGTTCAACCAGTTATCAAAGATTGTCTAACTTTCCGTATAGTATAAGGGAGAAAAGTTTTTCCATATCAGTCTTTATGACATTGACTTAAAATTAATTTTTACTCTGCCTGTGTAAACACTTTTTTCACTACATCTATACTACAGTACTTTCATTGTAGCATGGTCCGGGTGACAGCTGTTAATATCGCAATACTAGAGAGTCAAAGTGTCGATACTTGGAGTCGATAAAACTAATAATTTAAAATCTTAATCAAAATTAATGTCATCACTTATCTGATTGTTACACTTATCGCTAGTCGTATGGCTAAACGGAGTTTGCAAGAATATTCGTTACATAACAATTAATAAGTACCAATATAACTTAAGATCCATTAGGTCCCATCACTAAGCAAGTCTCTGGTAATTTATTGAATCAAGAATTTCTTTGCTCACCCGCGACCTTACGATAGCTAAGCTTATGCAAAATATGCGTGTTCATGCAGCTCCTCCACCTCCACACTGTAAGAACACACACAAATTACACTAACCCATCTATCACCACCACCACAACACACTGACGCGTTTCGAACTCAACCAGAGCTCATCTTCAGAGTGACACAACCGTACACCATGCTACCAGTTGTTAGTTGTTACGTTACATGCATATCAAGTTTCTTCACTTAATTGTGCTTTGAATTTAATTATTTGGTTATAAAAATTTGAGAGCTAAAATTTATTTCGTACATGTTCAAATATTTTACGTCAGTCATAATCAAGGCTACAACCGAAATATGCTTCCATATATTTAGACCGCAAGAACTTTTTTGAGTAAAATGAAACGTGCATCAAAGTGTCATCCGCACCATGCTAGAATGAAAGTACTGTAACACTACTTTAAAACCATACTCGAACCACATTGATATCTGCCACAGCGGAGCGTGTAAAATATCTGCGGGGCTATTCCGAAAATCGAAACTCAAAGTTTTTGTCGTGCGGTCCCTCTCGCTCTCGTATTAAATAGTATAAGGGACTGCACGACACGAGCTTGGAGTTTCGAGTTTCGGAGTAACCCTGCTGACACGTCCTACCGGCCCTAGAAATAGAGTCGTATCTGCAGGGCTACTACGAAACTCGAAATTCGAAGTTTGTATAGTACCGTCCCTCTTGCTCTCTTATTAAATAGTATGTTTCAGTGGGACCGCACGAGACGAACTTCGAGTTTCGTTCGAGTTTCGTAGTAGCCCGCAGATATTCATGCACGCCTTCTGCATCACATATTATAGGTAGAGTCATTCACGATGACGCGTGCCGTGGTTCTTATTACAATATCATTAATGGCTAATTTAGACAAAATCACTCGTGGTCTAGTAGTCTTCGTGGATGGCACTAGGTATACTTTGCTAGGTTTACTTTTTGAACAAATAAACCTTTGACTTTGACTATAGTTAGCTGGTGGGTGAACGTCATTCCTACACTCCACGGTGATATTTCCGCTAAGTACATGATTAAGTTATGGGCAACGAGTTCATAAAATTAATTAAGCGCCCAATAAGTCGGGGCTCTTATCAGAGAGATAAGCCGCAATATGGCGGTATCAGCGCTGTGATGGCACTCCAGATAACGACCGGCGTCATCGCTTTGATTTTTCATATGTAAATAACTTTTTCGTATTGGGACACCATAATAAATCATCATCATCAACTCTCTGCTGGATACGGGCGTCGAATAAGTGCTATTGCTCCCTCCTCGGCTCAAAGCATCAGCTCCCTGTACCCTTAGTGTAAGTTTTCGGTTACAAAGTACGTCTTGATCGCTTTCGCGTTTAAATCTCAATTTGTGTGGTAACACGAACAGTGCCTCTAGCTTGCTCTCGCTTAGCTTAGCTAGCTTAGCTTAGCTTGCTTAACTAGCTTAGCTTAGCTTGCTTAGCTAGCTTAGCTTAGCTTGCTTAGCTTAGCTAGCTTAGCTTAACTTGCTTAGCTTAGCTAGCTTGCTCTAGCATCTAGCATCGCAAATGTGCCGCTAGAGTCTAGCGGAACGTTTGCGATGTTCGCTTTTCCATATAAATTGAGATTTTAACGCGAACGCGATCAAGACTTATTTCGTAACCGAAAACTTACATTAAGGGAACTGCTCCCTTACCATGAGTTTACAGTGACTGTACCCGTCTGCCCAATAGCGACGGCGTAAATTTATTGTAGAGATGCTGTAGAATTCTCCATACAAATAATTTACACCGTCGCTATCGAGTACGGCCCTTAGTGTAAGTTTTCGGTTACAAAATACGTCTCGATCGCGTTCGCGTTAAAATCTCAATTTGTATGGAAACAGGAACATCGCAAAAACGTTTCGCTAGAGGCGCTGTTCGTGTTTCCATACAAATTGAGATTTTAACGCGAACGCGATCGAGACTTACTTTTATTTTGGAACCGAAAACTTACACTAAGGGTAGGCGCTAATGTAAGAAGTGTAATTCGAGCTTCGTGTCGTGTCGCCCCGCTGACGCTTATATTATTTAAAACGAGAGTGAGAGAGACGGTACGATACTAACTTCGATTTTTGAATTTCGTAGTATCCTCTCTGCAGCTTTTCGCTTATCGTCATTCCACCTAGCAGGAGGGCGTCCTATTCTACATTTGCTGAGGCGAAGCATAAAAAAATCGACAGGCCTCCTCTCAGAAGGAGATTAAGTGAAAAAAATAATTAAAAGATTACTATTTAAATTCAATAATTCTGAAAGGGTTTGTCAATTTTCGTTGTTTTTACGGCAACAAGCAATTTGCCGGCAAATTACAATTTGAAGCCTCAGTAAATGGGGATTATTTAGTTTAAAATTTTAATTATGTTTTAGGCCCCGCGGGATTGAGGAGATGACGAGTTCTATCATTTAAGGGAGGTATAATTAAAAATTATTAAAAAAATATGTAAAAACTTTTTTGATTACGGCTGTTGACGATTTTTTTTTCACTTCTCATGCTCGTAAAGTTCGTGTTTATGCTGGATCTAGGTAACATAAATAGTAGATTGTACAACAAGAGCATAAAACGAGCCATTTTACCCGAGGCGTTCATATAGCCACCCGAGCCGGTACGGCGAGGGTGGATAGACACGTCGAGGGGAAAATGGGTTTAATGCTAGAGTTTTACACTCTACTTTTCACTTCGATGGCGAGGAAATGAAATAACTACAGTGGAAACATTGTTCACTTACTAGGTACCTTCTATTTTTCATGCATTATTAAGTAATTATATTTTTTTGGTTTTATTGATTTATTTTGAGTGATTTGATTTTGAGTGAGTGGTAGCTATTTGATCATTTCGGGTAAAATAGCTCGCTTTATGCTCTCGTTGTACAATCTACTATTATTCCATAATTCCATATTCAAATTAAAACAAAAGAAACCCTTAATAAAGTAGAATAAGGGCGTGAAAGTTTGAACTGGAAAATAATAAATTTTGAGAAACGTGAAATGTAGAGTTTAGGATATTAATTAAAAACATTTTTTTTTAATTTAATTTAATATATAAAACTAAAAATCAATCAAATCACTCTATAATAAATCAATAAAACCAAAAAAATATAATTATATAATAAAGCATGAAAAATAAAAGGTACATAGATTCCACTGGCGCTGTTTCATTTCCTCGCAATCCAAGTGAAAAGCAAAGTGTAAAACTCGAGCAACGTGAAATGTAGAGTTTAGTATAATGAATTAAAAACAAATAATTAAGTGTCTCTCAGCGATCTTTTAAAATTATAACCACTGAGGTTAAACTAACTATGACGTTATATATAGTTATAGATAATAGATTTCGGTAGTTTTAAAGTTACAGAGGCTGGAAATTCGTGTTAAATATTACATTGAAATTAAATATGATATTGAATTAAGCAAATTTTGACTATGATTTACAATCTGAGAGGATTAAAAGAGGGGCTAAGGGTGAGTTCACTTCCTTAGTTTTACAGCAAGGCAAAGAATAGGAAATTTACATACTTCGGTTACGAACTTGTTACGAAGAACAAATAAAATTAAGTGGTCAGTTTTAATACTAAAAATTACACTAATTTAAACTAGTAAGTACTGCACCCAAGTAGAAGTAAAATTTAGTCTACTTTATGAAAGAAATATGATATTTTTAACTTTTAGTTATTCCACGGGAGTGACAAAGGAACTTAGCCACATATCTCCAAGCGGACGAAGTCACAGGTGACAGCTAGTAGTAGTACGGTTACACCAAAGCAGGATTAGGTTTAATCTGATCCTCTTTAACCCCGCAACCTGGTCAGCACCACCAGGGGATTATAAACTTACCGGTCCTCCATAAACGTATCCCAGTTCCAGAGCGATCAGCTGCGCAACCTCTTCATTCCCTTCCACTTGCACCGTCCATTCATTCATGAAGTGTTCCGCTTGCTCCAGGCCATTGTGTATCCCGTGATAGTCATGTCCTCCTGGTAGGAAGGAGTCACGATCCCAAGGGTCATTGTACCACGAGAACACTTCAGTAAATAAAGACAGTAAAAAAATCTGGTAAAACATAGCACAGTTTAAGTATTAAGTTATTTTCGAGTTCAAGCGGCCACAGTTAGATAAATACTGACGCTACGCTCAGCAACGGGGGAAAAACTGATTTTCCGACCGGCGCTTACTCGCCTCGTCCTTTATGGGGCGTGATCTGTTAGTTATCTTTGTCGATTTTTTTTCAAATGAATTTACCTGAATAAATCTAGTTTTAGGGTTCGGTAGCCAATTACTAAACCAGTTTTTTTATTCGTCTGTCACAAGGATTTGGAACCGTAAAGTATGGAGTAGGCATTGAAATGTTTATAGAATATATTTACTAAAGCCGTTACAAATTATACATTAAATACGAGTAAGGAGTTAGGATCCAAGTCACACTTACCTTAGTCTTACATACTTACCCCCTTATTCATAAAACTTAACAAGCCTATGTTAACTAACAAATGCTTTGTCCCTTTCTAACAAATACAAATATCGAAGTGACAGATAAGGACAAACGAATTTTAGCGGCATTTTAACTAAAATAGGTTTGATTGTCGTTTATGAATAAGGGGGTTAGACCGGCAGATTGCTGATTTGGGACCATTTTTTGACATGCATAACTGTATTTTGTTTTTTTTTTATTTATTTATTTTATTTTATCCATTGTTCTTAATGTTTGTCACGAATAAATGTTTTCTTTCTTTCTTTCTTTCTTTCTTACTCATTTAATTTGCAAATTCTAAATGTTTTGTAGTAAATCAAATTAGTCTACCTATATGTATATGTAGGTAAGTACAATTTGAAAAATAAAAAAATAAAAAGATACTCGTCGTGACACATAAAGCTTTCATCTTTTTTAACCCCCGGCGCAACAAGAGGGGTTTTATAAGTTTGACCGCTATGTGTGTCTGTCTGTGTGTCTGTCTCTGGCACTGTAGCTCTTAAACGGGTGGACCGATTTTAATGCAATATTTTTTGTTTTATAGCAGGTTTTCTAGCGATGGTTCTTAGATATGTTTAATCAAAATCGGTTCAGCCGTTTTTGAGATATTGAACTTTGAAGTGACAAAGTCGGGAGTTTTCCAACTTTTTCTTGGATAATTTATTAGGCATTTTTACCGATAGTTATAAATGATACTGACCCGGATAACTTACGTCTTAAATCGAGTTTAGCCCGACATGTTTCAGCAGCCGAGTCGAGTCGCGTTGTTCCTGTGGAGAAGAAAAAGAAGAAGAAGCCCGAAACGGGTCGAGCTAAACTCGATTTGACGTGAGTTATCCGTTACAATATTATTTAATATGAGCAAGGACGATTAATACCTCCTTGATATGAGCGAGTCTCTAGTTTCATGTTCAAACTACCAAAAAGTATTATATTGAAAAAAAAAACAGGTTTTTTTTTTAATCGACTGGATGGCAAACGAGCAATCGGGTTTCCTGATAGACGGTAAGAGACCACCACCGCCCATAGACACCTACAACACCAGGGGGATTGCAGATGCGTAGCCAACCTACAGGCCTAATATGGGATAGTGCCAGTATTTTCATCAAAGGTGTGTTTGTATGTTTCTGTGTTTGTCCGTCTTTCATGCTGTAACGGAGCGACGGATCGACGTGATTTTTGGCATAGAGATAGTTTATGGACCCGAGAGTGACCTAGGCTACTTTTTATCCCGGAAAAATGCACAGTTCCCGAGGGAACAGCGCGCGATAACAGAATACCACGCGGGCGGAGCCGCGGGCAAAAACTAGTTACATAATATTTCCGGAGGGCAATCCCGTTAGACAATCACTCCCAATCAAGAACCGTGCAAGGAACCAAAAGAAATTACGTTTAAATGAAAAAAAATCTTATGATGTAGAATTAATCCATACTAATATTATAAATGCGAAAGTGAGTTTGTGTGTATGTTTGTCCGTCTTTCACGTCGAAACGGAGCGACTGATCGACGTGATTTTTGTTATTACTTAGAGATAGTTTATGGGCCAGAATGACATAGGCTACTTTTTATCCCGGAAAATGCACACGGAACAGAGACATACTCGTGATTGGTTAAAAACCTAAATGAGCTCATCGCAAGCAAATGTAGTCAAACGTAGTCAAACGGACCTCACGATACTAACGCCATCTAGCGATTTCTGTGAGATCCCTCATTCCACGCGGGCGAAGCCGCAGGCAAAAGCTAGTTACTTAATTATAAACCTATTAACGAACGCTTTGAAATTTAGCCCAGTAACGCCCTCTCTTGTTGGAGAAGGTAACTAGTGTACACAAATAAGCCATGCCTAGTATGTTATCCATTTCAGGCGTTTCAGCTCTGTCCGGTTTGCTATTTACTGTTACTATCTTAATATTTCTACATAGATTTAGCTGAAATAAAACCCAAATTATGACTTAGTTTGGACCAACAAAGTTTTGTGTGTTTTAGTTCCATACCGTGAAACTAGATGGCAGTACAGGTTACGTTCTAAGGAACCATGTATGAGGATTTCTGTGACACCACCACACTACACTGACTGAAGCGACGCTTTTCGAACTCAACCAAAGCTCATCTTCAGAGCAACATAATCGTACACCATGCTATCAGATGTTAAACTACTGTAACTCCTCAAGTATGCATATTTATTAAGTTTTTAGTTGTTAGTGTCTATATTTTACCCACGACGGAACGGAGAAGGTATATGCGTTTAGGGTGAGAGGTTGTTTGTTTGTTTGTTTGTTTGTTTGTGCGCAAACGAATGTTCACGTTTATCTCCAGAACGGTTTGACTGATTTAGATGCGGTTTTCTGTGATGGCTTCGTAATTTATCGACGGTGGTTCTTAGATAGGTGTGATAGCGTTTGTCCGCTAGGGGGCGCTATAGTAATCATTTTTCACTCGAAAAAAGACCATCGAATGTTCCCAATTATCTTCAGAATGGATTGACTGTTTTTGATGTGGTTTTCGGTAGTGGATTTGATGTTTATCTAAGATGGTTCTTAGATAGGTGTTGTAGTATTAACCCGCAAGGGGGCGCTGTAGTAAACATTTTCCATTTAGCTCTAGAAAGATTTGACTGTCTTTGATATGGGTCTCTTTAAGGGGTTTGATGACTGTCTGTAATAGTTTTAGAAAGGCGTTCATATGTATATCAAGGAGGGCGCACGGCAGTGCCCCCGCCAAGATAAACAAAAAAGAAGACATGGCACTAACTAACTATTTTCACACCGTTTCGTCTTAACACTAGCTTTTATTTGACCTGCAATATATGTAGGTACCTATGTAAATAATATACATAATGTATGTTTCTATGCATGTTTGGGTCGTGCAAGTTAAATTTGCCACACTTTTAGTTATCGTATTGTCTTGAATTTTGGCACACTTGTGTAAATCTTGTAATAATACAATAATCTGGTAGTGACATCCTGGTTATGCAGCCAGGATCGTCTCCACAGAAAGAAAATCTTCAATAGTTTACGGCACAGGCGCGGAACTTAACAGAATTACCTATTAAATTTTATTGGTACTGTGTTTGTACGATAGAATAGACACAACTTGATATTGCAGCTAGGGTCGTCTTCCCACAAAGGAACTCCTCGATGGTTAATAGCACAAATACATAAATCTTTTGCACGACTATTTAATTGCAATGACAATACTTAATATGCCTATACAACACTTGATGCTGTAGCTAGAGTTGTCTCCTCTTCCTTAGAGTTCCAAGAAAGCTAAAATTTTGTATTACTTGGCCGTTTCATATTTAAATCTGCTCGTATGACATGTCAATTAAGACCCGTGAAGTAATTTCCTACCGTAAGTAGGTCTATCAGAAAGTCTGACCAATACGAGTATGGTAAAAAAATTGAGTGTTAGATAACGTCATGGAATAGATCTAATGAACGGCCAAGCTGTACTTTTTAAATCAAGATCTAAGGCTAATAAAGTCAGGGCTCAGGCTCCGTTTCCACCAGGGATGTGCGAGGATTTATTGCGAGGAATGTGTTTTTTATGAACCAATAGAAACATAACATTTACCTCGCTTCACTCCGCTCAGCTTCTACCAGAGATGAGTGCAAGGATAGGGAAATGAAGCGTTTCTACTGGTTCATGAAAAACACATTCCTCGCAACACAACCTCGCACATCTCTGGTGGAAACGCAGCCTCATGCAGCCACTTGGCTTTTCCTAGCGTTTGAAAACCTTTTTAAAATTTAAGCGCTATTTATGAGGTTGTTAGTAAGTGTTGTGAATATTAGCCTCTGATTTTACATAAAATGTTTTGGTGATATGAATTATTTCTTTAAAAATTTTAAAATAAAAAGTAAAATTAAAAATTTTGAAAAAACCCACGACGGTTCCTAATAGAAAAAGGGTTAAATAATTTTTATGAAAATCCCCCGACTAAAAGTGATTACAAACGCAAAAACATCCGTCGGGGGCTGCCATATCTCTCTGTTAGTATATTTAAATTAAAATGTTAAGAAAAGCTACTACAAACATAGGTAACTATCCAATTTTAATTAATCACAAATTCATACAACTACACAATATTAGTAATCCAATGATATAACTGTATAATGTTAAGAAAACTACCATGAATATCTTTCCCTCATAAAGTAGTACATTCCCCACACAATTATAATTCATCACAAATTCATACAACTGAAAATATAAGTTCATTTCGGTGCAGGTAATGGCAGCCCCCGACAGATGTTTTTGCGTTTGTAATCACTTTTAGTCGGGGGATTTTCATAAAAATTATTTAACCCTTTTTCTATTAGGAACCGTCGTGGGTTTTTTCAAAATTTTTAATTTTACTTTTTATTACTCCGCCAATATATCGTAGTCGGATTGGATAATCTGAAAACGCTGTAACGGTGTGCTCACATGCATGTCTGAAACACATGTGCACATTGTCTAAGTTTCTGTGGTAATGTTAGATATGTGACAAATACCATGAAATATTTTTTTATATACATTAATGAAATTAATAAGGAATTGACTAACAGACCGAATATCGGAAGTGCCTAAAAATACCAAGGCAGCATGAGCTAGACGGAGTCTATTTTGGGCTAGTTTAAAAAACGCCTGTTTCGAGTGTGTCAGTGGATCATCGCGCGGCCGTGAGATCTAACGTCAATAAACAATACCTATAGGGGCACCATGAGTGTAGTCTGTGGGCGGGACAGTACCTAGTAAATTAAAGGTTTTTATCTACTCCCATATCGTATTTACATACTTTTTAAACACAATACCGAAATATAAAAAAAAACACATTATACTCGTACTTGTACTTACGTGCACCACTACCTACTTTTAGACATTGGTAATACCAGAAGATCGGTAATGCGTTGCCAGCCCAGAGGTCTAAGATAGAATGAGATATCTCTTAGCTATCTTAGTTCGGCCTGACGGAGGGGGGGGTTGACCGGGTCTACTGCCCGGGACGGCAATTACTACAGGGCGCCATGACTACCTACTTATTTGTCGGGGAACTCTCCTCTCTTTGAGTAGTTGCTACTCATGGCCAGTGGTGAACATTTCCCATCAGATGACCCGCTTGCGCATTTGCCTCCCTTTCAGTAAAAAAAACTATAGTTTTTTTAAAACCTAAACAAGACGGCGGCAATATTTTCTTCCGCTCGGGCGGTTAATACCCTCGCTACGCCACTGCTCGTAGGAGTAAATATGAGTACCTATTTATTCTATGTCTAACATAGGGAGTACTTACATGATGACGTACGCGCCGCCAGCCCCCCCCCCCTTGACCCAATGCACGCCTGGTAGTATCCACGAAGATGTCAAACCACGGTCACCCTGGCGCGTACCCCAAATACTCTACACTGCAAACTATCGGCTATTTTCGGCGCCGCCTAGCACAGTGCCGCCCAAACTTTGCGCTGCAGGACCAGTTGGGCGGATAGAAAATTGTGCGACAAACTGGCAAAGAAATCATAGCGAAATTAATTATGAAAATGTTCCACGCTGGTACGCAATTGATTCCTCGAGTGTACTTGGGCATTTCTACTTAAATGGCGAAAAAATGGATTCTGGGTTCACCTTACTCAGAATCACGAGTGCTATTAATTGAAGAAAAAAAGTGTCCCTAATTTTTTGTCAGTTTTTTGACTTTTTTTCATACAGTTTATATGGGTCGTTACGGAATGGACACATATTTTTTTTATAGAAAATTAGGGACTTTTTTCTCCGTCAAAATCAATTAGTGCTCATGATTCTTGGTAAGGGAACCCAGGATTAGGTTAGAAAAAGAAAAAAAAATAGCACCATTTAAGGCAAAACTGCCCACTTTATTTTAAAGCTGAGAAGGTATCTGTTGGAGATTGCAAGTTAGCTTGGGTGGTAGCTGTGGTAGGTAATATGAAATGGAACCATATCACAGTAAGTGGCATAGCAACATCGCATTAATTAACAAGAAACATCGTAATGACTTTTCCTTTGAAAAGGTTCCAGTGGGCTCGTGAATTAAAGTCCTTGACCGCACTAGATAAATTTCTTTCCTTACACGTTATTTGTAATCGCAGTAACTGTTAACTTTTGTTGACATTTCAGTCAATGTTATGTACAAAATCCATACTAATATTATAAATGCGAAAGTGTGTTTGTATGTTTGTCCATCTTTTACGTCGATCTGTCGTTCCGTTCCGTTTCATTTAATTTTTTACCCACGACGGAACGGAGAAGGTATATGCGTTTAGGGTGAGAGGTTGTTTGTTTGTTTGTTTGTTTGTTTGTGCGCAAACGAATGTTCACGTTTATCTCCAGAACGGTTTGACTGATTTAGATGCGGTTTTCTGTAATGGCTTCGTAATTTATCGACGGTGGTTCTTAGATAGGTGTTATAGCGTTTGTCCGCTAGGGGGCGCTACATTAATAATTTTTCACTCGAAAAAAGACCAACGAATGTTCCCAATTATCTTCAGAATGGATTGACTGTTTTTGATGTGGTTTTCCGTAATGGATTTGATGTTTATCTAAGATGGTTCTTAGATAGGTGTTGTAGAATTAACCTACAAGGGGGCGCTATAGTAAACATTTTCCATCTAGCTCTAGAAAGATTTGACTGTCTTTGATATGGGTCTCTTTAAGGGGTTTGATGACTGTCTGTAATAGTTTTAGAAAGGCGTTCATATGTAGGTATACCAAGGAGGGCGCACGGCAGTGCCCCCGCCAAGATAAACAAAAAAGAAGTCGGGGCACTAACTAACAATTTTCACACCGTTTCGTCTTAACACTAGCTTTTATTTGACCTGCAATGTATGTAGGTACCCATGTAAATAATATACATATGTATGTTTATTTAAATTTGCCACACTTTTAGGTATCGTATTGTCTTGAGTTTTGGCACACTAATGTAAATCTTGTAATAATACAATAATCTGGTAGTGACATCCTGGTTATGCAGCCAGGATCGTCTCCACAGAAAAAAAACTCTTCAATAGTTTACGGCACAGGCGCGGAACTTAACAGAATTACTTATTAAATTTTATTGGCACTGTGTTTGTACGATAGAATAGACACAACTTGATATTGCAGCTAGGGTCGTCTTCACACAAAGGAACTCCTCGATGGTTAATAGCACAAATACATAAAACTTTGCACGATTATTCAATTGCAATGACAATACAATATATGCCTATACAACACCTGATGCTGTAGCTAGGGTTGTCTCATCTTCCCTAGAGTTTCAAGAAAGCTAAAATTTTGTATGAGTTGGCCGTTTCATATTTAAATCTGTTCGTATGACATGTCAATTAATACCCGTGAAGTAATTTCCTACCGTAAGTAGGTCTATCAGAAAGTCTGACCAATACGAGTATGGTAAAAAAATTGAGTGTTAGATAACGTCATGGAATAGATCTAATGAACGGCCAAGCTGTACTTTTTAAATCAAGATCTAAGGCTAATAAAGTCAGGGCTCAGGCTCCGTTTCCACCAGGGATGTGCGAGGATTTATTGCGAGGAATGTGTTTTTTATGAACCAATAGAAACATAACATTTACCTCGCTTCACTCCGCTCAGCTTCTACCAGAGATGAGTGCAAGGATAGGGAAATGAAGCGTTTCTACTGGTTCATGAAAAACACATTCCTCGCAACACAACCTCGCACATCTCTGGTGGAAACGCAGCCTCATGCAGCCACTTGGCTTTTCCTAGCGTTTGAAAACCTTTTTAAAATTTAAGCGTTATTTTTGAGATTGTTAGTAAGTGTTGTGAATATTAGCCTCTGATTTTACATAAAATGTTTTGGTGCGATGAATTATTTCTTTAAAAATGTTAAAATAAAAAGCAAAATTAAAAATTTTGAAAAAACCCACGACGGTTCCTTATAGAAAAAGGGTTAAATAATTTTTATGAACATCCCCCGACTAAAAGTGATTACAAACGCAAAAACATCCGTCGGGGGCTGCCATATCTCTCTGTTAGTATATTTAAATTAAAATGTTAAGAAAAGCTACTACAAACATAACTATCCAATTTTAATTAATCACAAATTCATACAACTACACAATATTAGTAATCCAATGTTATTTCAGTTATAATGTTAAGAAAACTACCATGAATATCTTTCCCTCATAAAGTAGTACATTCCCCACACAATTATAATTCATCACAAATTCATACAACTGCAAAATATAAGTTCATTTGTAGTTGTTTTTTTTGTAGTTGTTTATTTGTAGTTCATTCATGTTGCAGGTAATGGCAGCTCCCGACGGATGTTTTGCGTTTGTAATCACTTTTAGTCGGGGGATGTTCATAAAAATTATTTAACCCTTTTTCTATAAGGAACCGTCGTGGGTTTTTTCAAAATTTTTAATTTTGCTTTTTATGGTAGGTATAGTTTATATGTCAGAGAGTGACACAGGCGACTTTTTATCTCGGAAAACTGCACAGTTCCCGAGGGAACAGCGCGCGATAACCGAATTCCACACGGACAAAGTCCCGAGCAAAGCTAATACTTAATACATAAATTGCATAACACAAAGATAGCAGCTTTCTTTGTTTTCAAACAAAAAGGCGATGGTATTAAGACTTATCGTATTAGCAAATCAATTGAGTGCACTAACAGAATGTGAATGAGTGAACGGGTTGTTCGATGAATGAACGCCTCAGACTCGATTTTATTGCGCGCGCACGCCTGCTTCGATCATCAGAGCAAATGTTTACTGTTCATTGTTTTGAAAAGAATAAATCCAACAAAAATATCGTCACTGCTTTGAAAAAACCTCGTATCTCAAATCAATACGTCAACAAAATTGACTCTTAAAATAATGTCCATAAAGTTCACTCAGTGAAATTATTATTTATGAGATACGGGCTTTTTTCAAAGTAGCGACTATATACTGTCGTAGATAGAGACTTGGCTCTTCTACAACAGTATCTGATGAGCAAAATATGTATATTATGTTTTGCATCGAAAATACAAACTGAAACATAGATGCACAGAAAAACCAGGAAAAAAGACCAGTGCTGGGAAGCAAAACCAGGTCCTCAGCATTCCGTGCTGCGTGCTATACCGCTACACCACCACTGGACAGGAGTACAGACACAAATTTCTCCTATGCACCACAATGTATCTCAGTTTGTATGTTTCTTATTTAGTCACTTAAGCAGCGACACTAGCGACATCTATGCTTTTAGCCCTCATCGAATTAGGATTTGGAATAAAAAATACAAAAAAGACTCCAAAAAACAATCTTAATATTATGTTTTGCTCATAAGTAATCTAAATAACTTAAGCCGAGTTTTGATTTGCAAGAATAATCGTACAAGTTGTATTACATTGCGTTGCGAGGCCGTAAAGCCAACGAGTTTGTAGTGGTCAATCGAACCCCGCAATGTAATGCAACTTGTACGATTATTCTTGCAAGTCTAAACTAGGCTTTAGAAAAGTTGAATAAGTCTGTCAATTTCAAAGATCAATGTCTCAAAAACGACTGAACCGATTTTTATCAAATATGGCTAAGAACCGCAAGGAAGTTAGATTTTACATAAATAGAAAACTGTATCGAAATCGCTACATCCGTTTCAGTTACGACAGAGAGACAGACGTTGGCGTCAATTTTGTAACACCCCACTTTTCTATAGTCTATAAGGGTAATATAAATTGATATGATGTTTTTGCTTATACTACATGTTTACGCTAAAACACAGCGGTTAACATTGGAATGCAATCTTGTTTTTCAACTCACCCGCATAATAGAACTTTTGTCAAATTGTTCCTGTTTTTGTCTGTTCTATTCTTTTGTTTGAAACTATACTGTGTTCTATTAGTTTACTACATAAAATAAGTTAAAATATAATTCTTATATATAGATAAAAAAGATGATTTCATAGAAATATACGTAAAATATAATTCTTTCTCATCACATTGCAACTATCAGGACAAGGTTTGATTTTTAAAGATAGGTAAGTAATTTGCAAAAATAACAACATGAAATACTGTGAATTTATAATAATTCTAAGCCGGTACGAATTCGTACCAATTCGTTCGTCGCAATTGCGCGTGTGCCGCTTAGCTTAGTATATTTTATTATAGAATAGATTAATAGGATGGTGAATACTGTTTCCACCGTAATACAGTTTAATACTAGTACGGGGATCAGAAGACGCTTACGCCAGTTAATCTTGTTATTAATGTTAACTATTATTAAGTAAATTGTAAAACATGTTAAAACACGGTTTTCTCAAGTAATGTAAGCAGCATTGTAACATTATGTTTCGCAATAAAGTTATTATTATTATTATTATTATTACTTTTGGCGTCGGGGGTTAAAAAAACATTTAAATGTTATAAACTGCCTAGCGTAGAGATGGATAAAAGAAAACAAACAATTTTGGCTAAAATCTGCCTTTTTGACAGTCTCAAAACACATAAGCAATTTCATTGGTAGTTTTATGCAGGAACCCACGTTTTGGTATAGGTAAGTAATAATATAATTGTTGTAATCAACCACAGGACGTCCACTGTTGGACAAAGGCCTCCTCGTAAATAAATCTTCAGTTGCTTCGATTGGAAGTTGGAAGCGGCTTGCATCCACTGCGAATGTGCTGCTTCAACCAGGGCTACTACGAAATTGGAAAATCGAAGTTCATATCGTACCGTCCCTCTCGCTCTCGTATTAATTAATATAACCGTCAGCGGGACGGTACGATACGAACTCCGATATTCGATTTTCATAGTAGCCCTGCTGGTCATCCGTCCATCTTGTAGGTGGACGTTCTACGGTGCGCTTACCGATCCGCATGCATTCGAGAACTTTTCGGCCCCAACACCATCTGTTCTACGTACTAGATGGGCTGCCCATTTGTTTTTAATTGTACACAATTATTATTTAATCTTTTATAGTTTAGCTGCGACGCATGACGCAACAGGAGCGCATCTGACCAATTAATTGCCTCCCGCTCGCACCCCGTGAAGTTCGAACAGTTTGAACATCAGTGCACGAGCGCATCGGCACGCAACAGTCGCGATGCGCGCGCCGCTCCGTTCCGCGGCTTGCCTCATTCTCCTCCTCTGTCATACCAGCCTGGTACATTGTCACCAAGAAGGGTATTATGCCGAAGACGGATACCAAGACGATGCAATTGACGTGTGAGTGATTTCTGTGATCCCAGTGTTTGTTTTTAAGTTTTTGGAAGGTAGGTAAAACTGAAAAAGTGTAGGGAAGCAGAGTGGATTTTACCATATTTTACCTAGTAATAAAAATAATACAAACAATTTAATAAAATATGACAAACCGAACTATAAGCTGATAAGTAAATGAAATATATTTCTATACTAAAAAAAACGGCCAAATTCGAGTAGGACTCGCGCGCAGAGGATTCCGCGTGAATGTCCAGTGTTAGCAGAATAAAATATACCTACGCAATACACTGGGGGTCATTTAGACAGTTACTGATATAGACAGACAGGCAAAGAGTTAAACTATTCATGATTTCAATGCAGCATACATTTCGCGGCAATCGTGGCACACCTAAAAACGTCTGAGTCAGAAGTTTGATTTTTTTTCACTGCTACAAGAGGCGGGCCGTAACAGTCGGGACATAACAGTCGGGACCTATTAGGTACTAAGAATTTTTCAGCTGGTCACGATTTGAATGGGTTCCGACTGTTGAACTTTAAGTTAGCTATTCAACCGAGTTCTAGCCCATTAGATTTGTTTTCTTGTTTTTACCTACTATTTTCAAGACAGTCGGGTTTTTCGATTTTTTTTTATTTATTGTTTTAATTCACACTTTTTTTATATTTCTGTATAACCTGTATAATATATTTAGAATGGTCTAATTATTAGCTTTCATTTGATACCCTACTCGATAGGATTACGAGTAAATATAAAAAAATACATACAACTTTTAGGTTATACTAACTGAGGTATGAAGCCCTAAAAACAAACACTATATAACACGATTAAGATTTTTTTTGTTATTTTTTGTACTACAAAGGTTTTTTTGCTAGAGGTTTCGACAATATACCTATGTAGGTACCAAATTTTAAGACAATTCCAACCAATAAAACTACAACATGCTCAAAATTGCACAACAAGAATGCAAAGAAAATTCCTACCACCAAATACGAAAAATGTGGTCTAAGCTCTAAGATGGCAATTTCTGTTGATTGTACTTGCACATCATTATCATGGAAGTGGGTGAGACTAGCCTGCAGCATCCCACTAATCCCATAAACATTACAAATGTGTAAGTTTGTAAGTCTGTTACCTCAACACGTTTAAACTGCTGAACCGATTTAGACGAAATTCAGTATACAGCAGGGCTACTACGAAACTCGAAGTTCGTATCGTACCGTCCCTCTCGCTCTCATAATAAATAGTATAAGTGTCAGAGGGTCCGAACGAGCACGACACTAACTTCGAGTTTCGAGTTTCGTAGTAGCCCTGCAGGTAGTTTGAGTCCCGGTGAAGTTAGACAGTTTTTATCCGAAAAAATGCATAGTTCCCGCGAAATAGCGATAAACAAACGCAAACAATACGCGGATAACAAGCTAGTCGGATATAAATAAACTCAGCTAAAATTTTGCTGCCCTAACTTTTCGTTGATGGTATGTGCGTATTCATCCAAACTACCTTACCTACTCTTTTTTACCAAGTTTCAAGTCAATGCCATTAACCGTTGAAAAGTTCCGTCTTGCAGAGACGATCCTGGTCAGACCACCAAAATTTTACTACTTACCAGATTTACAAATGCTGCAACTTATGTTGAAAGGCTTTCAATGAAAGCAACTTTTATAGCACTTTTTCCAGTCCGATTAAAGTATCCATTAGGTGCTGTTTAAACGCAGCGACTGCCTCAGTGTTGGTAATCGTTGATCACGTAATTTATTCTACACTTGAAAATAAATAAAAGTCATGGGGTGCCAAAGAAGTACCACTACCATGAGCTTACAGTGACCGTACTCGATAGCGACGGCGTAAATTATTTGTAGAGGCGCTGTACAATTTTCCTTTCCAGCAAAGAAATGATTGTTTTACGTTTCTGTAGGTACTGGTGTTGCAGGTGTCTATGGGCGGTGGTCTCACCATCAGGAGAAGGAGACCCACGTGCTCGTTTGCCATCCAGTCGAATAAAAAAATGGCCATTTACTTATATCAAAACAGCCTACCGTTTATTTCAAAGTGCACGAGTTACTTTGATTGGGTTCGGATCATTTTGAAATACCCCTATTGTTACTGTTGTTTAGTTTCAGGGTCGCAAGCGTACCTGAATCCTGGATCACCACCTGTGTAGATACCGCAAACCGCTTTTGACTCGCCGTGGTTGTATTTTTTCAAAATTTTCTTGCATTATTCAACGCGAACCTCGTTTTGTTCATTGGTAAAATTGTGCAGTAATCACGAACAATTTTTTTACAACTTACATGTAATATTTTATTTATGCACGCCATATTTATTCCCAGATATATATGTCTCTACTAGCTCCCGCGTAGTATTCGGTTATCGCGCACTGTTCCCTCGGGAACTCTACTCGGGGCCATAAACTATCTCTATGCCAAAAATCACGTCAATCCGTCGCTCCATTACGGCGTAAAAGACTGACAAACACACAAACATACAATTTATAATAGTAGCATGGATTTCGCTATATGTAAGATGACGATCGTTGTAAGTTTCCGCACAGCATCGTTATATCGTGGAACAACAACGTATTTCATTTCAGGCGTCCTTCTTTGAATTTCTCCAAGAGCAATGACGTCCACGATTGTCACAAAGCCGTGGTAGACAATTGTTTTAGATGGTACTTCATCACCAAAAGTCGAAGTTAGTTGACCGTTGCACTGTTGTTGTGTTAAACCGGTGGTATATTTTTTTGACATCCATTAAGTAGTCCATTGTTTTGTTGTCCATCCATTGTATTTTTGCCTTTTAGAAAAAGGGTACCTAAACAATCTTTACGAGTCTTTTTATTGAAAAACGCTTTTAAAAAAAACAGGAACTATTACTAAATATATCAAAAGCGTGAAACTGAATTTTTGTATGCGTACTAATCTGCCATTTGAATTTTTGTATGCGTACTAATTTGTCATTCTATGCTGAGCTGCGACCGTTTCGTGCTTTCGCATTTTGTTTTTTTGTATTTTTACTCTGTGAAGCATGAATAAATTGATTTCTATTCTATTCTATTCATTTGATTACGATCGCGAGGCCTCAGGTATTATTTGAACCTTTGAACCATATCAACCGCCTCATTTTCGTGGTAATTTTTGTTTTATGAACGGGCTGTAGAGTTTGATAACATTTTCGATTACGTATTTTTTAAACGTCCACTATTTCTACTACGAGTTGATAACTTAGATACCGTAACAGAACCTTTTACCATATCAACAAAAATGTACCCACGAAAATCACACGCAACAAACGCTCGAATCTGACGCACACATTGTTTTGACCAAAAAAGTCACAGTCGTGCTTAAAACTGTGAGTGCAGGGTTCAACGACTGCCAGCGAACAAGTACAATGCACCATGGGCCCGTTGCAACATACATCACTACTGATATAAATAGTGCGAAGTCCCTTCACAACTGCTTCTTGGAAACTATAATACGGGATGAGAGATGGATATTAGATCGCGTCTCGCTTTGCGTGAGATGATGCTTGCGGATATTATTAGACAGAATTGTTAAAAGATGTTTCGAATTTAGTTTATCTCTGGACTAAATGTTAATATTTCCCGCTTCTTTATTTTTTTTCATAGTACCTAACTAAGTTTCACTAAGAAGTTAAATTCGATTAATAAGATTATATTTATAACTCACTCAAAATAATAACCTATGTGTTGAAGTGGGAATGGGCTGGCTATAGGTATAGATTGAAAATACAAACTGAAATATAATATGCACAGAAAAATCAGAAAAATGAGACCAGCGCTGGAAATCGATCCCAGGTCCTCGGCATTCCGTGCCGCGTGCTATACCGCTACACCACTGCTGGACAACGCTACAGACACGAATTTCCCCTATGCACCACATATCTCAGCTTGTTTGTTTCTTATTTAGCCACTTAAGCAGCGACACTATTACTACTAAGTAATATTTATTTTTATTTGTATTTTCAATTTAGGTTTTACGGGATGACCGTAAAAGTAAAAAATTTGGAATTGAAATAAAAAATACAAAAAGATTCCAAAAAACCAATCTGCCTATATATAGCAAGGAAAACAGATGGCCCTTGGGGCCGAAAAGTTCTCGAAAGGAGACTGCGGATCAGCAAGCGTAGCATAGGATGACCACCAACGAGATGGACGATGATGACGATGATGGATGAAGATAGTCCTGGTTAAAGCCGCGGATTCACGGTGGATGCAGGCCGCTTCTAAGCGAACCTGAGCAGCAGACCTTAGTTTTTATATTAATTTTAGCTTGATATCTCCACGCGTTTCCGAGAAAATGCGTCGTGACATAACTGTCACTGTGTGTATGTTGACGGACGGGCAAAGTGATCCTATAAGGGCTACGTAACCTCAAAAAAGATTTTGAACTCTTGATCTTAAATCAGCCTCTTGCGTTTCTTCCAGTCAACCGCTCGTAACAAACAGAAGCGAAGAATTACGAGCAATAAAGTCCACACTCGTTTTGGGTCACTGTTGTAAATAATTGTAAAAGCTGCGAGCGCCGGTTAATCGATGACATCACCGCGATAAGACGGCCCTTTGTCAGCGACACATTTACAGCTGACACCTCTTGTTTATGATGCCCTTGGCGTCTCTGGTTCGGAAGCGAGGCGCATCACAAATTTTGATAACAACTGTGTCAGAAATTAGAGCAGAACTAGCGAAAACATACTTGTTTAGTGAAACAGCCGCGTAGACTACTAACAAATTTTCATAAATTAATTACAATAATTTAGGTACCTACTTTGCTTCTCCGCTGCGACACATGTACCGGGTGGACTTTGATTTTGGCAATTAATTAAAATATAGATGGTATTTAAATATACACCCTAAAGTTAATGAGCTTCCGGTATTTGTAGGCTTTCTATATTTATTTCGATACTAGCTCGCGTGGTATTCGGTTATCGCGCGCTGTTCCCTCGAGAACTGTGCATTTTTGCGGGATAAAAAGTAACCTATGTCACTCTCGGGCCCATAAACTATCTCTATGCCAAAAATAATCACGTCGATCCGTCGCTCCGTTACGGCGTGAAAGACGGACAAACACACAAACACACTTTCGGATTTATAATATTATTAGCTTTTGCCCGCGGCTCCACCCGCGTAGTATTCGGTTATCGCGCGCTGTTCCCTCGGGAACTGTGCATTTTTCAGGGATAAAAAGTAGCCTATGTCACTTTCAGGCCCATAAAATTATCTCTATGCCAAAAATCACGTCGATCCGTCGCTCCGTTAAGGCGTGAAAGTGTAACAAACAAACAAACAAACTCACTTTCCCTTTTATAATGTAAGGATAATTTAGGTACCTACCTCCCTTGCTTCTCCGCTGCGACACATGTATATACCGGGTGGACTTTGACAGGAGCAATTAATTAAAATATAGATGGTATTTAGAGAAACACCCTGAAGTTAACGAGCTTCCAACATTTCTAGGCTTCCTATATTTATTTCGATGTTTCTATCAGCTCAATAATCACGAGTAGACTGATGAATTTGCGGGTGATGCACTAGGTAAATTTTTGTTTTGTTACTCTATATAACCCTTGCAAAAAAACGGGCACCTATGGTTTTTGTATATATGTGCATGAAAGCTTACTTTCTAAGTTTCAACGCCTAAAAATCTGAAAAACCATAGGTGTCCTATTTTTTTGCAAGGGGGTTTATGATGTACGAGTCTGACCCTGCTGCCACGTGTTCCAGGGAGGACCTGACGGCTGCCTGCCCCACGGACCGTCTGCTGAGGGCGCGCGACACGTGCCACGTGGACGGGGCCGACATCGAGTGCATCAGACTGCGCTGCTGTGACACCCATCTTCACATCGCTGGACGGTAAGGCTATTATCACCAGCACCACCATCATATCATTCCTAGGATGTCCACTATTGTATATAGGGATATAGGCCTCGCCATGCAATAGACCTTTAGTTTAGAGATGGGTAAATCCGGATCTGAAGATTCAAAAGAGTCAGATCCTTAGGCGGATCCGAATCCCTTATTGACTCCTTTCAAATCTTATAGTCTCGTTGGTGGTATTTTGACTATGCATTGGACTGCGCTGCTTGTCGTCGATAGACAGCTCGGGTTCACTGCGCGGTGCTTCGCAGTCCTCTGCGGTCGTTAAGACGGGAGTAGGAGGCAACGAAAACACCTTCGAATAGTGGACTGTATTTATTTTTCCTGGTTCCTTAGTCGATTCGCGGTAGTAAATCGGAGTCCGGTACGATATCGCGGTGGTCGGTCGGTAAGGCAGCAGTCGTAGGTCCGTTGGGAATAGCAGGGGTCGATACGCTTCGCTGGTCGCTAGTCGCTGTTCTTCGCTGGAGACTTCGGAGAGAGGAGTGCTTCGTGTCGTGGTCCGCGTCGAACTGCCGTATCGCTGCGAGCGGCCCTGTATTTATACCCCGGCCGCCCGCTCGTGATTGGTTATAATTCCCCGATAATTCAGACGCTGTGATTGGTGGACCCAAATCACAAACGTACTAAATTATCGGGGAATTTTCACTATCGCTACCGGGGTATTTCGCGTTTATTTGTTTATCGCTTATAATTTTTCCTAATCAACTATATACATTTCGCTTTTAGACTTATTATAAACTATTTACAATGATTCTTAACCTAATTAACCTACTTATTATATTTACAGATGTATTTTAATTTACAATTTACAAAAATTATAATTTTCGTAACGTTCGTTCGTTGTATTTATGTGGCTGTCCGTAACAATTCTCCCCCCGCCGGATCCGCAGGGGAGGCTTCGAAATTAGTCGGGAGGACAGCCAGTCGCGTCGTAGGGCGCCGGAACACTCCTCCCTTGGTGCGTACGTCCGCGCTCCGGATGCCGCCGTCAGGTCCAGGGAAGACTGCTTCCACGACGCCTCGAGGCCACACATTTCGTGGCAGGTTGGAGTCGACGACGATGACAACGTCGCCGACTTGCAGTGGTCGCTCGCCCCCGCTCGGAGATTTACGGGGGGCGAGAGTCGGCAGATACTCCCGGACCCAGCGGGCCCAGAAGTGGTTGGCCAGCGCTTGGCTGGCACGCCAGGCTCTCCGATCAGCTTCGTCGCAGGTGCCGGTAGGAGGGGCGCCTGCCGGGCCGCCGAGCAAAAAGTGGCTCGGCGTAAGCGCTTCCTCGTCGCCGGGGTCGACCGACACGTGTGTCAGCGGTCGTGCGTTGACGGTCTGTTCCGCCTCCGCCAACAGTGTCACGAGCACCTCTTCCTTTGGTGCCCGTGAGAAGAGTGTGGCGGTCAGTGCGGTCTTGACCGACCGCACCAACCTCTCCCAGGCTCCCCCCTGGTTAGGAGCTCCAGGGGGGATGAACCGCCATTCCATGCGGTGTCGAAGTCCGATGTCGCGGAGCTCGGGCAGCCACTCCTCGTAGGCGGCGCGAAGCTCCGTGTCGGCCCCGCGGAAGCATGTACCATTGTCACTATACATGACGCGGGGCCAACCTCGTCGAGCCGCCATGCGCCGCAGCGCCATGATGGCGGAGTCCGTCGATAGGCTCGCGACGATTTCCAGGTGGACGGCGCGTGTCGTTAGGCAGGTAAATAGCGCTACCCAACGCTTTTCGTGGCGCCGCCCAATCGTGACCGTCAGCGGGCCGAAGTAGTCGACCCCACAATTGGTGAAGGGCCGGCTGTAGGGGTCGATGCGGGCTCGCGGCAGGTCGCCCATCGCTGGTGGGCGCGGAGTCGATCGCCGCACAGCACATGTGCGGCAGGCGCGTGCCACCTTTTTGACAGTGGGGCGAAGGTGCAGCACCCACAATCGCTGTCGCAGGTCGTTGACCACCCGTTCGTTCGACGAGTGATGAGCGTCGCGGTGCGCCTTTTCGATTAGGAGGCGCATGAACGGGTGGCGGCCGTTTAGGATTACCGGCCTCTTCGTCGCGTCCGGCACCGGTGCGGCATTTATGCGGCCGTGCAGCCGGAGCAGGCCGTCCTCGAGGACGGGGTCGAGGTGGAAGAGACTGCTCTTCTTTGGCAGCCTCCCCCCGTTTCGCAGTATATTCACTTCTTCAGTGAAATCATCCGCCTGGCATTGACGGAGCCAGAGATGTTCTGCTCGTTCCAAGTGCCGCACACCTAACTCACTATTCTTATCGCGGCACTTGTCAATAAAAAGTAACACTCGCGCTGTTGTATTGATTAATTTTTCAAATTTCGAAAATCGCGTAATGTCCGGTAACACACTCGCACTTGTGTCTTTCACTTTTTGGATTGTGTTCGCACTCGCGTTCGCACTGATATTATAAATTTCGCTGACGGTTTCCTGCGGCCATTGATCTTCCGGTAGCCGCAGGAAGTTAGGTCCGGTGAACCACCGGTCGGTGGCGGATATTTGGCGGGCACTGTCCGCCCGCGTCGCGTCGTCCGCTGGGTTGGCTGCTGTCGGTACCCACCGCCATTGCTCGGGGCGGGTGAGTTCGGCGATCTCTCCTAGACGATGCGCCACAAAAGGCGTGTAGCGCTTTGCGTCGTTACGGATCCACGCTAGGACAGTACGTGAATCCGTCCACAGAACGACGCGCTCGATTGTAAGTCGCTGCTCGGCAACAATGGTGGCCGCCAGACGGGCTCCAATGAGGGCCGCTTGAAGCTCCATCCGGGGCACGCTTTGTTGCCTCAATGGGGCCACCTTCGCCTTCCCCGCCACCAGAGCCACCGTCACGGTTCCGGATGCGTCGGTCGTCCGGAGGTAGATGGCCGTGGCGTAGGCGCTCTCGCTCGCGTCGGTGAAGGCGTGTAGCTCGTGTCGGCCCGTCGCGTAGCACCGCTCCAGCTGCAGTGCCGCTACGGCGGCTAGACCACCAGCCCACTCGATGAAGGCACCGCCGTCCTCCTGGTCTAGCGGCTCGTCCCATGGCGTCTGTTTGCGCCACGTCTGCTGGAGGGTCACCTTGGCGGTGATCGTGTAGGGCGACAGGAGCCCGAGCGGGTCATAGATCGACATGACCGCGCTCAGGGCCTCCCTCTTCGTTGGTGTGCGCGTCCCCTCGCGCACCTCCTTCGGCACCCGGTTCATCGCAGTGTTGAACCCGAGTGTGTCGCTTCTTGGGTCCCAGATGAGCCCCAGGATCTTCGGCCCCTCGTTAGGGCCTAGTGTTGCGGGCGCTGTTGCCCGCAGTTCAGGTTCGATTCTTCGCTCGAGTTTCGGAGAGTTAGTATTCCACCCGCGCAGCTCGAAGCCGGCTCGCGAGTGGACTTCGTCGACGGCCGTCGCTACGTCCACGGCCTCTTCTTCCGTCGCGTAGCTGTCCACTAGGTCGTCCATGTAGTGGCTCGATGTAATTGCGTATAACGCCTGCGGGAATTCCGCCGCGTGGCGCTCGGCGTTGTGGTTGCGCACGCTGTGCGCCAGGAAAGGGGAGCTCGCTGCTCCGAAGATCATCGAGGTCATCTTCATTATTTTGGGTTCACTTTCGCCCGGCTCCCTCCATAGGAACAGCTGCGCCGGGCGATCTTCGGGTCGAATCTTCACTCGTAGGAACATCTCTTTTATGTCTGCTGTTACTGCATAGCGGCCCTCCCGGAACCGTAGTAGAATGCCCGGGAGGGACTTTAGCAGGTCGGGCCCCTCCAGCAAGAAATCGTTAAGGCAGCGGCCTTGGCTGCGGCTCGCTGCGTCGAAAACCAGGCGAAGCTTCCCTGGTTTGTTCGGGTTCCGCACAGCAAAGTGGGGTAGCACCCAGGCGCGCGGGTGGCGCGCATCTGCTTCGGTGGCGGGCTCTGCGTAGCCCTTCGCTAACAGGTTGGCGACCTGTGCCGCATATTCTTGCGCGAAGTCTGGGTCGCGACGCATCTTGCGCTCGATGCCTTTGAAGCGCTGTAGCGCTGTCGCGTAACTTGCCGGTGTTCGCACCTCGTCCGTTATCCACGGCAGACCAACTTCATAATGGTCGCCGTGGAATTTCACCGTCGCTTCAAAGATCTGTTTTGCGCGTTCCTCCGCTGGCCGGGGTTTCGTGGCCAGCGACACGCCCAGCGCGTCGATGGCGAAATGTTTTTTGACGAGTTCGTCGGTGGCGTTATCGCGTAAGTTGTACACGTAGAGTACGTCTTCAGTTGTGCCGCTCGCTCGTATGGCCCGGGGCACTGAGCCGTAAATGACCCAGCCCAGTGCCGTCCGGACCGCCGCTGGTTGTCGTCGCTTGCCTGTCCGTGTCTCGTGGACGAGCATCAAGTGCCAATTATCCGCGCCAATGAGAAGTCGCGGAGTGGCATCTTCGTAGCAGGCATCGTTCAGCCCACTCAGGTGACGATAACGGGTGACCTCCTGACCCAGTTGCTGAGTGTGGATCCGGAGGTTCTCCACGGTGCGGGCGGCGATCTTGTAAGCCTCACCGCGGCCCTGCACCGTGATGTTGACACGTCGACTGTTCGGCAGCTCGGTGTTGCTGGCGATGCCTCTCATTTGCATAGGCACCGCAGGTCCCGTGGCTCCGATCGTTCGCGCCAGTTCTTCGTCGATGAGTGTCACCGTCGACCCGTCATCCAGCAGTGCGAAGGTGTCGACGGTGCCGCTGGGTCCGCTGACGCGGACTCGGCACATCTTCAGCAGGACCGGTGCCTTGTCGTCTTCGCTGCTGACTGTAGTCACCGTCTGCTTCTCGGGGATCGGCGCCGGCCCAGGAGTGGGCTGAGACGCCGATATCGTCGGGGAATGCGGGGCTTGCCCGCGGGGAGGCGTCCGCTCGCGTCTCGGTTCGGGGTGGCGCGGCACTTTTGCCGCGCTCGCATGCAGCAATGGATGGTGCACATGCCGGCACCCGTCGACTTCGCAGGTACGGGCTCGGCAGGTTTCGCGTCGGTGCTGCTGGTCCATGCAGCGGAAGCACACGCGGTTGTCGCGTGCCCACTGCCAGCGATCGTTGACCTCCATATTGGTGATGCGCTTGCATCTCGTGGTGGGGTGACCGCCCCCACAGCAGAGGCATCGGCGCGCGTCATCGCCCTCGGTGGCGTAGACGGGCGCTCGCGGCGCGGGCCGAGGGGTGGGGCCGCGCATCGGCGTCGGACGGGGTGCTGGCCTGGCAGCGTCCCTCCGGAATGTCGGCGTAGTGGCGGCGGCGGCTGCCGTTGCTTCCGTCGTCGTGTAGGAGAAGCGCAGGGCGCGGTCGGCTTCGCGCATGAGGAACCGCGATAGCAGGATGATCTGCGGCTCCATGGTCATCTGCTCCGATGCGAAGTCCCCGAAGCGTGACCGTAGATGTGGGCTGAGCTTCTCCATCACGTCGCGTACCAGCAGGGGGCTGGCGAGGTAACCGTACCGGTCGATTGACGACAGCACGCTAACGACGTTTTGCAATTTAATTGCAAATGCGTTAATGTCGGTGGCAGTCGATCCCAAGCGCGGCAGTTTCTTCAGGTCATCGAGTGCTTTGGCAGCCAGAATCTCGGGGCGGCCAAAGCATTGTCGCAGCGTTGTCATCACTGCTTCAGGGTTGGCCGAGGTGTGGAGCAGCGCCTCCACGGCTTCGCGCGCAGTGCCGCGCAAACAGGAACGCAGCCGCGCCATATTTTCGTGCGGCGTGAAATTATATGCGCGCGTTGATTCGGCGTAGGCTGCTTGGAACGGCAACCATTCGCCCGCCGCACCGGAGAAAGCAGGCAGCTCGTAGACCTGCCTCGGCGGCGGGCGCACTCGCGACATCTTCTCGAGGGCCTCGGCGAGCTTCTCGATCCCGCGTTGTCCGCTTGCACTCCGTTCGCGAGCGGGTGTAGGTGGCGGCGAATTGCGCCGCTTCGGTTCGAACGGGGGCGGCGGTGAGCGCCGCCGTGACTCGTGCTTCGGTGGTGGTGGCGTTTGTTGATTCGCCACGGTGCTGCGGAGCCAGTTATCCACCTTCGCGTGTGGTGCGATAACGCTTCCGGCTTGTGACTCCGCTTCTATGCTGGCCAGCTTCTGGCGTAGCTTGGCCTTCACCCGCTCCTTCTGCAGCTCCAGCTCTTGTTGCTTAATACGTAGGAGCTCCTCCTCGGCTTCCTCTTCAGCAAGCCGGATACGGATCGCCGTCGCATTTGATGCATGCGAAGGCGCCGGCGATCTCGCACCGGTTCGCATCACCGCCGGTTCTTCGTGGAAGGCGACGGCTCGCTGTTGTCGTTGCTGGTTGGCAGCCCAGTCCAATGAGTGAGGGAAGTAGTCGCTGGCTTCAGGTTGCGGGTTGTGTTGCACGCCCGCTGCCCCCCCACTGCTTCGCAGTTGCGCCCTATCGGCGGCGCGGCCGGGCTGCACGCCCAGCTCCCCCCCTCTGTTGTGGAGTTGCGCCCTATCGGCGGCGCGGCCGGGCTGCACGCCCAGCTCCCCCCCTCGGTCGCTGAGTTGCGCCCTATCGGGGAAGTGGCCGGAGTGCACGCCCAGCGCCCCCTCTCGGTCGCAGAAGAGTGCTTCATCGGGAATGCGGCCGGGCTGCGCGCCCGGCTCCCCCCGATGGCCGCTGAAATAGTCGTCCTCGGTCGCACGGGGAGGCAGCATGCCCACGGCTCCCTCATCGGCTCGGCTGAGCGGGGGAAAATACACAGCGTCGCGATGTGTAGCTGTGATCGCGAGGTCACGCGGCGGCTCGCGTGACGTCACTCGCGGATCGGCGCGAGGTAATACCGCGGGCGAAGCGGCGTCGCGGCGGACGATTCGATCCAACTGCCGCTGCCAGATGTCGTCAGCGGTGGCCGTGGTAGCAGCAGCGGCGGTCGTCGTTGGAACTCGTTCGGCGGTGGGTTGTTCCTCGGGCGTCGGGGTGTGGCGGCGCTCTTCGCGGTCGCCCTGAGAACGCGTCACCACCATTGTTGTCGTGGGTCTTGAGTGATCCGGTTCGAAAGACCAAACACTGTCGTCGATAGACAGCTCGGGTTCACTGCGCGGTGCTTCGCAGTCCTCTGCGGTCGTTAAGACGGGAGTAGGAGGCAACGAAAACACCTTCGAATAGTGGACTGTATTTATTTTTCCTGGTTCCTTAGTCGATTCGCGGTAGTAAATCGGAGTCCGGTACGATATCGCGGTGGTCGGTCGGTAAGGCAGCAGTCGTAGGTCCGTTGGGAATAGCAGGGGTCGATACGCTTCGCTGGTCGCTAGTCGCTGTTCTTCGCTGGAGACTTCGGAGAGAGGAGTGCTTCGTGTCGTGGTCCGCGTCGAACTGCCGTATCGCTGCGAGCGGCCCTGTATTTATACCCCGGCCGCCCGCTCGTGATTGGTTATAATTCCCCGATAATTCAGACGCTGTGATTGGTGGACCCAAATCACAAACGTACTAAATTATCGGGGAATTTTCACTATCGCTACCGGGGTATTTCGCGTTTATTTGTTTATCGCTTATAATTTTTCCTAATCAACTATATACATTTCGCTTTTAGACTTATTATAAACTATTTACAATGATTCTTAACCTAATTAACCTACTTATTATATTTACAGATGTATTTTAATTTACAATTTACAAAAATTATAATTTTCGTAACGTTCGTTCGTTGTATTTATGTGGCTGTCCGTAACACTGCTAAAACTCCTCTGTGGCTTTAAATTTATAAGTCTGTGTGTTACCTCTTCACGTCTTAACTGCTGAATCGATTTAGATGAAATTTGGTGTACAGGTAGTTTCGAGTCCCGGCGAAGGACAAAAGAGATTTTATCTCGGAAAACTGCATAGTTGCCGCAGGTTTGCGGACGGAGTAGCGGTATCAGCTATATGTAGTACCTACTAGTAGGTACTAAATAGGTATAATAAATAATTAAAGATTAAGAAAACTGTTGGATGAGATCCTGTTCTTTAATATTGTCCAAGGACAATGACTGGAGTCAGTCATCAAGTATAACAAGTGTAATTAGTCTTTATGACGCATTTGCTGCTTCGTATGCAGTCCGTGCAGCGTGCATTGCGATGCAAATCCTGGGGGCCTACTTGTCTTTGTCTGTTTCCATCGCGGCATCGGTGGAACTTCCTTACAAAATATCGTAACGCTAACTATGATTAATGAATGAGGGTAGTCGAGATTAAAGACATCTTTACACTTCAGTACCGTAACTGTATGCTATGAAGTGCCATCTGACAATTTTTTACAAAAGTCCAAACATAAGTGACAGCGACAATGCAGGTAGTAAAGTGGAAAGATATCTTTGACTTCGTATTACTATTGCAATAACAACAACATTGTAATTTCTTGTTAATACAAGAGTCATTTGTATAGTGGGTGCGGATTCTGATTGAGAATAAGTAAGATAAGATAACATTCATTTGTAGAAAAAGGGGGAAGGAAACGGAATCTGGTAGCTGTACCACTAGCTGTACACCATGAGTTTACAGTGACCGTACCTACTCGATAGCGACGGCGTAAATTATTTGTAGAGGCGCTGTACCTACAATTTTCCATACAAATAATTTACGCCGTCGCTATCGAGTACGGTCACTGAAACTCATGGTAATGGTACTGTGGCATCGCGTCACGATCTTCAGACACGCCTTGCATAATATACAGTTTGACTACAGACTTGTCATTACTTTGCCTTTTCCAGTTGCGTCCCTAAGTCGGTAGAGCCGTGCAGCCTGGGTCTGTGCGAGCAGGCCTGTGAGGTGCGCGGCCAGCGCGTCTGGTGCTCCTGCCACGCCGGGTACCGGTTCCATGAGGAACAGTACCGGCGCAAGACGCAGCCTTACTGCCAGGGTGGGTATGATGCCCTGGTACCTCTACATAAATAGCCCACTACTATTGCATAACAGGGTAATGGGGGAATGATAATTTTATCGTCATCATCATAATCAGCCACAGAATTTTTTTTTATTCGACTGGGAGGCTAACGAGCAAGTGGTCTTCTGGTGGTAAGAGATCACTACCGCCCATAAGCATCTGCAAGACCAGGGGTATTGCAGATGCGTTGCCAACCTAGAAGCCTGAGATGGAATACCACAAGTGCCAGTAATTTCACCGGCTGTCTTACTCTCCACGCCGAAACACAACAGAGCTGCTTCACGGCAGGATTAGCGAGCAAGATGGTGGTAGCAATCCGGCCGGACCTTGCACAAGGTCCTACCACCTGCATTAGAATGCCCACTGTTGGACACAGGCCTCCCAGATATAATTATCGCCAGATCCCTGCCACCTAGCAATGGATGATGGCTGGCCGGTGCTTTATGATCACACAGTCGTCACTATTCTGTCTTATCAACTGCTGACGGAAAATTTGTTAGTGTCCTTGTGTTTTGTGACAAACCCATCTTGTTTGCAGACGTGGACGAGTGTGCGACCAACAACGGTGGTTGCTCCCACCGCTGCGTGAACGACCCGGGAGGGTTCCACTGCGAGTGCCCGCCGACGCACATTCTGGACAGCGACGGCCGCATCTGCGCACAGCCCATCGTCATGCCGCGACCGGTACTAGGATATCATAACTTACAGTAGAGTCAGTAAAGTTTATGCTGGAATATCTGCTTGATCTGTGATTATGTGCCTTTAATTTTGATGTCAAGACGTCACGTTCTTTCACAAGCTTAGCACTGCACTAGTCACATGCGAATGAATACGAGTTATGTGATAAACAGAGAAGCATAGATAGACATGTTTCTGATGCCTAGACACATTTTGCGAGGGAGTGAAACTTCCGTAACTTTTACTTTTATCCGCTGCTGTTTGTGTGCGCCTTACCTGGATATTACCAGAAGCCTTATTGTCTAACGCAGGTGGAATCACAATCTTTCCCACCACTTCTTTCTGTCACACGGTATAAGATGAGGGTAGAAAGAGATTATACTTAGTAAATTCGATCACGAATGTCAACGCTTGACGAACAATACGGCTTCTGGTTTTTTTTGTCTTTGATCACTGAGCTACCAGGGCTTTATAACTTGCAGGAGCCTCTGCCGCTGGTCCGTGCGTCGTCCCGCTGCTACGCCCCCTGCGACACAGTGTCCTGGCTGTCGCGAAAGGTCAAGCAACTCAGCGACCAGCTGCACACTACGCAATCCGCATTGAAGAAGCTAATGGACAATGCCGTACTGAAAGGAGAAGGTATACTCCTCTGCTGTTATGATTGCCCAGTGATATTTGAAAGATAGGAAGGAATATAATCACAAGCGCAATAACAGTCGAGGAATCAGAATTGCGTATCAGTAGAACCTTATCAGTATCACAATCAATTTTATGATGATTTCTTTAACAAATGTATGGTATATCATGACATTTGCAGCGAAAAGGTTCCGCCTTGCCTTAGTGCGTGATTCAGTTTCTTTCGATTGTACAACTGGCGAGACGTTAGCTTCATAGTTTGGACAATCCGGTTGGGTCATGTCATGTCATACCTACCTGTGTTCAGTTATAATACTGTACTCTTTGGCAAGGCTCGGAACCGGTTTATAAAATAGCGGTAAATGCCGGTTTATTTCGGTTTAACTCCGAACTTTCATAAGAACGAGAACGTTTTTTATTGTAAACCGGTTAATCTGACAAGAACTTTATGGAAATGTTCCCTTAAAAACCGGTTAAAAAATAATGGTTCCGAGAAGGAAACCAAACTGAAAAGGTTTTGCGCCAAGTACCTACATGATAAAGGTTTGGAAGCGTTATGTGCGAAGCGTGAATAAAAATATTTCTATTCTATTTAACCGGTATCCGAGCCTTGCTCTTTGGTGTACATTGGTATAAACTTTATCTTATGTTATGGCCACAGATCACACATCTAACGGTCGATTTGTTATCTGAGGCAGCATTGTGCGAAATTAAACTAGCAAACTTTAACTTCACTTCCAAATATTATGTACTTCTAAATTATGATAGGAACGCCATCTATCTGTTGTTATTTACAACTTTTGTTTAGATGGCGGCAGGTTTGCGGACGGAACATACTCGTACCGAGTTCTGGACGCCACCGCGCCGCTAGAGGGCGGTTACTGCCGCTGCGAGAGAGGACCAAGGGTAGTAATTCATCATAGTTTTAGAAGCACCTTCAAGCTCAAAAGCAGCTTATACCATCCACAGCTTGTGCCTTCCACGAATATGCGTGATTTTGTAAAAAAAATTGTTCCACGATTATTCTTTACTGCTAGCAAGAACCATGAACTGCTAGTTTATGATCCGAGAGGACCCAAATAAATATAAATACAAATAGATAGTCTTTTTACTGCCTCTTGGATAATCTTGAAGTTGTGGTAGCCTAGACATTTGATTGACCCATGGCCTCTGAAGCAAAGCGAAATTAGATTAAGAATTTACCGAAGAAATACATTGAAGAAACGTGCACACACCTGCGAAGAAATTTAATTGTGTAAAGTTCCCAATCTGCATTGGGCCCGCGTGGAAACTAAGGCCCATTCTGAGACGGACGAGTGGGACGTATATAGGCCGAGACGATGATGATGAAGCACAACTCTTTCCAGGAAGACTTTAACGTCATAGCTAGCTACAATTATAAATGTTTCAGGGTCCCCCTGGAGCGACGGGTATGGAGGGCCCCAAAGGCGACGTGGGGCCCCGGGGCCCGCGCGGCGCCCGGGGCCCCAAGGGCTCCATGGACCTGATGCTGCTACTGTTAGCTGACATTAGGCACGACATCACCAACTTGGAGGGAAAAGTTTACAAGGACGGGGAACAGTAAGTACCTATTAGTTGGGAACTGAGCTGATTTCAAATGACGTTTGTTAATGAAAACTTTGAACTTGCTACTCCGCTACCACACGCGTAAGATGTACTGTCAACCAGCTTCTCTACTTCCACATAAATCGCATTCACAAAAACGAAGCTACCACTATATTATAGATAAAAAAACGTTTACATAACGCTGTAATTGTAATAACCAACTTCATCATGGAACTTAGACTAACTATGTTTTTACGTATAAATACTAACAGGTAACAAACAAATTATATTGGAACAGTAGAACATCTATCGTCCATCGCGTCCATGCTTCCCAGTACCTCAAGCATTCAGTAGAAACTGCCGCCCATCGCCATGCAAACAAGTGACACTCAGGTCGGTGTTTATGGGGTGTTTGACGCCGTTCAATTACAATACACGTTCTGGTTATTTCAGTGTGTTCTTAAAGCGCAGTATTTTTGGTATAATATGGTCCTGGATAATTTAGAAAAAATAAGATTTAAGATGGAAGATGGAGCTACGACCTGGTTAAGATCGCGGGATCGCGGTGGATGCGAAAAGCACAAGACCGGTCTGTGAGTCGGTCGGTGTGTGAGCCATGGGGGAGGCCTATGTCCAGCAGTGGACGTTTTTCGGCTGACATGATGATGATGATGAAGATGATGTGTGGACACGTTTTGTTTCCTTGCAGTCCAGAGCGCTTCAACCTCCAAAAAGCGTGGCGCCGGCAGCGCAAGCAAGAGAAGCTGGACAAGGAGAGCAGGACTCAACAGGAGTTGGAAGCCTACACCCCGCCGCCCATAGTGGACACGCAGGGACCCGTCGAGATATCGCCGCATGGTAAGTATGGAAACTATTGTTCGGTTTATCGCTGTTCGTATACCGAAGAGTTAAAATAACGGGTAGGAGAAGCTGGACACGGAGAGCAGAACTGACCAGGAGTTGGAAGCCTACACCCAGGCCACCCAGCCGACCATAGTGGATACGCAAGGACCCGTCGAGATATCTCAGCATGGTAACCATTGTGAGGTCAATAGACATTGACATAGACATACCTCAGAAACATTAACCAAATTTCAAGTGGGGATAAAATTAGGTATAATTACTGTTTGCTGAACTAACTTCGATATTTCCATATAACCTGAGTTGTGACAAATTTATAAAAGTTGAAATCTCCCGACATTACATTGTCAATTCTTAGTTCAATACCTAATTCCAAATACAAATTTTTCAACAATCTTTCCACTTCCAGGTCTCAACGGCGAAATACCCCACGATACTGAGTCGACCACGGACTGGTCCCTGGTCAAAGAGACGGAACCCTCGGAGCTCTCGCTGCAGTTCACAGACATGGACGAGAAGCTTCTGGAGTTCCATCTGCTGGCCAACTCCACGCACCCAGGGGACGAGGATGAAGACTTGGACGCCGATTATGACTATACCTTTTACTAGGAGTAAATGGATGAGAGGATGTTAGTTTTTTACTACGCTACTCCCATTTAAGCAAATATAGCCCTAGTTTGTCTGCTGTGTCTGTGGCATTTTTAACACGTTTTATTAAGTCGGCTGATATATAATGGAATATAATGATATCATTTTTACTCTGATGAAGAAGTCGAAAGCTAGGGACTGGAACTCTAAGACAGAACAACGTAGCCTAGCTGTATTTGGGCTTAGAATTAGAATAGTCTCAATGTATAATTTGAGCAGGGCATAACAGTGCTTTTTAGATTTTTTTTGATACATAAAATATCTTCGTGATGACAAATAAAATACAAAAAATAGTAAGGTATAATATTAATATAGATTTATGAATAAACATGAATACAATCTGCAATTTGAAGTTACCACACTTCTCTCATTTAGCTCGCCACCGAGGGTTGGTACTGCGCAGCGAGTCGCTTGAACTCGTTGGTTTTCGCGTTGTAGTCCTTAGTGAACGGATGCTCGGGGTGACTGTCCAGCAGCTGTGCTAAGTAGCGCGTCGCCACCTGTAAAGTCATGATGCCCTGGTAAGCAAACTTCAGGAGACCTATGGAAAATCTGACTACCACTCAAAAACGATGAAACTTAATTCATAATCATCGTCGTCATTCTGAGCCGTAGGACGTCCGCCTCTTGGACATGCCTCTCCTATAATTTGTATCTAAAATCTGGCGAATACCTAGTACTAAACTAAGTAAGTACTGCGTAGTTAGTTCTGGCGGCTTGGGCATGTGCCGCGCGGTGACGGCGAGCCCCAACAACGGTCGGGCTGCTGCTGCGCCCGGCTCAGCAATCTGCTCGCCGCCTGCAGCATGCAGTACCAGGAGACTAAAGCCGTCGAGTAGTTAAGTTACCTCTGGCGACTTGGACGTGTACCGCGCGACGACGGCAAGCCCCTGCAACAATAGACAGGTCGGGCTGGTGCGACGCCCGCGCCTGCGCCTCGCTCAGCGTTTGCTCGCCTCCTGCCGCATGCAGTACCAGGAGACTATAGCCGTCGCGTAGTTATTATCTCTGGCGACTTGGGCGTGTGGCGCACGACTACGGCGAGCCCCAACAACAGGCCTGGCTGCTGCGGCGCCCGCCGCACCTGCGCCTCGCTTAGCAATTTGCTCGCCTTCTGCCGGATGCAGTACCAGGAGACTATAGCCGTCGCGTAGTTACCTCTGGCGACTTGGGCTGGGCATGTGCCGCGCGACGACGGCGAGCCCCAACAACAGACAACAGGTCGGGCTTGCTCGCCTCCTGCCACATGCAGTACCAGGAGACTATAACAGTCAGGTAGTTACCTCTGGGGGCTTGGGCGTGTGTCGCGCGGCGACGGCGAGCCCCAACAACAGGTCGGGCTGTTGCGGCGCCCGCGCCTGCGCCTCGCTCAGCATCTGCTCGGCTTCCTCCCACATGCCTGTAAACATAATGTACATGGTAACTAAGGCTAATGGTGGCATTTCACTTGGCGTTGTGTATTTGCGTTGCGCTATTGATATCTCCTTCGCTCACGCTAGAAATGAAATAATACATCTTGTTCGTACACGCAAATACTTCGGTGAATATACCAAGTGAGGTGCCAGCATAAGGTTTCACCAAAAAATTCTGCAAATATCAGTCTGTCATTTGATCACAATGTAGATTAAAAAAGGTTAAATTTGGCTGGTGAAATTCTTGTAGGGATTAGATACCTTTCCAAGGTTAATTTTTACTCCATGGTTCATGAGCTTTTCGGCAAAGAAAAACGTCGCACGATAAATAGAATGTGTGAAGTTCCCAATCCATATTGGGATGCCTGCATGGGAACTACAGCCAATTCGGCTAATTGACCAACAGGCAAAACACAGCCTTAAACCACGTGAAATATGGCAGACATAATCTATGAGGATTTTAGAAGTGTTATGGGCCTTTTCGAAATACTTACATTACATGATAGAAAGTCCACGGTATATACGATTTAGACGTAGCTTACGCCGTGAATAAAATTGCTGAACTTTGAAATTTTTTTTTTTTCCACAATGGGAGCTAATTTGTTGAACAAAGCGAATGAATTAAAGCTAAAATCATATTATTATTAACATTTAGCAGTGAACAATATAACAGGGGTGCATACCTCTGGAGGCGGCGGCAGCGGCGCCGACGGCGGCCGGGCCCGCCCCGAGCGCGCCGAGCCGCTCCGCGAGCTCCATTATGCTGTAGTGCGCGTCCTGCACTCCTGGTCCACCCTGTAATCATTTTAATGGTCTTTAAGTCGACGTTCGTTATAGACAGGTTTATTAACTAAAATTATGTAAACAGCACGATCAGCACAGTTTTCTTAAGAAAAATAACGAATTATTTACTAGGAACTTTTGGTACCCCACTCAAAGCGCGTAAAATCCGCCATTTATGATTTTTATTAATTTCATGAACTCAGTTAGTTACTCTTGACGTCATCAAGCCGAATCGAATGATGATTCTAATGATTTATCAAAATCGGTTAAGCTGTTGAGTCATCACGTCACACGACATAACGCTGCTTAAAGAAACATTATAAATTTAGAACTTTCTACATTTCTTACCGCATATAATTTATTATCTTATTTGATTATGTTTTAAATTATTAGCATTAGCGCCTGCCTTGGAGACCAACTTTATTGAATGTTCCCTTAAACTTAATGGAAGTTAACAAATAATACATTATATAAAAACAAAGAATCAAATTTTAGCTGACTGACCATGATAATGAATATCCCTACTAATATTATAAATGCGAAAGTAACTCTGTCTGTTACGCTTTCACGTAGAAACCGCTGAACCGAATTTGATGAAATTTGGTATAGAGACAGTTTAAGCCTCAAGGATCAACATAGGATACTTTTTATTCCGGTAGAGGGCGCCACCGCGGGATAACCTATGTCCGCGCAGACGAAGTCGCGGGCATAAGTTAGTATTCACCATAACTCTTATATTTCCAACAAATACCACAGACAACGAACCTGAGACAGATTTAGCCAAGCCTGTGCCAGCTGAGTGAGTGTGCTGTCATCCTCAATCTCCTGTAGTGAAGTCAGCTGCTTGCGGGCCAGGTCTGGTCGGTTCATAGCCAGCAGACACTGCAGAGTGAACGCTCGCAGCTCCAGCGATTCGGCTCCATGGAGGATCCTACAACGGCAATAAATCATAAGATGCTGATTATGAGCATTCACTGGTAACAAAACATTGAGCAACCTTTTTTAAATTTGTTGAACCGGCAATGAACAGACAGCATGTAGCAATATGTGGCTATGGTATGGATATCTTAAAATGTACTCATATCATAAGTATCAGTGAACTCATCTTCCTTAGAAGAAATATTTAAAAATGTAAGTAAAACTGTAAGTATCTCAAAGTTTATCAATTGTATTTTGTTTCTTTTCTTTTGTACAATAAAGAGTTCATGTCACACATAGGCCAATCAACTATTTTACAGACACTTTGGGCGTCTCCTGCGTTACCAAAATTGTCTCTGACGTTACCAAAAAATCATACTTCCAACAACATATTTCACAGTTTAATAGATTGAACTTACGTAGGATGGCATGTATTCATGTACACCATCTATTAAATTAGACAAAAACATGTTTACTTACAAAAATCTGCAATTGTTTGAAAAATATCGCAAACAGATTGGTATCGGTAAAAAGTTGATTGGCCCACATATACATACAAAACTGAATGATTACTGTCAGTTTACTAACAAGACTTACTTTAGGGCAGCTTCATAGTTCTCTTCATGGTAGTAAATAGTCGCAGCTACAATCAGAAAAACTTCATTCACAAGCTCTGTTCCTTTTTGTACCTGAAAATTTTATTTTTTATTGTAATTAATGAGAATCCACTTGTAGGTATTTACAATATTGCATCAGAATTACACAATGACACCTGCAGTATAAATAAGAAAGGTTAAGTTTACTAAAAACTCTGTTTAAAAGTAAACTAGGAATAACGGGCATACTTTGCCCCAGAAAGAACTGGTATTAAAATTTGCATGGATGTCCACACTTTTGGCAAGTACCAAGCTACCATGACTTTAGAGCCCACATAGACCTGTAGGTATCTCTGACAGTTGATACAGTCCCTACAATCCTAAATAGAAACTTACTCTGGCATCAATATCAGCCACAACAGCCAGCTTGTTGGCCCCCGGAGACAGGTAATCTACTAAACTCTTCAATGGCTGCAGCATAGGGTCTGCCGATTTCAACTCCTGCAGCACGATCCTGTAGTTCCCTTGTGAGATGTACGAACGGTACAAGAAAGTGTCTCGCTGCAGAGCTACCAGGGGCGAAGAGGGCTGGAATAGGTGTAAAATCAAACAATGTTTGATCAGAGTAATCTTAGTTCAGTCATAAGAAGTAAAATTCAGATATTAATTCAGTTTAACATGAGGAATTAATGTAATTGTTCCGAGTTAATAATAAATATCTACTTTTTAAACGGTATCATGCGATATTATCAACGAAATTGAGGAAAACATACGTGGGATAACAACGTACCTTGACTATCGGAATATACCTAGAAATGGCGTCTATGCTCATTGAATCATTAATGGACGAATACTTACAGAAACATTTTGAGCCTCGTTGATGGCTTGTTGGTAATTTCCAACGTAAAAAGCATTTTTAACATCAAATAATTCGTCGACGTCTTGCTGCTGACGTGCCATTTTGACAGCGATTGATTTTGTGTTGCCATACGCAAAACTTACATCTAACACCTGTGAGTGACAAAAAATAATTTATTTAAGAATTAAAAATTAATTGATACTTAAGCAATAATTTGAAATTTAACGGGTAAGAAACCTGATTTTTTCATTCGTTTTTTTTGTTCAATTAATATTAAAAACCTTATCGACACAAAAAAATTTACATAACATAATTTATTTGCTGGTCATACTTATACCACAATTGACGTTCTTAAGGCGTTTTTTAAGCATGATATCTGAAAGCGTGCCCTGGGGGACTACTCTGAAATTCGAAGTTTCTATCGCACCATTTCTTTCACTTTCCTTATGCTTTCCTTCAATGACATTTAAATTCAGGTGTAATTCATCAAAGCTTTCCTTTATAATGTTGTCACTAGCTGTTGCCCGCGACTCCGTCCGTTAAGAAGTATGAAAAATAGTTTATGTCCTATTCTCAAACCTACCGAATATACTTACACAAAAAAATCATAAAAACCGGTCAAGTCGTTTCGAAGGATTTTGGTTACAAGCACAGAATTTTATATAAGTATTAGAGTTTTATCGCTTTGAGCGGGGCGACGCGATAGGTACAAAATTACGAAATTAGTATCTAAGTTAGTACAGTCAGCATCCAAAGTAACGGATCAATTTTTTGGGGTTCCGTAGCCATAATGGCAAAAACGGAACCCTTATAGTTTCGCCATGTCTGTCTGTCTGTCTGTCTGTCTGTCCGCGGCTTTTCTCAGGGACTATCTACGAATAAATATATTTATAATAAATAAATATAAATATATTTATTCGTAGGGGACTATCAATGCTAGAGAGCTGTAATTTTGCACAAATATATATTTAAAAGGTAAATATATATTTTAAATGTTTTTAGGTAGGTTCCTACCTCCCATAGACGTAAAGTGGGGGTGATTTTTTTTTCTCATCCAACCTTGTAGCGTGGGGTGTCGTTAGATAGGTATTTTAAAACCATTAGGGGTTGCTAAAAATATTTTTCGATTTAGTGATGTGTTTGCATAATATTCAACTTTAAAGATTAAATTTTTATTAAAATCGAGCGTCTCCCCCCTCTAAAATCTAAACTGGTGGGTGGAAAAATTTGAAAAAATTCAGGATGGTAGTAAGTATATCAAACTTACAAGGAAAACTATAACGGTTAAGTTTTCTTGAGAATTATCAGTACTTTAAGAGTAAGTATTAAAATATACCCTAACTTGGAATATTCCGTACAAAATACGAAATGCACAATTCCCGAGGGAACAGCGCGCGATAACCGGATTCCACGCCGGCGAAGCCGCGGGCAAAAGCTAGTGCTACCATAATTAATAATCGATTTCATTCCACTTGCAATGTGTAAATCACTCACTCGAAGTGGGCACCTAAGCTACGGGTTCGTTGGCAGCAAGGAGTAGATGTATGCCTGCGGAGTACATATACCGCATTGCGACGCTAACAGTTCCATATTGCTGTACTTACTCGTATGCGTAAGAGTCTAATATCTAATACTAATCCAGACTCCAGCCTTTTCATGGACTTGTAAAATAGTGGCATAAGAATTTTGTTGATAGTTCTGGCTGTAAATTACGCGCTGTTTATTTGATACTCTCTGCTTATCGAAGCAGAGGAAACTTCTGGTCTGCAGAAAGCTGTAATTTGGCATAAATATACATAGGTAGTACCTATCAGTCACGCCGTCACAGTGGCAAAATAAAAAAAAAATAAAAAAAATTTAGACACAAAATTTTTCTATGGAAGTGAAAATGTGTCTCCTAGAAAACCAATGATTTATTTATAATTTTTATTTTTTATTTTTTATTAGCCTATTTTTGTGTCCCACTGCTGGGCAAAGGCCTCTCCTCTCTTGCTCCACTCCTGCCTATCCAAGGCGAGCTCCCGCCATCCCACATGTAGGCATCTAAGTCGTCCCTCCATCTCCTCTTCGGTCTGCCTCTATTACGGTATCCGTCACTTGGGACCCATTCCGTAACAATTTTGGCCCAACGTTCTGGGTTCATTCGACAGACATGTCCAGCCCAGTCCCACTTCAACTTGGCCGTCTTTACGCCCACGTCAGCAATTAGAGTCTTTGAGCGCAGCTCAGTGTTTCTATAAATTATAAAATGTATTATTTTATATTTTGTTAAGGTCAATTATTAACATAGTAGAATCAGAGTATGTCTTACATTTTTTGAAATAAAATAGATTTACCAGTAGTGACACAGAAAAACAAGAAATTGTTAATTGACCCTTAAATAAAGTAAATTAGACGACGATGGCCTAGTGGTTAGAGAACCTGACTACGAAGCTTGAGGTTCCGGGTTCGATTCCCGTGTCGGGGCAGATATTTGTATCAAAAATATGAATGCTTGTTCTCGGGTCTTGGGTGTTTAAATGAAATATATTGAAATATATTTATTTGCGTAACATTATGTCATAATAGGCGGTGATAAAGTTTGAATTTCAATTTAGTATCAATAATGTCAATTACCTTAATATGTATTTAATATGTATTTGTTATTTAATATGTATTTAAGTATGTATGTGTATCTATATAATTATATCTATCCGTTGCGTAGTACCCATAACACAAGCTTTGCTAAGCTTATGTGTGTATGAAACATGACTCATTAGGCGGGTTCTCGCCTCTTTATGAAATAAATGTCCAGTGTCACAAGATGCATGGGACCTTTTGTAACAGTTGAACCCCCTGACCATCCCTGACCTCTTCGGAGACACGATACTTGATACTAATTATCACGAAGCCGTCCCATTATTAATAGGAACGTACAGTCAAGGGCAAAGATATCGACACAGCCAAAGTTGCAAAAATGTGTTTACACGACTTTTACATTATTTTTGCAATTTTGGCCGTGTCGATATCTTTGCTCTTGACTGTACCTAAATGAGTTTACGATAACGTTGTGATTTTATAAGCCAGACATTTTAGAATCCAAGCTTTCTAGACAAATAAATTGTTGGTTGCGAATGAAGTGCAAAGCGCAAGGAACTCTTAACAAATAGGGCCCTATGGGATAGACCGAAAACTTAATCGTACAATAGAATTTCGTGCGGTTCAGTATTTTTGGGGGAAAAGTTAAATTTAAAATTTCGCGACAACTGGTTAAAGTAGGTATTTGTACCTACTCTCCAAGCACTCAGCGTCACTCTTGATGTCTGGCAATTATGTTGTTTCGTTATTCTTATACAATGATTATACATTTATACAAAGACTAGCTTTTGCCCGCGGCTCCGCCCGCGCGGTATTCGGTTATCGCGCGCTGTTCCCCCGGGAACTGTGCATTTTTCCGGGATAAAAAGTAGCCTATGTCACTCTCAGGCCCATAAACTATACTATCTATATGCCAAAAATCACGTCGATCCGTCGCTCCGTTACGGGGCGTGAAAGACGGGCAAACACACAAACATACAAACACACATTCACATTTATAATATTAAGCATGGATGGATTAGAGAGTTAGCACACATACAAATTTCATCAAAAATTTTTACGACATTCAAACATTATTTTCGCGTGGTGGGCTTAAAAAATCGAGCTGAGTTCCAAAATCTCTTATCCTAAGTACATACATACATATTTATATTTGAACTCAACCTCGCTCCCATTTCAATGCAAGTCTGCAACCGTCAAAATTATAATACAAAGTGCAACCGTCAAAAAAAGTGCATTGTCGGTGCAACTGCACGAGCAGCTGCCGTGAGGGTCGCCACGGAATCTTAAAGGAACCGGTGGGAATATTTTCGCGAACTTATTGTTATTATTTACTTTCAAGTCGTGGGTACATGTATAATAATACTATACGTAATAATACCATGCGTCTCGTTCGCTTCTCGGTCCATTGGATATTATAAAGTGCCGAGTTTCGGCGATCGAAATGGCAAAAGTAAAGCAAAGTTCTGTTATTTAGGTGCCTTTTTTAACCCCAGACGCAAAAAGAGGGGTGTTATAAGTTTGACCGCTATGTGTGTCTGTGTGTCCGTCTGTGGCACCGTATCTCTTAAATGGGTGGACCGATTTGAATGCGATTTTTTAAATTGAAAGCAAGTTTTCTAGCGATAGTTATTAGATAGGTTTTATCAAAATCGTTTTTGAGATATTGAACTTTGAAGTGACAAAGTCGGGGGTTTTCCAACTTTTTGTTGGTTATACATAACTACAATTGAATTAAATTTTATTACTGTCACTGGCTATCTCAACACAAAGCAAGAAATCATAGGTGCACTTAAATAAACTAAGATTGGATAGATCAATATCCACCAACTGTCATACTTTGTTTTCTAGATTTTTTTTTGCCGTACAACGGCAATCTCCACTAGACACTGGCAAATTTATAAATGTACTCCAATGGACACAGACACATTTTTTTAAAAGTAACTAAATTATCGTTTGATAATAATTTATATATGCAAGTATCCAACTAGCTTTTGCCCGCGGCTCCGCCCGCGTCTTATTCGGATACCGCGTGCGGATAAAAAGTAGCTTATGTCACTCTCGGGCCCATAAATTATCTCTATGCCAAAAATCACGTCGATCCGTCGCTCCGTTACGGCGTGAAAGACGGACAAACACACAAACATACAAACAGACTTTCGCATTTATAATATTAATATGGATAATACCTACCAATAACTTTAAACCGATTAAAAACGATACCAGTTCCAAATTTGCATATTAGCCCTCTCAAGCCCTCAAACTAAGCCCCAAAGCTTTGTCACCTACAGTTCCTAACTTCCTCACTAATTGGCTCGCCAACAACTTGCCGCCAAAATCGCAAATATCCGCAAATACCTACAAATACCTATTCATGGTCCCGGAATTAGTGCAAAGTTCGTCGACCTCTCCCAGCTGCGGCGAGGGTCTCCCTTTGGAACCCTTAAGGGTCTTTAGCCGCGCCGAATTTTTCCAATAAAAGTACCCCTTATATTTCGTTTTGAGCGTTACGATACGTTTTCATGTTGGGAATGTTTATATTCCATGTTTATGCTTATTCTGAGTTGGAATACGAAAGGTTCTGAGTGCTACAAAAGCATAGGTATTATGGTTAAGATACATAAGTTGTATTTAGGTTGTTTGAACTACGACATTTGAATATTGAAAATAATTAGCAAAACCGAATTGGGCAAGATATAGGTTTCACTTACAGTTTGTTCTGGCTCTATTCCTCAGTCCCAGGGACACATTTAAGACACAATCACAGCACTTTCAGAGTTTTTTATGAATAATTTAAAGGAGCGCGCGCCGGCCGGCATTCATTTCGAGCTGTCAAATTTGCGCAACTCACTGGTGGCGCCGCCGTGCGGGAGAAAGCGGAATGTTCATTCAGCCAGTATGTTTTTGATATGTGCAGGAGGTTTTAATGCACATATTACTAATTATATCTGCCCAATGTAACGTACATAAACCCCCCACCGGGAATCTACCCCAGATTCCCCAGTTTACAAACAAAACCAGGGATGGTATTGAATAAGGTAAGTGGACTGTATAGTGTAAGTATTTGTTGACTTAGTGAACTAAACACGTGTAGCTGTAAATTGAGTAAAATAAATGACTTATTTCGAACCTAAAATTGTCATAAATTTGACACCTTCTTGCGTCAAATTCATGCAAAGAAACAAAGGAAAATAAAAATTATGCTGAATCCAATTCCATTGGAAGTGGACTAAGCTTTACAACGGGTCGCGTGTATTCGCCATTCTGGATTTTTACTTTTACCACCCGTACAACTCCATCAGCTCCTGGATAAAGTTCCGTCACGCGACCGAGAGGCCATTGAAGCGGAGGAGCGTCAGCATGAATAAGAACGAGTTCGCCAACTTGAATATTACGACTATTCCTATGCCATTTTTGTCGCTGCTGCAGCGTGTGCAGATAATCATTTCGCCACAATTTCCAAAATTGTTGGGAACTTTGTTGTACTAGCTGCCAGCGAGTTAGTCCGTAAGTTGGTTCGTCTAAGAGATCATACTCTGGAACGGCTAATAGAGAACGACCGACTAAGAAATGGCCGGGCGTGAGCGCCTCGAACTCGGACGGGTCGCTCGACGCACTTGTTAAGGGGCGAGAGTTCAGCACTGCTTCGACACGAGCAAAGAGAGTGCTTAACTCTTCGAACGACAGCGATCGCGTACCCACGACGCGCTTTAGAAGGAGCTTGGCCCCTTTTATGGCACTTTCATACATCCCACCGAAATGGCTTCCAGTAGGCGGATTGTAAGTCCATTTAACACTACGATTATTGAAACCGGTTAAAACATCTTCAGTACTTTGGTTAAAAAAGTTAGTGATTTCCGCGAGTTGCCTACCAGCGGACACGAAGTTTTTTCCGTTGTCGGATACAACGGTTTGACATAAACCACGTCTAGCAGTGAAACGATCGAAAGCTGCGAAAAAACATTCAGTTGAAAGTGCACTGAGAACCTCAGTGTGCACCGCGCGAGTTGAAAAGCAGACGAAAATTAAAAGATAGGACTTTGATATTTTCGCATTACGTCTGTTACTCTCTTTCGTATAGAAGGGACCGCCTATGTCAACACCGACAGTGTGAAAAGCATGGATACCTTCAATGCGGAATTTCGGTAAGTTGCCCATGATAGGCTGTATGTGTGAAGGATTGACTTTAAAACACCTAATACATTTCCTAAAACGAGATCTTACAACGCATTTTCCGGAAATAATCCAGTATTTCTGACTGATTACACTGTGCAATGTACGCGGACCGATATGTAAATAAATTTTATGAAAATAGTCGATAAGAATATTTGTAAAGTTGCACTTTTTGGGAAGCAATAATGGATACTTCTTTTGATACGGTAGTTCGGCGAGAGACAACCTACCCCCCACCCTGAGAAAACCGAGGGGGTCGACATAAGGTGCTAACCTTTTGAGTGATGAACTACAGCTGTAACCGTTTGAAATTGCTTCGAGATCAGCTGCAAAATGCTCTCGCTGAACTGATTTGATGAGCACATCGTGTGCGTTCTTTAAATCTGATAGAGACGAAGGACCCGTGTTCCTATTAGACTTCGTCGATCTACAATTGTTGATAAACTGAAAACAACGAGCTAAGACCTTTTGAAGTTTGCTAAAACTCGAATATTTTTCAGTTAAATCATAAACAAGATTTGAGTCACGTGTTGTGTTTTGCACGCTAGTTTGAGCCAAAGTCGCGCATGGAATTTTGAGTTCTGGCACATTTGCCGATTTAAATTGATCAATTGATTTTACTGGCCAATTCTCTCTTGGTGCGTCTAGCCAGCTCGGTCCTCCGAGCCACTCCGCTGTCGATAACAGCACGGAAGGTAGCGCTCCGCGCGAGCACACGTCAGCGGGGTTGGACGCGCCGCTCACGTGAAACCAACAATCGCTTTGCACGGTCTCCAAAATTTTGGAAACACGCGAAGCCACAAAGGTTTTGAGATTATAACTGGGTGTATTCAACCAACTCAGCACCACAGAGGAATCGGTAAACAAGAGTATTTCATGAACAGGAATTCGTTCAGACAATATTGACTTCGTATATTTGACTAACTTGACTAACAAATGCGCAGCCATTAGCTCGAGACGTGGAATGGTCACTGTCTTCAAGGGTGCAACCTTGGATTTTGCAATGACTAGACTGACCTTCGAATTACCTTGATTGTTAAAACTACGCAAATAGATGACCGCAGCTATTCCTTGAACTGAAGCATCGCAGAATCCTAGTATCTGGTAGTAGCTGTGCTGTTTGACAGTAACCTGGCGCTCGTGGCTAAAATTCGACAACAGCGGGAGCTCTGACATGTAGGTGAGCCACTCCTTTTCCAGTTCCGGAGGCAGCCGCTCATCCCAACCCAGCTGTTGGAGCCAGAGTTTCTGCATGAAGCATTTCGCGTAGAATATGCAAGGAGCCACGAAACCTAAGGGATCATACTGACGACCTATCTGTGACAAGACACTACGCTTGGTGATCGCCTGTGAAGCTGGAAGTGGATGGAATACGAAGGAAAACACATCTTCGGCGGGTCGCCACTGCAGACCTAAAACTTTTATGGATAGGTCCTTGTCATCCTCGAATGCAATGGGCGTTTCGCGGTGATCAGCTGGAACCCGAGCCAGTACCTGGGGACAGTTGCTGGCCCACTTACGAAGCAGAAATCCTCCTCCACTCAGCAACTCTAACAGTTCATCCTGTAGCCTAGCTGCTTCATCATAGCTGCTCACTGACCACAGAAGGTCATCGACGAAGAAACCCTTTTTTAGAACCTTGCTCGCTAAAGGATACTTCTCGCAGTCGTCGTCAGCCAGTTGATGCAGGACTCGGATCGCTAGGTACGGACTGCTAGCAACGCCGTATGTGATCGTGTTTAACTCATACACCTTTAAAGGTTGATCAGGTTGAAACCTCCACAAGATGTGTTGGTAATTGCGTTGAGATTTTTCGATCAAGGTCATTCGAAACATTTTACAAATGTCACTTGACAAGCAAATTTCATGTATACGAAAATTTATTAAAATCTCATTAATATCTGCTTGAAGCTTAGGACCGGCGTAAACGACTGAATTTAAAGAATTATTATTTGTCGTTTTGCATGAGGCGTCAAAAACTACTCGGAGTTTTGTCGTGGTACTTGACGGTCGGAGAATACAAAAGTGAGGAATTATGTACTTAGAATCCACAGTACCAAAATCACCTACGCAAGTCATGTGACCAAGGCTTTCATATTCGGACATGAATTTATTATATTCTTCCTTAAGTTCCGGAAGACGATTCAGCTTTGTTTCTAAATTGTTGAAACGACGTAACGCTTGTGGAGTCGAATCGCCGAGATCAAAACTGGGTTTGAACGGGTACTTCACTGTATAACGTCCCGTAGTATCGCGACTGTGTTCGTTTTGGAACAATTGTTCGACATACAAATCTTCTGGTTTTTTAGTGACGTCATACGGCACGTTTTCAGTCTCCCAGAAAGAGTTCATGATTTTATCGATACTACTAGTTTTATTAGCAGAGAACAAGTTGAGCGAGGCTGTATTTGACTCACAATCGTCACTCAGTACTGTCTGACCAGTAATGACATATCCGAATATGGAATGCATCGCGACGGGCAAACCCGGGTCACGTGGTAGTATATTTTGACCGTCATAAATGTAGGGAAATAAGTCACCTGCGATCAACAAGTCAACTGGAGCCGCCGAAAAGTAGTTCGGGTCAGCTAACTCTAGATTTTTGAAATTATTGATAACTTTGTTTGATAAGGTTACTGTAGGTAAGTTGCTAGTTATATTACTTACGACAACAGTATCAGTGCTAAGCACCGGACCAAATGAGTTTCGTGGTTTAATTGAACATGTAACCAGACCGAAATCTTGCACTGGCGCACCTCCCAGACCCATGGGTTCAAACTGACACTTGCGTCGAGACAAACCCAGGCGCTGGGCACACTCTTTTGTCATATAACCGGACATGGCACCGCTGTCAATGACTGCACGTACGGCGTGGTAAGTTCCCCATCGATCTGCGACGTGCACCATGGCAGTGCCTAACAGCACGGTTGAATTTGACGAACAAGTCAAGCCGACGTTTGGCATTGACCTTTGACTTTGATTTTGACCATTTGAAACGTTTTGAATACTTGAAATGTTTTGACTATTTGAACCGTTTTGATTAATTGATGAATTTTGAACAGTTGGAACTGTATCTAAGTGAATACTGTGATGGTGCGGTTGTTTACACAGCACACAACGCACTTTTGACGTACACTCGGACAACGAATGCTGACGAAAGCAATTTTCGCATAATTGAAGCTGTTTCACTTTGTCAAGACGCTGCACCGGTGTTAAATCAAAAAACTCGAAACATCGATAAGTTGAATGCGGTTTGTCGCAAAATAGACATCTATTTGAGCGTTCGCTATTATTCTTACTCACAGCTGATAAGCACGGCTTTTGGAACTGCTTCGGTGCACTACTGTAATTAGCAGCATTATTATTATTTTTTCGAACAAAATTCGGCTTTGCAGAGGTGTTAGGAACACTCTTAGGCGTAAACTGAATTTTTGATGTACTAATTTTAACCTCAGACATTTCCAAAACACGCGCCTGTTTCTCCACGAAATTAATCAGCTGTTCGTAAGTAGGTATATCGGTTTGATCTACTGATTGTTCGAATTCGCGCCTAGTGACGGGGTCTAAATTTCGCAATCCCATATAAAACAGTATGAAACTCGATAGGTTATTGATTTTCAAAAGTTTCAATGCTTTAACACACTCTTGATACGTTTGTAAAAATGTATTTAGACCAGTAGCCGACTCAGTTGACAAAGGCTTAAATTGAAACAGCCGATCTAAATAGCTCGTAGCTAAGGCACGAGTGTTCTCAAATTTTTTGACTAGCAAAGCCCAAACTATCGGATAATTATCGGCCGTCACTGGCATCCCTTTGACCACAGTCAATGCCGAACCGCTGACTACGGAGAGCAGGTAATAAAACTTCTCAATGTTCGTAATATCATTGTTGTTATGAATTAAACTCGTAAACGTGTCATAGAATGTTTGCCAGTTTTCTAATTTGCTATCGAAATGGAACAATTCTAGTTTAGGCAGCCGCGGCTTAGCCGACCGCGAGTCTGGCCCGGCAGCGCCCGGGCCGCGGCCCGCGGAGCGCGACGAAGGTCCGCTACCGCTGCCGTCACACGATTGCCAAGTGTCGCTATTAGCCTCCGCTACACTCAGAATACGGAAATACATGTCGTCAAAGGTTTGAATTTCCTGATAATTTGGTTTAAATTTCGGGTTTTGTTTCTTATTATAAGAATTTAACTCGAATATGCATTGTTCGAAACATTCCCGAGTCGAATGAAGTTCTTTGAGTCGCAAATTAAATTCGGGCAAACGCTCTGGTGGAGTTGATTTGGATAGTTCAAATAACGTTTGACATCGTATAAAAAGCAGTTCTTTTTTGTTAATAAGTTGTTCGACATCAAATTCTTTCTCGTCCATTTCGAATTCAAAACAAAAGACGCGCGCGACGCGTTGCAAAGAACGAAAATTGAAAACGTTTGTTTTATACGTATTATTCTAGGTAAATAACTTAGATTAGAAATAAGCCTGTTACCTTAAAACTGCGTGAAATGTGTGTTTTATGTGTATGAATGTGTATTTAGTTTGCAAACTGAGGATGCGGTTCGATTGACCAAAATGTTTGAACTACGACATTTGAATATTGAAAATAATTAGCAAAACCGAATTGGGCAAGATATAGGTTTCACTTACAGTTTGTTCTGGCTCTATTCCTCAGTCCCAGGGACACATTTAAGACACAATCACAGCACTTTCAGAGTTTTTTATGAATAATTTAAAGGAGCGCGCGCCGGCCGGCATTCATTTCGAGCTGTCAAATTTGCGCAACTCACTGGTGGCGCCGCCGTGCGGGAGAAAGCGGAATGTTCATTCAGCCAGTATGTTTTTGATATGTGCAGGAGGTTTTAATGCACATATTACTAATTATATCTGCCCAATGTAACGTACATAGGTGGTTGAAAATGTGAAAAACGAGGCTGCTTTTATACTTACGAGTAAAATTATATTGAATCTTATTATTTAAAAAGTAATCCCATCTGTAATTCATTTATGTAATTAGCAAACTTGCCTAAAACATATGTAGCCTAGCACCTTTATCTAAAAAAACTATCTTTTGCAATGCCATGGAGTGAATATCTTAGCAGCAAACCTGGAAAATTAGAAAAGAGTAAGTTAGGTATGTCTATGGAAACAACAACACCTCGCATCTGGTTTATAAATTTACAAATTTTACGCCCAACAATATTGGTTATTTCAACAGTTTAATAGTGTTGAACTTGGAAATTGGAGTGGCGCGACTAAGCTTTTTTTATTTTTATATTTGACTAGTTTGCGTTTTACTTTTAAAATTTAGTAAAATAAGGGTTTTATCCTGAATAACATCACTATTCTCATCACTTTCTGTCTCTCCTCTATTATAATAAATTGTCTTCTCGTAATTAGGTTAGCTGGAAGAGATCCCTTCTTAGGGATAAGCTCGCCTTTGTTCTCCTCTCTGTGTTTATATATTTTTATGTGCAATAAAGAGTTTACATACATACATACATACTATTTACTAAAAAGAAAAAACTTGGAGCAAAGTTCGGTCGAACAAGTAAGCTTTTTAAATTTCAAAATAGACGCCGGCTGCGCATATACACATCTTCCGATCCAAAACTATCTTTTGTCTGGACACCGTGAAACGGAAGTTATTTACGAACCAAATCGATTCGCTCGCGATCAAACCAAAATAGTCTAAAGACTGCATCCCCTGAGCGGAACTTAAAAGACATGCAAAAGGATCGTGTAAAAAAAGTAGTTCACTACACAATGGGGTCGGAGCATCTGCTGTCCGACGTTTTTGTGCGCAGATGGTGTTCACGAAAAAAGTCTTTACCTGCCATCCTGTACTTGGCGGTACTCGCTCATTGTTGCTTGCGTGATTGTGAGGTGTACGGTGGCGACGCTGCGAGGGAATAAGGGATATTCTCGTGGGATCTTTTTGATTTCATTCAGCAGGTCTACTACGAAACTCGAAGTTCATATCGTACCGTCCCTTGCGCTCTCGTATTGAATAGTATAAGTGTCAGAGGGACCGCACGACACGAACTTCGAGTTTCGTAGTAGCCCAGTAGCCACGGGGACAGTCTGGTGCTTGGGTTAGGAAATGAAAACAATCAAGTTGCGGTTTAACTGATGATCACTGTATAGTTTTGGGTCCCACTGTAAAACAGTGTTGCGACTTGCCGTAGCATTATGCTGAGTGGGGCCCACTTTATACTATTCGATGTATTTTTCTTTCTTTTCATTGAATGTATTTAAATATCGAATATGTGTAAATAAATGTTTCTCTCTCTCTCTCCCTAGTTTCATGAAACGTTAACTTTAATAATCTGAACTGTTAAAGGTCAACTATATAAATGCACGTATTATCTTCAGCTCATCAACTTGGAAAAATTAAAAGCCCCCGACATTGTCATATCATAATATCTCAAATTCAATCACTCTCGAACATAACTAAAAACCACTGCAAGAAAACATTGTTAACTGTGTCTCAGTGGGTCCATCAGTTTCAGAGCTACGATACTATGCTATGACCATACCAGCGTTTTCGGAAAGACCATCATTTCCAATGAATCATCATTGAACGCGCCGCAAAAAACTTGCCAGAAAGTCATTTATAGTTATTTCTTGATTTATAGCGCAAATTCAGAGCCAAATAAATCTTAAAAATCTATTCACATGGATTCCTTACAATTTGTAGGATGCTCAATCATCCCCACGACGCGGACACCCTACATTATACTAAACATACAATACGAAGATCTACATAGAACTTTTAGTTAAAATTGCATTCTTCAAACTGTCTCCCAAAAGGACGACAGCTCAGCACCCATTCATACAGAGTTATAGCGTGAAGATAGTACGTTATTGTTTTTTTCAACACCCGGTGCGTTGAGCGATGTTATTGTAAGGAACTAGTTCGGTGTTTTTAGTTCTGAATTTATTTATTATTTTTATTCATAATAAAGACTTACAGTATACACCAAAGCGTTTCTATTACTAGCTAAACTAACAAAACACTTACATTAATTAAATATTTTCGCCTCTTTTGCCTCGAAAAAATTAACGCAATGGCGAGAAAATTATCCCACCAAAACATAACAGAGGAATGAGAGCAAAGTTCAATATTATAATGCCTTGATTGTTGACTTTAACGACAAAAGAAGTGAGATCTAAATGGGTGCCAAGTGCCAAGGTGCCAAGTTTAATGGTTAGTCCTGAAACTCATTTATAACAATATAAATTATTTTACAACAAATTGGAAATATACCTAATTTCTTCTTGTAACTTAGGATTAAATAATGAAGCCTATAAAGGCCGGCTCGGCTAGTTCTCATATACAAATTATTATTTCACTTCTCATGCTCTAAAAGTAAGTCAATATAGCCTTACCAGGCGGGAGTAAAGTGAGTACTTTAGTCCCTAGGGAGTAAAAGTAATTAATTTTTTAATTCACTTCGAGTGACTTAGATAAACTCAAACAGCCAGTTACTTGCAAAAAATAAGATTGTGTGTGGACCATTTTCATGACGCAAATGTTACGTTCTTAGTCTACGTGGTCTTAGTTCTATGCTTTTTCCGCATAGAAGGTGACGCCACTCTATTTTTCCGTTTGTGTATGGACCATTTCGCCGGTGCTATTTTGTTAGTATCTGTATTGGTAGTATCTGTGTCTGGATGGAAAAAAATACTTACCGTGAAAACTTTGAAATTGTTGTAGAGCGTAAATCGTAAACGATTAAAATAAATTGATTATTCTCACAATGTCATCAAGTGATAGTGAAAATTATGATGTCGACCAAAGAGTAATAGACATAATTGATAATCTTTTGCCGCCGAAATCTAGAAAGATTTATTTTTATTTTTTGTTAAATCTTTTTGTACTAAACTGACAATTTTTTCTCGCAATCAAAGTGAAAAATAGAGTTTTCACCGCGAGACTAAAAGTCAATATGAACCCTCGGATAAATAGACACCCTCGCTAAAGCTCGGGTGGCTAACCACCTCGGGTCTATATTGGCTTATTTTAGTCTCTCGATAAAAAATATACTATTAAGTACCTACTAAAACAGTCATTTAAGAACTTTATGTTCGATGGCTAGTTTCTACCAGCAAGCCAAATTTTCGAAATAATAAAATAAGAATTTACAGCTTTGATCCACAAAAAAATAACTTTTCTCAGATATCCAAGGAAATGTTGCCCTTATCTTCGTGATCGTAGAACGCCAAGTTCGTCTTTGTATAACACTTATTGAAGATTCGTTCTAATTTCATATTAATTAGAGGATAGTAATGGAATTTCATACAATATTGCCGGCCAAGGCCAGCAAAGAGATCGTATTTTGTTAAATGGGTTTTTATTTCTTTGATTGACTAAGTATCTATCTATGGTATACTGCCAATTAAAAAAAAACATAACTGAACTCATATCGGAAACAATAACACAGTTAGTGTTCACTCAGCCATCTGTAACTTCTCGGCCGGTAATCCCCTATTTCGCGGTCTCTGCAGTAATGTACTATTATTAGTACGAAATATTATTGTTTTTATATTATGTTTTTGTTGGCTTTTAAACCCTGTTATACCCTTTCAAGACCGATAGAATAGAATAGAATTGGTTTATTTGGTGTTAAAAAGTTTGTACATGAAATCTTAATCTAAATATACTTACCTAAAAGTAGTTAACAAAGCATCAAAATGGATGCCACCCATGCAAATACCGATGTCTGAATTTCTTCAGTCATGGCGCTGGTTTTTAGGGCAACCAAGTCATGACACTGTTTAATTAAGATTTTAGGTACATTTAAACTTATCAACAAGTAAGCGTAATGAAACGTCACCAAGCGAGCAGGAGTCGTCAGAAGTTTGCCGAATTCCGGCGACTTTGACCTCCGGAAGCGCTGTCGGGTCGTGCCACCGCGGCTTTAGCTCCGATACACACGATACGCAAAATACCTACATAGGTACACTCGTGACTAGGTGACGTAAGGGGCTATTCACTACGTAACGACGATTTTGGCCATTTTGACCCCTCCCTGCCCCATGTAGACGTAAGATTTCTCGGACCCTCACCTCGCCGTTCTTTCATAAAATTCTATTAGGTTTTAGAACTTTTAGAAAAGGATGAATTGAGCTAAAACAGAATTTGATGTTAATCAAAAATAGATCTCATAGTTTTTTATTTGTCTCGACGTTTTGCTCTCCATTGGATATTCCATTACTGTGCTAGATATCGCACATTTTGTCCCATAAAATGACTTATACCTACTCTCGCCTCGAAAAAAAGGACAGTAGAAATTTTGAAAACGCTACCGTAATTAATGTTTTTTTTTTACCCCGAAGGGGTCTTACCCTGCTGAGAATTCCTGCTGCATGTGAGAACTTAATTTCCCATATTTTCATTGTCATAACAAGGTTTAGCACAAAATATATGCAGTTGGTTAGGCTAGTTCAATAACAATTCTGGAAAAAATATTGATTCAATAATCAGTCAAATGATACTTAATCATGGAATATGATAGTAAGTTCATTATTTGCAAATATATCCGAATTCCAAGTCAACGCTGGAAAGGAAAAATGTCGCTTAGTCAATTTCTCCTTTCAAGCGTCGAAGTGTGATAATACTCTATGATGCGACCAGGGCCGTCTTAGACTGTGGTGGGGCCCTTGGGCACACATGAATTTGGGGCCCTTTTTAACCGACTTCAAAAAAGGAGGAGGTTCTCAATTTGGCTGTATGTTTTTTTTTGCGTGTATGTTACGCGATTACTGGAAGATGCCTGGACCGATTTGGCGTTCTTAGTAAATTAGGTAGGAAGCGTTCATAAAGACTATTCATAAATAATGTTTTGTAAACTTTTACATCACCGATAAACTGAATAAAAAAATCGAATAGTATGTACTCGTAACTTGACTTGAAAATGTATTGATTCGAATAAATATAATAATAAGAAAAGTGTTATGCGCATTTTGAGATAAAATGTGATAAAAATTGTTGGCCCTTCGGGGCCCCCTGAGGATGGGGGCCCTGGGCACTGGCCCCTTGTGCCCTTATGGTAAAGACGGTACTGGATGCGACTAAAATCATTGTCCGACAGACATGGATTCTAACTCCGCAACGTCAATTATGTTTTCTACAATATGAGAATTCGTTTTGTTGCCCAATACAAATATAACCGATACATTGTGACGCTGAATATTTACACTACTATATATAATGCGATTGGGCCAACAATTTACGAAAAACATTGTCTGCAAACATTTACATAAGATGACACTAGTTTCGTGAAGGTCGAACTGACTAACCAGACCTTCGAGCTGTCGATGTGTGGTTAGGAAACCTACAAAAAATTGTCAGAGGCTAAATGTAATTATTGGGAAAAAATGCCGATCTATTGATTCATCGGATTGAAGATTACACAGGTAAGTTTTGCTATTTAGATACTTTAAATCAATTTGCACGACGTCAACATTTATCAGCAAATTCTTCAGACCTCATGATCATGCACGCCACTAGTCCATCGACTAGTGGCGTGCATGATAATGAGGTCTATTATAAAGATATTCCAACACATCTGTTGGAATATCGGAAAATCCTACGATTTAGACTTTTGAATGAATCAAAAGAATTTTTTTGCTCACCCACGAATATCGCAAAGGTCACCGGGTGAGCTCAGCATTAAGCAAAGAAATTCTTTTAGTTAATCAATATATGGACCTCCGCAAAGTAACGCCTGATTCAATAAATTATTTGAACTTTTGAGTAGTGTTTTTCAATTTAAAAATAAAGCGATTTTTTTTTTATTTGACTGGAAGGCAAACGAGCAAGTGGGTCTCCTGGTGGTAAGAAATCTCCACCGCCCATAAATATTACCAACCTAGAGGCCTAAGTTGGAATACCTCAAGTGCCAGTAATTTCTCCGCCTGGTCAGAGCTCTTACGTTACGTAGCCTATGAGGGAAAGTACCAAATCCAGAATTAGTGATAGGAAACTGTTTATTTTAATATTATATGTGAGTGAACGGACACAATGACGTTTTTTAAGTTGCAAGCTAGAACGAGGAACGGGAGGTCAAGGAAGTTGGAAAATGGGAGGTCATTAGCGGCTTACGAAAAAAGTCATTAGAACACAGTGAAAATTTACCACCTATCTGTGACAGCGGGAGACGTTAAGTAGGTATTCGAGTCTCGTAGAATTGTCTAAAATTCTTATCAAATAACTAACATAGTACCTACATCAACGTGTGTAACTATTGATTTTGAATCTGAACCTGTAAATACAATCACAAGCAATAAAAATGCTCTTGTATCCTAATAGGACCCTGGCTCACATCACTATGGCTCGACGACGTTGATCCATTCATTGCTAAAGACTATAGTTTCGATTCGATTTGTAGCATTCGAACATTGCGGATGTAGACAATATCTAATTTTGCCATTTCTGTTTCTTTGGCTAGTTGAAGTATAATTTTGATAGTGTTTTATGCGGCGATTAACCATAACAGTGAACAGTGATCACAAAATTCTATATTGCTCTCGTGTCTGAAATTTTTTAATACGCAAGTTGTTTCCGCGTGGTTTCTGGAATTTTACTATCAAGTTGTTAAAACTACAATCACCGTACAACGTCCCTCTCAAAGAGAGTACTTTGGCACTGGCGAAATTGTCCTATTAATTAGGACAGAAAGTCATATTTTAAAAGAGAAGAAGACTATAAGTTTCAATAAACAAATCGTTTACTTCAAGTTTTTCAGATCCAAAATCAAGGTTGATTGGTACAAAGCAGACAGCAAGTATCGAAGCACTCAAAGCACCGACAGCTCTCAGAGCTTTGCGAAGTTCGGTATCAAAGAGTTTCCTCGTAGCAATAGGCAGGTGGCGGGAAATATGACAACATTTTGACTGAGTGTCATGCTACTTGACGGCAGGCGTTTGTTATAAGCTCTTGTTGAACTTGGAATGTACGCGTGCCTTCAAACATATTTATATTAAGTTTTGAGGACAACCGGAAGTACCGTATAGGTTTTGCGGTTAGGGCAATTTGTTTGGAAACAACTTTTTTAGGGTTCTTTAGCCAACTTAAACCTTATAGTTTCGCCATATTTATCTGTCTGTCTGTCCGCGGCGAACGAGACCGTTAGTACTAGGACTAGAAAGCTGTGATTTGGCATGAATATATATCAGTTACGCCGACAAAGTGGTAAAATAAAAAAATCTAAAAAAAAATTTACCTCCCATAGACATAAGGGGGTGATTTTTTTCTCAACTTACCGTTGGACCGTATCGTTGGATAGGTCTTTTAAGAGCATTAGGGGATTGCTAAAACGATTTTTCTATGCAATGATCTGTTTGCGAAATATTCGACTTGAAAGTGCAAATTTTCATCAAAATCGAGCGTCCCCCTCTCTAAAATCTAAACTCTACAAGAAAAAATATAATGGCTATAATATTACTTTTAAACTACTAATAATTCTCAAGCAATCTTACTTGAGAATTATTAGTAGTTTAAAAGTAATAGCAGCCTAAGATATGAAATACACCTTATAATATTTATTTTTTTCGTAATACCTACGGAACCCTATCTTGGGCGTGTCCGACACGCTCTTGCCCGGTTTTTTTAATGATTATCTTTTGATAGTGGGTTTTTTAATAATTATTTTTTGATACTTGTGTATTATTAATTTTAGCTTTGACGCGTTGCTGAGGACAAGTGTTTTTGACAGACAGAAAACAAAGTGATCTGTTTTTCTTTTTGAGGCACGGACCCCTAGATAACAGCCAGTGCTGGATGCAGGTTTCCTCACAATGTGTCACAAAGATCATAATAAATTTCAAGTGTGGGTAGGTAAAAGTTGCGAACACGGATTCGAACACACCACCCACGCATGGCTTAAATTTATAAGTCATCATCATCATCATCATCTCAGCCGTAGGACGTAAATCGACTAAAATGTCCACGTTAACATGTATTTATTTATTTTTAACGATTATCACATTTTGACAGCTTAAGGTGTTAAGCAATGATAAGCTGAGCCTTTTGAATAGTCCCTTTTGAAGTACAGTTATCACTTATCAGGCAGTATTGTGCATTTATCACCCGCCTGGCACCTTTTGTTTGCCCATGCGCAGGTAGGGTTACCCGATGAAAAATTAAAAAAGTATGATTGCCTTTAAAAATTACAATGAGACTCACACTAAATATAAATAAATAAATATCATGGGACACTTGAAACCAATTGACCTAGTACCAAACTAAGCAAAGCTTGTACTATGGACACTAGGCAACGGATAAACATACTTATATAGATAAATACATACTTAAATACATATTAAACATCCAAGACCCAAACAAGTATTTGTATTATTCATACAATACAAACATCAGCATCACCATACTACGCTGACGCGTTTCGAATCAAATCTGAGTTCATCATCAGAACATAGTCTGGTAGTTTGTGTTATTTGTGAGTATTCTTAGTGGGTGGAGAAGCTGCACGAACATGCATTTGTTACAACGCTTTCGTAAGGTCGCGGGTGAGCAAACTAATTCTCTATAGTTCATTACATACTTATCACTAAAACACCAATGGAACACCAACACCAAGTAATCATAAGTCAGTCAGTCAAGTAAGCCGTGGTGGCCTAGTGGTTTGACCTATCGCCTCTCAAGCAGAGGGTCGTGGGTTCAAATCCCGGCTCGCACCTCTGAGTTTTTCGAAATTCATGTGCGCAATTTACCACGAGCTTTGCGGTGAAGGAAAACATCGTGAGGAAACCTGCACAAACCTGCGAAGCAATTCAATGGTGCGTGTGAAGTTCCCAATCCGCACTGGGCCCGCGTGGGAACTATGGCCAAAGCCCTCTCATTCCGAGAGGAGGCCTGTGCCCAGCAGTGGGACGTATATTGGCTGAGATGATGATGATGATGATGATGAAGTAATCATAATCACGCGGCGATCTTCGTTTGTTTTCCTTGGTTATCGGCTTTCGCGGAACCGGGCGCCGGCATTTGAACCCGCTTCCGCTGCGGACCAAGTCGCCACTAAGTTATAGCCAGCTATAAGTATGTGAAGCTTATCAGTGTCAATAAAATGAGCACGAATCGACCTGTGCTTACTTGTTACTTAACGTGCTTTCTTATCACCTACTAGCTGTTGCCCGCGGCTTCGCCCCCTTTAGAGATTTTTAGGGTTCCGTACACAAAGGGTGCCAACGGAACCCTATTACTGAGACTTAAGCACAATACACACAACTTACTTAAGGCTATGGAATGGAATATTATTTTACTGTTAAAAATATTTGCATGCTTCGTTAATTAAGCAGAATGCATTGGACTTATATATTAATCTACCACATGACATTGTAATACTACCTACATTCTCGCAAATAAATTTATGATTGTTTCTGATTATGATTCCGCTGTCTGTCTGTCTGTCACAGGGCTCGATCTCTTGAGTCGTAATAGTACATACTTGAAATTTTCACAGATTAGTATTACTGTGGCCGCTATAACAACAAATACTAAAAACAGAATAAAATACATAAATATTTAAGAGGGCCTCCCGTTCAGCAAACGTGATTGTTTTGCCGTTTTTTGCTTGATATTAATAATGGCAACAGTAGATGCTTGAAATATTCACAGAACCTTTAGTTGTATAATCACTTTAAAAATAAATAATTAAATTAAAATAAAATAAATTAAATATGTATTCAAGGGGCCCTCCCATACAACAAACTTGATTTTTCGCCGTTTGTTTGCTAATGTCTGATGTTGTATAGGTAGATAATGGTACGGAACCCTTCGTGCGCGAATCCGACTCGCACTTTTGCTTAACATAAACCATATCCTCCACTAATAACCATATCCTGACAATAAGCAGCCAAAAAAAATATTACTTATCCAATTCGGTGCCGTCGTTCGGAAGTTGTACAACATGCATTTCGGCGATTAATTTTTAGGGTTCCGTAGTAGCCAATTAGGAACCCTTATAGTTTCGCCATGTCTGTCCGTCTGTCTGTCTGTAAGCTTAAGTTCAGAGACCGTTAGTACTAGAAAGCTGTAATTTGGCATGAAATATACATATCAGTCACGCCGACAGTGGTAAAAAAAAATTTAGGGTACCTACCTCGACGTGCGTGGGTACCTCCCATAGACGTAAAGTGGTGTTTTTCTTTTTTTACTCCCACCCTATGTTGTGGGGTATTATTGGTTAGGTATTTGAAAATGAATAGGAATTTGCAAAAACATTTTTTAATAAAGTGAATGAATAAATACATCTAACACAACAATATATTAAGTACCTACCTACGCTAAGATTCCCTTATAGGTAAAATTTATGCAGACCAATTAATTAGCACTTGGAATATTTTATTTCTATTTTATGGTCGTTGACCACGATCGCTGTAATGTGGTCGAATCGAAACGTCGATGTTTTTTCAATAATTTATAATATTCTTGATTGTTATGACGTTATGAGTTAGAATAACGAAAATTTCAGTCGTAATATTTTTCGCGGTTTTATTTTTCATTCAATAATGGTAAGTACGAGTAGGTGTTTAAAATATGAGATAGCTGAATAAAATTGTACCTGCATACTTATTTAACTAAACAACTTACTGCTTTAATCTACTATATGTATAACCAAGGACGATTAAAAAAAAAATAGCTTGAAACAAAAACTATTTATTTAGTTCAATTAAGTAAAAAAAAATAAAGACTTTCATTTAAGTACAAATAATTATTCACCAAATACTTCAGTGAACTTAAGTTAGATACGAAGGTATTATATTAAAAAGTAAAAATAGAAATATAGGTACCTGCCTATCTCATAAACATTATCTACGGCGTAGACTCTACGCAGTTATCTATAAATATTTTAAAGTCAATAAGTACTTTTTTTTTTTTAACCTGAACTTTTTACAAACATAAGAACCGCTTTTCTGTTTAACGCTAACGCCGAGGCATTGTAAGGTGAGGCGTAATGTAAGGGTTGTAGTAGCGGTGTTGTGTATCGCTAGGCGCTAATCACCTGGCCGGCGGCGGAGGGCGGGCGGAGGGCGGGCGGAAGCTGCGGCGGCCCGGGCGCCCCCCGCGCGGCGCCTGCGCCGTGCGCGCGCCGGCCGGCGACTCAGTTCAGCGCTACACGCCGGCCCGCACGCACGCGCGTCTCCCATGCACCGCCGCGGCTAAACGATCGAACCCTAACTCACAAGTGACGAGAGGGCGACCTCTCATAAACCAGCAAGATAGCTTCTCAAGTGGAAATGCCGTCGAGCATCTTCGGCGGGCTCGTGGAGGACCAGCGCGCGTTCGAGCTCGCGCTGGAACTGAGCCTGCTGAACCTCGGGGAGAGCCTGCCCACGGCGAACCCGCTCGCCAGCCCGCTCGGCTTCGCGCCGCCGCCCGACGACCGCGCCAAGAAGTCCCAGAACATGACGGAGTGCGTCCCCGTGCCGTCGTCGGAGCACGTCGCCGAGATCGTCGGCCGCCAAGGTACGAACAGCTGTAGTCCGACGCCGGCCGGGCGCCACCCTTACGTAAGGGTGCACGTGCGTGCCGGCTTCTAGGTTATATTCGATCCATCCCCCGCCGATGGAATTTTCGCAGGCACATGATAATTTCTCTACTTTGTAGGTAGCGTGTTTTTGTTTACCTACCACCCGCGTGCATGGCCCGGCAGGCCCGCCCGCCTGTTAAATGTATCGATTCGATGTTAAAAGTCGCTCACTTGCCTAGATTTGTGTCTACTACGTCTAGTATTTAGTTGGTTATCTGTGTGCACTTAGTAGTAGAATTGTTAGTTTTGTTAAGTTTCGAAGCTCGTAAGCTGACCACGTTTTACGTAAGTTTTCAAGCAACGTACCATTTCACGGCATGTTTATTTTTTGTCGGCCGGCAGGTGCATACCTCGATGCTTCGCGTATCTTACCTACTAATTTTTCTCGAAAACTGAGTGGCAAAAAACGCCGATTTAATTAAAGACTACCCACCCTTGGGCAAAAAATGGGGTCGGATGAGGGATGTTAGTTTTTTCTGGTGTAAATAATACCGACAAAGGCGAGGGTCGGGTTCTTGAGAATTCTAAGTGTTGGTGAGATCGCATCTCGGGCTGCGCCGGTGGGTGCGCGGGCGCGGATCGGCGATCTCATGATTTGTTAGGATAGGTTCGCGTCCGACGAATCGCGTAGGCAGGAGTTTACTACGGGTCAGTGTTGGAACTTATAATTAACGTATACTTTGGACGCCACTCGCATTGAATACCGTTGTTGAAATTTAAATTTGACTGAAACAATTACACATTTTGATTTTACGAGCTTTTGTAATGACTCTCAATTGGGTCAAGTTATAACGTTGAATACGTTACAAACTCAAACTACCTACATTACATTTAACACTAACTACCTAGATACTTCGACTCGGATATTTTTCTTACAGTTTGTAGGCAAATAACTAGGTAGGCAGGTATGTAAGATTGCCTAGATTTGAAAACTGTCAGACTGTAACAGTTCGCAGATCACAGACCGAGGCGAGGAATTCCTAACCCTTAATTAGGTATCTATTCGGATAATGAATGATCGAAAAACTGCATTAATTTATTTCACATTATCATTTACCCGCGGCGTCACTCGCATACACACCCATTTGGAGATTGAATTAAAATTCTAAATTGAATTGATTGTATTAATATTCTGTAAAAATTCCCAAAAGTTACATCGAAATCTTAATTAGCGTGACACGTGTTCCTCATGTCTCTAAACCGGTTGAGATGATGGGATTTTATTCCGATCCCGTGGGAATTTCGGCATGAAAAGTAGCCTACACGATATTCTAGAAATCTAGCTATCTGCATACCAAATTTCATTAAAATCCATCCAGTCATTTTAGCGTGAAGGAGTAACAAAACAAACATACACATACATACTTAAACTTTCGCATTTAGGATTCTGGATTATACACTTAACAGTTCAGCTGCCTTAGCATGAAAGAGTAGGTAACATAGGTACAAACTTACGCATGTAGGTATAATTAGTAGGTATGAATAGGATCACAAAATCTGACGCTTCTAACTAACTTGTTTACCTACCGTCTAGCCTACGCCGTTGAAATTAGTTTCAAAGGGCCAAGGCTCCTGTCTTACAAATGTTTCATAGTTCTGAACTTCTACCTAGCTTCCCTTGCTGCGAGTGTAGCGGGTTAGTGTAATTAAAGGGGGTAGTTTAGTCTCAACATGTTTACCCACTCGACTTCCCATTACACTTATTTATGGCGTAAATATGTTTTTGTTGACAAAGTTGGTTAAAATGACGATGCTTGTTGTGGATATCGTTTGACGACCGGATAGACAAGTGGTTAAAGAACCTGACTATGAAGCTCGAGGTTCCGCGTTCGAACCCCGGCCGGGCAGATATTTGTGTGAATAATTACGAATGTTTGTTCTCAGGTCTTGGGTATTTAATCCATACTAATATTATGGATGCGGTAGCGTGTGTGTATGTATCTTTGTTCTTCTTTCACGTCGAAACGGAGCGATGGATCGACGTGATTTTTGGCATGGAGTTAGGCTTTTTATCCCGGAAAAATGCATTGGTAGTTCCTGAAGGAATAGAGCGCGACAACCGAATTCCACGCGCGCGAAGCCAGTATGTATATAAGTATGTACTTATCTATAAGTATGTTTATCCGTTGCCTAGTATTATCAATAGTACAAAGCTTTTCGTAGTTCGGTTTGGGACTAGGCCAATAGGTGTAAATTTATCGAAAATATTTACCTAACGAAACATGTGCTGTGCATGTGAACTCTCTAAATTACGGTTTTTTTTTTGCTAATAAATGGATGTTGTACTTACATAAAAAAAGTAATTAGATTTATAATTAACCTAGGTAGAAGGTCGTTATAGTTCCTCAAAACAGAATAAAATACGCTTGTTGTGTGTGTGAATGTCTCTTCTGTATCAACAGCATGCTCACATGTTTTGTTTGTATTGATTTACCTATCTCCATGTGGTGGTGTAATACCTATTACGTACGACTGTCTAACTTTTGCAAAATGTGCGTCGTACATTCCTAAATGTGATGGAATATTCCTAACACAATACCTACTAGACTACTGTTTAGTTAGTATAATAAATAAAATATACCATGTAGCCCAAAAGCTGACTGTAAAAAATGCTATCGGCAGTAAGTTCGTCAACACCGATTGGGGTATGCATGTAGGAATTTTCCGAACAACTACATAAATGTATTATGTAAAGTTGATCGGAAAATTCCTTCGCAATCTTACCTCTGCTATACCTATACTATTGTATAAAACAAGTAACAAATACAATTGACAAACATTGAGATGTATATGTCCAAAGGCGAACTTATCCCTTTAATAATGGATCTCTACCAGTCAACCTTTCAGTGGATACATAGCATACTTAATAACATGATCGTACCTACCTGGGCGACCGGGCTTTGCTAGGGCTAAAACTATAACATATGTATATATACCGGAATAAGTTCCCAATCCGCACTGGGCCCGCGTGGGAACTATGGCCCAAGCCCTCTTGTTCTGAGAGGCCTGTGCCCAGCAGTGGGACGTGTATAGGCTGGGATGATGATACACCGGAATTGCTCATTTAAAGGTATTAGATAGATTTCCACACGTTACAAATGACAACGTATAAATGACAATTCGTCACTACTTTGAAAAAATCTCGTATCTCAAATCAATACGTCAACAAATTTGGCTCTTAAAACAATGGTCGTAAAGTTCACTCTGAAAGATCTTCGATTTTGAGATACCGGCTTTTTTCAAAGTAGTGACAAATTATTTATTTCTACTTCTTATAAGTAATTACCTACCTATTGGTTTGCTTTAAGTTTTGCGATTCTGCCTCTGACCCACTTTCAATGGTCAGATTGACTTGAAATTTGGTTCATGTAGGTTGTAGAGGCAGAGAGAGGTTCGAGGACAGTGAAAACGTATAAAGTAGCAAAAAATCTTGATGCTGCTATTAAATACATTTTTTAATTAAAAAACATATTATGAATGGGCATGAACCTTGGTCACAGCTTAAGGAAGATCTTGCCTTTGTACGGTTTTTTCTTGTAGGTATCTTGTGAATTAATTTCTCCACTATTTGGAAAATCGTTGCCCTTGGCTTTTTATGGAAAAACGTGTTGAGATAAATGGTAAAGAAAAATGTTTCTATATTTAAAAACAAAACAACCTTATTTGTAATCTTGTCTAATATTATACCAAAAATAAAACTACCTATTTAATTAAAATTTTTCAAACATCCCAAAATTTATGCGACGTCTTTACGTTACTCCCGGATTGTGTTCGAATCTCTTAATGGTATAGTGCCTATTCAATTACTTATTGGAGTTATTACATACCAAATTCCATGGCTCTAAGCCCAGCGGTTGTTATTTCGAGATTTTATCCCCATCACGTGGGAATAACGGGATAAAAAGTATTCTATGTTTTCGGATTATAAACTTACTTTTTGCCGAATTTCATCCAAATCCGTCCAGCCGTTTCAGCGTGAAGGAGTAAGAAACATACTCACAAACTTTGGTATTTATAATATTAGTAGGATGTAATCCTTTCCTTATAAACTGTTAGTGTTCAAAAATATCTGCAATTGACAACGTCCTTTTTTTGAGCACTTAGACAGCCCCGATTTTATGAAACAATAGGTATAATAATAGGTACGATAAAAACAATAGGCAAACATACTAACAGCCAATATAAGTTTTTAAAGTTATAGAAAACTGTTGAAAAAGTGCTAAAGCTTCATGTAGGTAGTTATTTAAATTCTACGTAAGTATAAAATAATCAAACAACTTGGTTACAAAAAGCTTTCATCCAAATCGGTTCCCATACAAGCAGCACACATGCACATGCACCCACACATAGACGTGCATTTCCAGACAGACTCGTAAAACGAGAGCAAAAAAGCGGTCAAGCTCGAGTCGAACTTGCGAAGTTGGGTTTTCATCTGTATCTATTTATATTACTGCGAAGTATAAGATAGCTGTTTATTTATCTGATATATTACAATACAAATATTCTTTATTGCACACCACAAATCAGTAAAAAAAAACTTATAATTATATACACTTAGATTCAGGGTAGACAATAGCCAAATAGGTAGACAATTTGGGTACAAGAACTTATGGTTATGTCAAACAAAAGTAGGTGGCGGAAACAGAAAACAAGAACAAACAAAAAATATTATTATGGGTTGGTACCTAACTGACTTGATGTACTTTACAAATATTAGTTTAAAGCGAGATAAGAATCTACATTTATGGGCTGTTTCACCATCCATTGATTACTGTTACCTGACGGTTAAATGTGATGCCGTCTCCGTCTATTCAAACAAAACAAATAGAGACGGCCTCACATTTAACCGTCAGTTAACACTAATCAATGGATGGTGAAACAGCCCCTTAGTATTTATTAGTAGTGTAAAAAGTTAGTGAATGTATAGGAGTTAGTTACTAATGCTATAAAGGCTGGATTTAGATAAAATTAGGTATATAAATCGCAGGTCTGGTATATCTTACCATCATCATCATCATCATCAGTGGGAAAATCACCACTGATGAATAAAGGCCTCATCCTTATGGCACGCCACAAAGGCTGTGTTTCCACCAAAGATGTGCTGCGAGGAATGTGTTGTTCATTAACCAATAGAAACACTTAATTAATTTACCTCGCCTCACTCCGCTTAGCTGTTTCCACCAGAGATGTGCCGTGTGCTGCAACACATCCGCGCACATCTCTGGTGGAAAGCTGCCTAAATAAACTCGCCGCTTGCTTCCACTGGTTGCCCGCAGCTTTCACGATGTCGTCAGTCCACATAAAATGTGATTACAACCACTTAGGCTAGAGACATAAAAATTTGCACGTTTCTTTGTACAATGTAAATGAAAACCAGGTTGACATTTTTGGAAATTCCCATGGGAACTTAGTAAAATCCTGAACATTTTAATGAACTCCCATTTTTGTATTTTGTGGCTCGAATAAACTTTTTCATTTTAATTTTTTTTTTAACTGCTGGACCTGAAGGTTCACGCGCACAAAGCCGCGGGTAATGGATAGTTGGCTATATTTTGTTTATCATTGTTGTCACTGGGTATGAGTATTTTCTTAAGACAAACCGAAACCGGAGAGTGAGAGAAACGTGAGTTAGATTAAAAACATGCTTTTCAATTATTACATAATATCCATTTAACTCATACAGAAATATCAGTATCATTCAACACATCTAGCAGTTGTTAGGGCTCTCTCGTCTACACAAACAGTTCCTCCACACTGCTCCCTTTCATCCCGGAGCCCTAAATATACAACGGCCACTTGCGACCCTGTCGTATTAAACACAACGTTCCACCCAGCCGATACTCACGAAGAATCCACTCTCCTTTAAAGCGACAGGGTACCATCGCTGCCCGCGCTTAGGTCGTTATATTTAGGCCGCGCGTGTTTTGTTTTTGTTTGTCTCCGCGAGATATTAAATCAACATCACATTTTGCAAAAGAAAGACTTGACGGTAACTTTCTGTGCGTACTTTTTTCAAGCATTTTACAGCAACAAAGCGCTTATCCCTTTTCACGCTCAATGAGCTCTTATCTATCGAGTCTATTATCCATGTCTTTACAAAAATCTCAGGTACCTTTCGAATTGAACCTTCCGAGAACGTCTCTGAAAGTTCTGAGCTTATTTTTTACACTCCATACTTATAATAGGCAGAAACTCAATACTGTGCAGTATTTTATTGAAAGGTCTTTTTCACGTCTACCTGTTAGTATACGCTGCAATGAGCTTTAAGATTTTGTCTGGTACCTTGGAACTATAAAAAGCTGAACAATGCGCGCGCGCTAGCGTCCATTCATTTCATACAATTCCAAGCATCAGGCCACTCCTTAAGTTCCTAAAGAGTTTTTGAGCAAAATAAAATAAACGCTAATGAATTTGTAAACCCACAAGTCCGTACCAGAATCAGTAATTCCTGTCAATTCGTATTACGACCTTTTAACAGCGCAGTTTAATATGACATGAATATCAAGCGAGACCACATCGCTTGCTCGCTGCCATCGAACAATCGCCCTTACGACCTTGTGTTAAGGATCGAAAACATATTCAAATTGGGGACAACAGTGTACATCTGTTTAAAAGACAAGGCAATATAAGGAGGTTGTTTAAAATTCTCGCGTTTACGCGTTCTCCGCTTCGTCACGTCCGGTCGCGGCGGCAATCTATAATTTCGATTGGCGATTGTCGACACCGATCTGACCGACCTCCTGTCGGCCTCTGTGATCCTGGTGATTTGTAGCACCACGCGCATGTGTCAATTCCATGTAAATTTTACAAATTCTGTGTTATCCTGTTGAAGATGATTTACATACCGACACAATGTAGCTTTGCATTAAGGCTGTCTACGCCGTTAACGTGATACATATTAAACAGTCAAAACTTACGTTAGAACAGTGCCAACTAACTGTGTTTGTTGTTGGATTTCCTGCACAATTTCGTCGACAACATTATCCACTTTGGTAAGCCTTCCAATGTTCGTATTAGTTGGATGGAAGGCTAGCGAGGCGAGGTGTGCGAGTAATCCATCCCTGTCGCGAGCGAGTGACGACCGGACCGGTTTCACATCAATGACTGCTCTGCTACCCCTCCCCGCTAGAGCCTCATCTTTTGAGGCGAGGCCTTTTTATACACAATAACTCTCGATTTTGACGTTACCCAGCCGTTTCGTGGCTAGTAACGTTCACTTGTACTTTTCTAGTAATTACGTTCTACAACTTTCAGAGATAGAGTAAACGTTCAATCAAACGTTTTAGTTCGAGCTTCTTTACGCTCTTTTCAAGTGGTTACAGAACGTGTTGATGAAATAGGTTTCTTGATTAGGGGATACAATGGAGACAACTATCGATAATAAAATAAGCGAAAGAGAAAACAATCTATTAAGGTACGCGTTCGAGCATAATGTATTGAGATCGCAGCACCAGCTAGGCGGTGCGGTGCAGAATCGGCAAGATTCGCAATGTAGCTCGGTATGCGTTCCGGTCGACGCCACCGCACTCAGGGTCAAGGCTTCGGCTCCTGCACACTGCTGCGCGGCTGGTACGCGACGCTGCCCGTCTTGCTCTTTCCTCGCACTCACCGGAAGGGTAAAAGCGAAACTGATATTTACTAGCTCCTTTTCCCACGACGGCTCAGGCCAACTCCGCGCCGTACGCGTCCTAGCCGTTGACCCCACACCGCGGTCACATAAAATCATAATAACATCCTCAGTGAATTAGAAAGCCATAAATGTCAGCTTACTATTGGAACGGTCGCTAAATTGGTTGTTAAGTGGTAAACTGCTTTTACTTAACAAGATTACACAAATCTCCCTATCCGTTGACAATTTTTGAATGAAACTACTCGGCAGTAAAAAATAAACGAGCATGTGTCTCGGCGCTGCTGAGACGTCCCGAAATTCCAGAGCCCCATTTTTTGTATAACTTGACAGATGCATTCTGGGACGCCACTAACCGCATCTTGCGTCCTTATCGCTCGCTCGAAAAGGAGATCTACGATCGTATTTACTACGACGAATTCGAGGGTTATTTTAAGGTGCATTTCGCCGTCCTTGTCGCTCGCGGTGGCGCCACGGCCTCGGGGAGAGAGGGCAGTACCTCGCCGTGTTTGTATTGTACCTCGACGCTGTATCGAGCAGCATTCTTAACTGCTACTTTTTGTTTCGGAACTTGAACTAGTCGCGCGGTGCAGCGATCTAGCGATCATTTCTGGCGCGGTTGCGAAAGAAGCCGTGACGTCACGCTGCGGCACCCCCACGTCTGCGAAACTTAGGGACCCTAATGAATGACTTCCTAATTGCCGCAGCAGTACAAATAAACCCGTAATCCGGCGGGACAGTCCGCCCGCCGTTTAATTGTAAACCTTGAGCCCTTTTGCTCCTGAGTTTGAAATCGAGTGTCGGGCGTCGCGACGCATACCGCTTCTCGCTACAGACGCCGAGCAGCCGAGCGATGATCGAGGGCTCGTATGAAATGGAGTCTTATGATAGGAGTTTGTAGACTAGTTTCTGTTCGGTTGGCGCAGGTTCCAGTATGTTTACTAGAGTATTTTATCGTCGGCAGGAGCGTGAAGCCGCGAGCGCAAGTCGATGTGCTCCCGCAGTAATGTTGACAATAATCCATCTCGACTGACAGGGCGTCGCGCATCAGCCGGGTCCCACTTCGATTGTCTCGTCGAAGCTGGTGCGAGCCCGAGGCGCGAGTGATGGCCGACCGGCTCTCATTACGCTCGAGAGCTATCGCAATTCCTTGCGAGCAATTTATTTGTCGCGGACTATATTACTGAACAAAAAAGCATTACGACTCCGTTTTCTTGCAAAGGTTTAATGACAGGATATGATGTCGCTGCCGGCCGAAGTCCGTAGGACGCAGATGTGCGAAATGTCGTATGAAAAACGGTCCCGCCGAAGCTAGCAACAGCACATGTGCTGCGTATCCTCACGCATATTTACACACAGGGGTATTATCGAAATCGATTGGCTATGTATGACATTGTTATTGAATTCTAAGGCACGAATGGGTTCTTAATTCGACGTACGGTTATCGTCGGTTGGTACATCTGTCCGTATCCGTCTTGGGAGCCACCTGCCGCCCCGCGCGCCCCGCGGGTCCCAACCGTTCCGACTCTTCAAGAATGTACCTCCTGTTATGCATCTGTTATGGAAAAAAGTCAACGTATCTATAAAAATGTCAGCTTTAACGGATTATTGTGAACATCTGAATTAATAATCGTTCTTAATTGGCTTACAAAGTAGATATTAATATGATCGGGGTTGGGTAGAATGCGTCGATTGGTTTACTGGGAGAATGTCGCAGTCAAAACAAAAAGGCAGGTGTAGACATATACTTAATGCCAAACATTTAAATTAAAAGTACTTATACCTAGTTATTTATACTGTGTGCCAGGGAATCTAAAGAAAACGGCTCTTACTTTCATACATATTAAGACTCACGTTCGAGCTCAGTAGTTACAATGCAACGCAAAACAGCTACAACTAATAATGCTCCATTATTCCATACAAAGTAACCTCATGCAGTTTTAAACATCTGATTAACGATTTGCGACCTTCTCTGGCAGTGGTATGAAGTTTATTAACAGAGATATTCACATAAACTAATTACTCCGGTGGCTTTATCTTATAGTTATTTAATTTATTTCATCATTTTTTTTACAATGAAAATATTACCTAGTTTTTTTCAACTTCAACATTACGGCGTCTCACTCAACCGCAGGTACGTTGAATGTAGGTACCTATAGTTCTCTTCTCTCTTTCATTCCAACACATTTAAACAAGGACCACGCACGTGAATCGACAAGTCGACGGCAGCTGCCAAGTTCGGTGCGTGAGAACCGTTGCCATACCTACAACGTACTTACATTAACGTATATTTAGTCATTCAAAATGTTTGTTCCCTTATCTATTACGGTTATTTCATTGAACAAAATCGACCTGGATTAGAGTAAATTTTATCCTCTTACGTAACGTGCGGTGTGAATGGCTTACTTATCAAATGCCAATTATATTTTACTCTACTCATAGTTATTTTATTATAATTACGCACAATTTTGTAGCAATCGAGATTCTATTTACTTCGGGCGCACCGGGTTATCTCCTATCACTACCACAATAAGCGGAAACGTGTAATATACTCGTACCTACATAAAACAATTAAATCCCGAATCGGCTTCACAAAGCAAAACCTCAAGGGCTGCGTTTTGGAGCGTGCAGAATCGTCCAAAATTAAAAATGTTATCTTTCGTTATTCCATTATTGTAAAATACCTTAACACTTCCAACAAAAGGCGGAGGATAACTGTTCATGCAAGTGACCGGTGGAGGCCCTTTACCTGCTCAGCTACCTGCCCTAATCAGCTCCTAATGGCAGCAAATTAAATGGTAAGAGATTTACGGCTTGCACTTTATTAAAACTGCATTTCGGCGATGTCGGTCGCTAACCCGGTGCACGCGACAGCCTGAATGTCAGGGTTTAGTATTTCTGCGTAGTGGGTGGCTCGGGTAAGCCGATATTTGCCGTGGAAATCTGTTCAATAGGTATCGAATATCGAGCCCTTTAGATTTTCGTCCCATGCTGGTACATTATTTCGCGTCGTTAATTATTGTGTACGAGTTTTTTGTGTCGTTCTCATACGCCACCCGCCACCTGTCGACTGGTGTAATTAAAGATCGCGTTCTTGTTCGATAAAGGAGGCCCAGCATTGTCGCTACAGGTTCACCTTCACGGGCCGGTATTTATAGTTCTCGATACTACTCTTCATTAAGGGGTCCGTCGGTCGGAATCGCTGGACAAGGTAGGCTGGACCATTTCCCCTTACCCATTCATAAGCACTCTGAAGGTGTTGGTTGACAAGGGGTCAAGCACATCAATCTCCATTCTAAATCTAAAACTTTTTTGTAAGGAACAACGATATTATAGCTGTTTGAAAATTTATATATTTTCTATGCCACGTGGACTAACTAGAAGCTTGGCGGGACGCTGCTGGTCAAAATTGCTTGCTTGAGATCAAAAATAGACCTTACGTGCTTGGTTCACGATTTGGATCATCTAGGGACCACTTTCAGTAAAGACGGTTTAACATGGTTTAACGTTGTGAGTATTATATTGCCGAGTTTGTGTTTGTGGCGGGCGGCGGTTCGCAACGGCGGTCTTAGCTTGGAGCTCGGTTCCGCTAGCCCGCAGCTGGCGGAAAGGCGCCATCTGCCGAGCGGCGCCCCGGAAACGCAATTTGTTCTGTTTTCGAATTTCGAACTTCGATTCCCGGTACTGCATGCAAAGCAACCGACTTCTGCTGACAGTTGCGTTTGCGGTTAACGGTCACGTCCGTCACACACCACCGCGCGAAACGTAACTTTTAATACATATGTATAAGAAAAAATAATTATGACAAAATTACAAAACCACGCCTGTTTTTTTTAACCACGTGAAGAAATCGAGCGTTTTTTATAGTATACGGCGCTTTGTTTTAATCACGTACACACGTGTTTTTCCATACCTACCAGCAGATGTGTGGTACGGGTTAACAGTTTCTTTATTGCTGAAAGGAATCGTTATTGTAAATTAATTACACAAGATATACTGCGAGCTGTTTACGTTTAATATCTGATATTACTGTAAAGGTCAGCGTTGTAAGCGATCTCTTATTGTTTAAAAATAAGAAAGCGTATTACAATTTAAATTACCAGGGCTACATAAAGCTGTGGCGCGTTCAGATTTCGAAACCGTCTTGTTAATAGCCGTCGCGACATCTGCCGTATCGGGCGAGCACCTGCGAAGTTGAAAGTTTTTTCCATCAGCTCTCAAACGCGGCTCAAACTTTGCGATGGCGATGAGATGCGACTGGTTGATAACCTCTGTTTTATGCGTCCTTGGTGGCGCTCAATTTTAACTCCAGCTCCAACGGCTGTCTGCTACATTATCTTGAACGATCTACAAATCCGTAACGGTCACATTTTCATAATGGAATGCGCAAATATTGAACATCTCATTTCTGCAGACGCATTCGGTTGTAATTTTACTAAACTTTTTTTCTTTTAGATAAAAACGGTCAATCTGATTCTTTAATAATATAATTTTAAGTCCAGGCAGTCGCATGCAGTAATAAGCAATTGACACCTGGAGCACGAAGTTCGCCTTTATTTCGCTCGTCATTAAAGCAATAAGCAAAAGCAGCGCACACGCGCACCGCGCGCCGACCTGTAATTTCGACGGCTGCAAAATAATTGAAAAAATGTCTCCCCTGATTGCACGATTTACTGCATTCCGCTACGTTGACAACAATGGCTTGCGTATTTCACAGCAACACGAGGCTTAATATTCAGAGATTCCGACGGTCGAGTAACTAGTCGAATTGAAAGAGGAACTTCAAAAGGCTCGCTGTGCCCGATAAGCCGCTCGACTTGACGCGGGTCTGCAGACGACAAGATTTCCTTCAGACTACTGGTTGGCCTGTCCCCACGCTTAATCCTTAATCGTTCATATTGCAGCCTCGTCGCACAGCGCCTATAAATTCAGCATTTTCGAGAATCGAGTGCTCGTCGGGATAATGATCGTATTAAATAAACTATAAAAACGATTACGCCTGCCGATGGGTTCGGAAAGCGCAGAGAATTGTATAGTACGAAAGCGAGAGCGGCGCGGCGGCATTCCTCAGTAATAGTCCTCAGAGCTTCGCAGCCAGGCTCCGCGACACTGGCTGGCCGCGCAAGGATCGCTTTTTTAACCGACTTCATGCATCGGGCGAAGTCGGGCGAACCGACGCTCGCCGAGTTATCGAGACGCGCGTATCTACAACTACGATCTGAACCTCATCATAATAAGTCTGATGTAAACTAAAATTTGCACGAGCAAGGTCGGAATATTCGATGCCCTGAAATATTGAATTGTTCTTCATTGCGTATTTATTCTAATTTAGCCTCATTTGTAGCTCGAAAGGAGATTGTTTATCTTGATTCGGATCGTCGGTGACTGCGGGCGCTCTGAATGTCTAACGCCGGGAACTGTTCACTTATAATTGGCGAGGTGGTCAAGCTTCTTGGAAGTGGCCTTTATTCCAACATTCGACGGATCTTGTTTTTGCGCGATACGCTCCGATCCGAGTCCCTGCTCGCCGGGGCATTGTTTTAAATGTCTGCAAGGACACTTGAAAGTAAGTGAAAGCACAATGAGATCTATTGTTAACACTATCAATACTAGTTAGTCATTCATATTTTTCGTCGTAAATTTAAGGTCAACTAATTTTTAATTCATTGCGGACGGAGTCGCGGGGAACAGCTAGTTTATTTGTAAATAAATTAATCCCAAATCTGACGGAAATGTCAAACGGACCTCACGATGAGCGCGAATTGGCCTGTCACAAAATCTTCATTGTTTGCAAAAATTCTTACAGTATTGTTCCCCTGAAATATATCTGTGCGGTGCCACAGACAGACATACACGCGTAGCGGTCAAACTTATAACACCCCTCTTTTTGCGTTGGGGGTTAAAACAACCCCAAACGTAATTGGCAAGCGACAGCTGTCAGTTTTATGTTTTTTATTTATTTGGATTAGCGCGTCGACACAGAATCATACTCCCGGCAATTAGGTGCACAGCGGCCCCGAAGGGCTACTACGAAACTCGAAACTCGAAGTTCGTGTGCGATCCCTCTCGCTCTGGCATTAAACAGTAAGTATAAGTGTTACAGGGACCGCACGACACGAACTTCGAGTTTCGTAGTAGCCCTGCCGCGCTGTAACTCAAACAGAAATGAACCCTGCGCCACTTACCATTACAAAAAGACATTCCACATTCATTTGCATACCTAAAAGCATTTAATCACAGGAAAATACATAAATAAAGAACAGCATGAGAAGCGTCACGGATCCGATAATTAAGAACAAAATATCAAATGTATAATTTTAAATTGGGAGGCAATAAATAACGTAGCCGATATTTGAGGTATGTCGTCGGGGGCTTAGGACGATGTCGCGCGTTCGGCTAATTCTTAAATAGAATACTGGTTGGTATTAAGACCAGCGTAAAAGGACCTTCTTGCGGTTCTGGTGTTTATAAGTTCAAGTTATCTTGCTAGTGTTAAATTGTGTAGATCAGATCATCGTTAGTCGGTGACTTGTCACGACCGTTTGATGTAACCCGCGACACAGCATATCCAAATTCATTTAGATGTTTATCACTTTAAGGCGAAACACTAATAATGTCAATGGCGGTTGAAATATGGATGTGTCTGTCGGCTCGCACGCTCGGGGGCCGCTCGTTTCATTCTTCAGAAGCATGGAATTAATTACTTTTGACAATCACTAATTTACTGCCAATATTTCAAGTTGAAACGGTTGTATTTACACTATAAATTAGAAAAATTGGAACCGAACTTAAATCTGTGTTTCTGGGTAGCAAACAATGTATCTACCCATCTGAGATATTTAGTGTGAACAAACGGGATGGTAAAACCAAACCGTAACTAATTAATTAATTGAATTTTTAAGTGAATACAATCATAATACCTAAGAGCTAAATACTACTAAATAATAAAACTACTAGCTAACTTAAATAATATTTTTATATTATAAAAAAAATACCGTCTCGAATCGTTCCTGCCTGGCGCAAAGGTGCCCAACACGCTTTTAAATATGAAATAATCCTCTTTTCGGGCAATCGGTTGGGTAAAAAGTTTATAGAGACCATTATTTTAAAATTATCACTTAACATTATTCTTCGGAATACATTATATACGGCCAGTATGCGTCAGCAAAGCGAGCTAGGACTTCTGGGTTCTGCACAAAGCATTAAAAGTACACAAAGTGTAGGACAAGCGAAAAATCTGTATCGCTTGCCAAAGTGGAATATTTCGCTCGAAATGTCAAACTGAAATTTAAACATCTCCAATCTGCCAATGAAATTGATTGTGAAAAGGTTCTATCTTGGCATACAGTCGTCGAACGTACTTTTGTGTGGTTCACTTTTGGATTCATTGACATTAGGACAGTCGGCGAGCATCTGGGCGTAAAATTTTCGGACAGCGGACTCGCACAGATCAAAGACACCGCCCGGACGACATATATTTTGATACTTAATGCAAATTATCTTAATACATCTAACGCTAATGTATGCATGGATGACTTATTTCGCGGCGGTGACCTGTTGCGCTGACAAAGTGACTTGCGAATGACTTTGCAGCGGTCGTGGTGGTCTCACTGCCCGCCGAACCCGGAAAGTGAAATGTCACGTTATTACTGACCGGCGTTGTGCGAAATGCTCAATCAAGGGGGCGTAATGAGTTCCTAGCTACGGCCAGTTTTTTTTGTCACGAAAGTGCTGATACTTATTGTATTATAGGCATTAAAGATTAACTCAGTCGGTGCGGAAGGGATGGCATTCATACTAATATTATTATTAAATTCGAAAGTGTGTGTCTTGACAACCATACTTAGCCAAGTTAGCAAAAGTGCTCGAAAATATTTATGACAATCTAGCGTTAGATTTACGTATTTGTTACGGGATGTATATCGTGATTACTTTAAATGTGCTTCCAATATTTCGAAGCATTTGCATGCAATCATGATCATGAGTAGTGAGTGTTTGCGGGTAGATGGTAATATTGTGCCGACCGCGCTCGGTTTACCCTCATTCTAGGGCGTCAAATGCGTGCACTCTCTTTACTGTTGAACTTGCTGAAGCGTTAGCGTACCCGTAGTCAATTTAAAAAATGTTTTTGTTTCATTAATTTTACCAACGCGAATGTTTTATCGATGGGTTGAGAACCACATGGCCGAAATACATTAAGCAAATAAATAAATCTTGTATTCCGTGTCGGTCACGTGGCCGGCGATTAGTCTGAGCGTTTGTTTGTCGTGATGTCGCGCCGGTGGGTCACTCCCCGAGCGTTGCCCTCCGTTACAAAACAAGGTAACACCCTCGTCATCGACACTTTTTGCGACGCTCGACGAAATGCATTTTTGGACCGGACCCCGACCTATTAGCATAAGTAGCCAATTAGTTTAAATAAGTCTATTTCATTTAAAATTTTATTGCGATGTTCGATTTGTCCGTACATAACAGACGATTAAAATTATTATACAAATACGTAGAATTAATGGTCGATTAATGCTGGTCGCAATAAAAAGCTCGTGTTGCGTGCGAATAGGAACTAGATTAGTGTTTACGAGCGGGATTGTGCGCGGGCTATTGAGTGCGCACACGGGGCTTTGTGCGCCGGCGACGCGGCGGGGACGACGCGACCCGACGACCCGACGACCTTACGTCTCAAAACCATAAAGCGCTCATTGAAGCTACTCTCCAACCTTGAACTAGTTAAACGGGGCGGGAATAAATCCCCAGACAGACATGGCAGCTCCGGCAAAAAACCGCGCCGCTTAGAGCAGACGTATGATTATCTTATTATAATATTTCGCTCACATCGGCCGTAACTGTTGTTATTTGAGACGTTTTTTTCCGCGCGTTGCGTCAGGCGGCGGTGCAGCGGGCCGCTGCTGCACTAATGACCACAAATCATAAACGGCGTTTGAAAAATGCACAAAAAACACTGATATTAATCTAAATTTTTCCGTTACCGTAACTTATACGAGTTTTATTTTTATTCAACCGAGACGCTATAAAATATACCGGTAGAATTAAGCCATCCCTTTTTTTGACATCAATTTGCCAATTAATAAACAAATAACTAAATAAGGCTGCGATTGGGCTAACGTGGCCGTTATAGGTATCACATTAACTCGTTTCACTATGAATGTATAAATAAGTAGTTATTTGTACAGTATAATGACGGGTTCGGTGATTGCTTCTCCATCGTATTGTAATTATGGATCATAAACAAAGAGCTTCATGTTTTTAGTGCCCGGAAAAAAAACTGCCAAAAGCTAATCTGTTCACAGCAATTAACCTATCATGCGTTATTTAGTGTTGGAGGTCGTTGCTAATAGATAGGTGGCGAGCGACTTGCATTCCGCGGGCGGGGGCTTGTAAATCAAAGACTTGTTCGCAAGTTCCCAACCGCCATCGGGCCGCAGTGGAAAATCACCGGTCTTTTTTTTCCTTCTTTTACTATACTTATTATCAGCAGGAAAACGTCCATTGTTGAACAAAGGACTCCTAATATTAGTACGTTGTAATGAACGTCGACTGGCCATCTGCACTCACCGGTTGCCAGCACCTCTCGCGATTTTGTCATCTTTTACTAAACGAATGATACTTAAAGGTTCAAGTGGTAAGTTTAAATTGCTGTCAATTCTATTGATAATGACATAAAATTAAACTTGGCAACTATAGGGACAGTGACCATCACTCGGATTTCTACATGTTCATTTTGAAACTGACTAAGGGGAAAAGGTTTTGAGTTCTCATTATTTATTGGAAACCCTTGGTCTATACAATATAGTTCTTGACGCCGACCAACCGGCGGTGCAGTCACATCGCGTGAGCCCACCCTACTCTCACCAATAAGTACCGGTAACCGTTTATTTCAAAAATCGAATAAAAGAATCGAATCCATTCATTTTTTTCAACGAACAATCTTACATGCGCCAAGAGGGTGAAGCTATTAAAAAGAAGTCTTCTTTTACTGCCAGGATCAAGTCGTGTTTTGACATCTTTTGATGCTTTTACGACGAATGCAATTGGGGCTCAATGTAAGATTTGCCGATATTACTGACACGGTCGAGCTGCACAAAAGAGATTGCGAGCTTAATAAGTGTTTCGTGATGCGTAAACCAAGGGCCAAGACTTACAATAACTTTTCGAAGAATTTGGGAAAGCGTTAACAAAACAAAGAGTTCTTGTGTAAGAGAACACCAGGACATCATAGGCAAAAAGGTCCTTAGGATGTATGAGTGGTTGGAGAATAGACAAACCAGTTCCGCTCCCACACATGGCCGGCTTCCCTACGTTGTGGTAGCCAGATAGATCGCTTCATTTGATACCTTCGGATGGCCACTCGCGTGATCATATGTCCCTGGTAAGGTTAACACAGCTATTAGCTTTTCGCTTTGCTTTCTATTACAAAAATGGAATAAATAAAGAAAGTGACAAAAAGTGACAGTGTTTTGTTTGAATAAACTTTCAAGAAAACGTCAAAATATTCCGGCGATTTTAAAACAACAGATTGTGGTGATAAAATCATACTGTCTTTAGAATCAATAACATACTCTGGCAAGTCTGGCAACCCCATGGATGACCGTTCCAATCACGGTTTTAATATTATATCGTAGATTCTATCATCGAATATCTATTTTAAAAACATAGAAAAAGCCCGATTCTGAACTGTAAAAGTTACTAAACATGAATTAAATTATGAACACGACTTATTGATAGCTTCTTCCATTTTCGAAGTCTGTTATTTTACCCAAATGGAAGCAACGTAGCTTGTAGGGCAGCCAATGAGCGATAAGTAGGTAGATATAGTTACGCGTCCGCGCACACCAATATCTGCGCATTACGCGCATCCGGCGAGCTTTCGTCCGGCGCGGGCGTCTTTGTCCGCCGGATGCCTTGCGGTCGCACGCAATTTCATAACCTCTGCACTGCCACTACGCTCATGTTGTCCTGGTAAAGTGTCTGCAACTATGAAAATCAAACGTGATTTGAGTTGCTGCTCTGCTGCGTTACTAACATTTTTTTGTGATAAAAATTGTTGTCATTCCTAATAAACTTATTAAGTTATAAGCAAACACTGGGAAAAAACCTTTATTTACCGTTTTTTAATTGCAAGAGATTTATTAGGCAATTAAGTAAACTTAATCTGAACAGCCACTGCGGAATGCTGCGGCAAACTCTATTTGTTGTTAGCACTTTAGAATCTTAAAATTAGTTAAAATGGAAGATCAGAGCAGTTTTCATTCAAACTTTTTCAGGATATGAATAATATTGATTTAAAAATACTGGTTTAGAGATATACCAATACATTTAGTAAATTCCAAATCACGTAAATCAAATATCAAGCACGTACAAAGTAACATTTCGTTTGTTATGTTGAGAGAAATTGTTTGAATAACATTGTCGTCAAAATTAAGCTTGCGCTACTGAAAGAACTTAAAGTTGTTTAATTAGCTCACAATGTGAATAAGAAGGTACCAGGAGAGCATGGCCCGCTAGACGGTCGACCGAATGAAAACAATGATCGAGTTAGCGAGGTCGCAGCACTCGGACCGAATACATTGCATCAATCATCCAGCATTTGATGTTTTAATAACAGAAAATCGCAAATTAGGTTCCTACTTATTGAGTTTTTGATCGCCCGATGCATCAGCTTTACCTGACTAAAAATTATCTTACAGCTAAACTAATTTGCTTCCAAGAATTATAATAAGGTCGAATCATAGTAAGTTTATTTAAATTGTCTATTAAATTTGATAGGTGGGTTTATTACTGTTTCGAACGGTCTGTTTTTTGTGTTGCCTTTAATTGGTGACCTTACTGTGTTGGGGTTAATATGTCCGTCTGGCTGTTCCCCGACCTACCTCGATGTTCGCTCGCGTGAGAGCCGACCTTCTATCTTATTTATGCATTCATAAATAACCTTATCAGGCGCCCGTTTAACATCAATACAAATAACTATTTCAAGATCTGTCAGCACATAACTTGAGCAACTAAAAATAATATTGTTGCGTAAGAATTTTTACTTGGTTCATATAGTATATTGATGTCAATTAATATATACGGGTTACCATGTATTGTGGAATAATTGAATTAATTGTGGCAGTTCATTGGCGAAACTTTTCGACCATCCAATTTAGTGCGCTCGTGATTCCATTCTTTGCATCAGCTCAGCTGCGTTTGCGATATGCGACGCATTAATCTGGACCAATTGGACGCTGCTGGCACACATTCCGCAGACGAGGCAGAAAAGAAAGAAAAGCGTTTATTGAGTGCGAATAATAATAAACGGAACCAAGGAAACGTGTTTGCGGAAATTAATAAAGAAGCGTAAACAGAACGAAGATAAGGACTGGGAGTCAGTAGGATGTGACCAGCTTAGCACTGAGCGCGATAGAGCCGCATCTGGTTCCTAACAAATAAGCTGATGCATAACAATCAATATCAAGGGGATTCTTTCATTTCACTCCGAGTCGTTGACTTATTACTCGGTCTCGGACAGTTCAATATGTCACTCCGATAACAATGTTGTTGTATGCTTCTTTGTCACCATAAATTAATAACACGATGATTGCTCTCGTTAAATTGATTATCGATCTATCAAGCTTTTAATTTGAATCGCTTTTTCGTTCCATCGAATCGTTTAACCGGCGAATTCAGTTCGATCGGCGAGCAAAACAAACGAGTCTGGAAACTGGATATCCGACCCTATCGCCTTTCGTTTGTTATGTCGCCCCTCGCTCCTTCGCTAGGTTTTGTAACGGTACAGCGTCATTTTCGGGGCCCGCTGCTGTCATTTCGACAACTAATAACCCTCGTTTGGGTTCATAATTTATAAGGCGGTTCGGGCGACCGCTTTTTACCTTCCGCCGCCGCTGTCTGGGAATCCGCAACAAAGCCCGAGCGAGATTCCGTTTTGCATTCCGCGTGTATTCGTGTGCGATGTGCGACCAGCAGCCGCCAATTCAATTCCAAACGCGAATTTGCACTGAATCGATCTTTAAAAAAAATGGCCTGAGTTTCTTGTTGTTTGGCTATGTTTCTCACGTTTATCTTGCTTCTAGAAAACTAATCAGTCTTCGTTGAGCCGGTTGAAATTAGTTTTCTGTGGAGGCTAATGCGGGCGATGTGTCTTTTCGCTACACCTCGACCCGACTCGGTCGGCGCGGCGTGAGGGTGTGACCCACTTCTGGGACCATAAAGTGCCCATCAAATTTCGATTCGGCCGCTTCGTGTTAACGCAGCCGATACTCGTGGTAACTCTTGGTTTTTTAGCAACACGGCCCCGTTGCATTCCCGCGTTTACGATCATTTCGGCTGACCGACGCCTGACAGAGAACTCGTAAAAGATCAGATTTTATTTCTTATTGTTCGCCTTTCGCGAAATCTAATTGAAGTCGACAGGGCCGGTGCGACCGCTGCAGCCTTTACGCGTTTTTAATTTTACTGCAGGGCCAGGGGTACGCTGACTTATGTCCCTGCGCAGTAATCACGACCGGCGAGAATTTGTTCATTACTTTTTATCACACATTACGACTTTAAACGGTTTCGTGAGAATTGATATCGGTTGGTGCGCCGCGCAGACCGGCTCGAGTTCAAGGTCTCCCTCCGTCTTCGTTTCGCTTTATATCGTTACTTCTCCATTCAGTTCGTGTTTAAAAAATCAACATGATAATTATCTCGGGTACGAATGAATTGTCTGTAGGAATGCTGGTTGTCCTCAAGTCTATTTATTTCCATTAAGCTCGAGTCTAGACTCGTTTCGGAGGCCAGCCCGCCGCCCCGTGTTGTTCACCTGCCGGTGCCGGTGCCGCGCCGCTACATCCATTTATCGGCTTATTAAAACTCAATAATTGGCACAAATTACACGTAATTTACCTCTTGTCTTTCATTTAATCTTAATACGACAACTGACAAAAGTGACATGTGAATTAGTATATTTCCGTGTGGTTTTTTTTTTTTTTTTTTTTTTTTTATTCCACTGGAAGGCAAACGAGCAAGTGGGTCTCCTGGTGGTAAGAGATCACCACCACCCATAAACATCTGCAACACCAGGGGTATTGCAGATGCGTTGCCAACCTAGAGGCCTGAGATGGAATACCTCAAGTGCCAGTAATTTCACCGGCTGTCTTACTCTCCACGCCGAAACACAACAGTGCAAGCACTGTTGCTTCACGGCAGGATTAGCGAGCAAGATGGTGGTAGCAATCCGGGCGGACCTTGCACAAAGTCCTACCACCTGGTGGTTGTTAGTGTTTATTGTCGAAGATTAATGACATGCGATATGATATCGAATAGGCGTCGTAGCTATTAGTGATAGGTTACCTGTGGAGTATGATGAATTATCATAGGGTCGTACCGAGGCACTTTGTTGCGGTAAACACATTTTATTATACGCTGTACATGTCGGTGTAGCAAGGTCGAGTGCAGCGAGGGAGTCGGGGCTCGTCTGCGATGGACAGCGCGCACGGGGGGCGGTCGCGCGGCGGGCGTGGGGTCCACAATGTTTAGCTGTTGCGCTGACCCCGGCTATTACTAGTGACTCATTTAGTATTCGCCTCCAGTCGTAGTGCGTCACGCGCCTATCGGAAACGCTAACGGCTGAGACGCGTATTTAAATATACCCCGGCCAGCTTCACGTGACCCTTCATTCCACGCTGAACCCTACCAATCAAGGGCGCGCCGGGAACAATGAACGCGCGGAGAGGGTCACGCTGAATTGGCAGCACAATAATGGCTATTACTCGGTACTTGTGACAGGCCTTTGAACGCGCGAAAGAATTCAATAAAATCCAATTTTGATTTTGAAGTTCGGGCGGCGATATCGACTTGGTATGATGCGTGAGGATGCGTCCAGGCGGTGCGACACCCGAGCTGCAGCGCGCAAACATTCGTGTTTGCATTGCGACGCATATCTCAGTCGTTGTTTACAGAAATTCTTTCATTTTACCGAGACAAAGATCGTGCGTGAGTAAATTCGAGTCGCAGAACTGACTGCGTGTTTTTTTAGTCGATTGTTCGGAATGACGTACGGCTGTGGTCGCGGCTGTGGGCAAAGCGATTTCGCTGGAGGTGATCAAATGAAAACACTACACGGCGGTAAAAGCTTTGTCTCTCGATTGTTGCCCGATGGTATTATTGTTTTAGTCAGCGCCACGTAGGCTGCAGCGGGTGTGAACAGCGCATTGAACCTATTTCATGTTTATATTTTAAGTCAGATACTCAATAGGTTCTTCCGATCACAAAATTCATCGTGGAAATGCAGTCAGCCTTATGGGCTCTCTCCCGCAGGAACAAGATTTTTAGGATAGTTTTTAGGGTTCCGTATTCAAAATGTTGTTTCGCTTTTAGTTTCGCTATGTCTGTCTGTCTGTCCGTCCGCGGCTTTGCTCAGAGACTATCAATGCTAGAAAGCTGTAATTCTGTACGAACATATATGTAGACTATGTTTTTATTTTTATTTTTATTTTATGTGAAATAAATAAGAACATTAGCAAAAAAAAAAAACTATGCCGACAAAACGGTATAATTAAAAAATAAAAAATCTTTACAGTACCTCCCATAGACGTAAAGTGGGGGTGATTTTTTTTTCTCATCCAACCTTGTAGTGAGAGGTGTCGTTGTATAGGTATTTTAAAACAATTAGCGGGTTGCAAAAATGATTCTTCGATTGAGTGATTTGTTTGCAAAATATTCAACTTTAAAGTGCAAATAAAAAAAAAGTCTAATAAAAAAAAAATATTTAAATCGAGCGTGCTCCTTCTAAAATGTAAACCGGTGGATGGAAAAAATTAAAAAAAAATCAGGATGGTATATATAGTATATCAGACTTACAAGAAAAACTATAACGGTTAAGTTTTCTTCAGAATTATTAATAGTTTAAGAGTAAATAGCAGCCTAAGGTATAAAATATACCTAAACTTGGAATATTTCGTACAAAATACGAAATTCTTAGAAAAATATTACTTTTTTTTTCCTAATGACTACGGAACCCTATTTTGGGCGTGTCCGACATGCACTTGGCCGGTTTTACTTCAATGGTACGTTGAGGTACATGTACAAAAGCGTAAAAGGCAAAGAAATGTATAAATAGGTATATATTTCAACACTTTAATTTACAACATAAAAATAATTAAGGTCATTTAAATGAGCAAATTTTATTTCTTATTTTATTACCTTTAAAACGTGCCTTCGTTTATATTAATTGATTTTTTAATTTTATACACCTTATCCTTGTATAGTGATTTAGCGTGTGTATTAAGTACATAGTCACCTTTCGTATTTTGACCGCCATAATGCCATAATAATTAAATGTATTTCTTTATTTGCAGGTAATTATTGGACCATTGGAGAATTATTTCGTCCAACAAAAACTTGTAAGTTGTTCAAATGTTATTGGGAAAGCGGACGAGATTGGAATTCGTTGGGTTCCTCGGAAAGAATTCCTATTCAGTACTAATTTCGTCATTCGGCGGAGTTTGAATATTAATCAAAGGACCGGTACCTGCTTAACGTAACCATTCAAATTTTATCATTCAAATTTTTACTTTAAACGAAATAATCATATCTAATCCTTACTAATATTATAAACGCGAAAATATATCGGTCTGTTACCTCTATTCGCTGAAACCTCCGAAGTTAATTTAATTTGGTACGAAGATAGTTCTAGGCCCTGGAAAGAGTATAACTAGGATAGTTTTTAACGAGGGAAATTGCATACTCGTCTATTTCAGACCAAATGTTTCAACGCTCCTAGTACTAACGTCTATGAATCAGTTATTAATATGTACCTACTCAAAAACACAATTAGGTACGGACAATACTTTTTTAGGCTTGCTATTAGGTACATTTACCATCATTATCAAATGGTATACCAAACCATTATCAATTCAATTTAATTTAATACAGATAAAAATCCAGATTGGGTTGTTAACAATGTCCTATGATCTGGTGTTAGTATGGTAGTATCCGATCATTTGGCAACAAACGTTTTAACAAATATTCATTTAACAAAAAACGTTTCGCGAAATTTTGTTTCACAAATTACTCGTTTTATAGCACCACATTTCACAAATTGATCATTTCACAGACTCTTTATTTGACAAACCATCTTATAACAAATCATTATTTGGCAAACTATTCATTTATTATTTTCGTCATTTGGCTAAATCACGTTTGTCGAATCAACGTTTGGCAAAAAACGTTTTATAATATGGTTCATTTAAGAATAATTTAGAGGTGCCTGTAGCTCAGGTTAACTTGGTTAAGAACTAGGTTAGTTAGGTTAGAACTGAGACCCTAAGAAAAACTAACTTCTGCCAGTTGGTTGGGCTCGGTTAGAACTCTGACCCTAAGAAAAAACGAACTACTGCCAGTACCTATAGTTGGTTAGGTTATGTTAAATAGAACTTCGACTGCGACCTTAAGGAATGAGAAACAATTAAACGAGCCTATCAATTTAAATATGTTATGTAACTAGTTCGTCAAATGATCCTTTACTGATTAATGTTCTGTAAAATGACTAGTTTAAAGAAGGAGTTGTTTGGCTAATGGTCATTTTTTAAATGATGATTTGTCATATGATGTGTTTGTAAAGTGACAAGTTTGTTAAATGTGTATTTATCAAACGATCATTTGTGATATGAGCAATTTGTGATATGATGTGGTTGCGAAATGAATAATTCGTGAAACGTTGTTTGCCAAATGATAGTGAACATAGTATGGTAGGCACAATCAAAGTAAAGAAGTTGGCTATATTTTTACACCTGTGGTGTACCTACATGTCTTTGTTACCATAAAATGTGTTCTGTTTACGTTGACGACTCGCCCACTTAAATCGAAGGTCTTGCAAACCTTCACTCTGTTCGCAATTAATGTGTTCATCACCGGCGAGCGGAACATCTGCCGTACACTTATTTTATTATGCTTAAACACGAATCGAAACATGCTAAAGTATTTTTAAACGCACAATAAGAACATGTTAATAACAAGTTCCATAACTACGCCTGTGGCCGTATAATTTTTAATTGTTAACTTATAGGTGAATCAGAATTCTGCTTTACAACGTAAACATGTTTCGCTAACTATGATTTTTAGTTTTCTATGCTATTGTGTTCTGAAACGTAGATAAGCTTAAAGTTACACGGTAATATATAGTCTATTGAATAATGTTTTATCATCGTATTTGGTCGCATAAGGTCGTATTTATCTTGATTTCTCAATTAGCTTCAGTAAGCCAGTTGAGAAAGCAAGATAATTACGACTTTTTACGACAAAATACGATGACTAAACATTAATCATTACATGTGTAATGTGGCCTTTAAACGGGCGTCACAGCTCATACGATTGTTCCATTATCCAACACCGCCCATCGTAGAGCAGAGGCTGTGGCGGAGCCTCTCGTGCGCACAATTGGGCCGCACTGACCTAGCCCACGGAGCGCCGAACACTTTCTTCTAAACTCAAAATGTAACCGTAACTATGATGGCGGCGGCCGTTTCCGGCGCCCGTGACGTCACGCGCGCCGGTCGCCGCCCTGCTACGTCGCACTTGCACTCGCGCTGCGCCCGCGCCGCCGCTCGCGACCGCCGACAACGCATTCCCTTTCATTTAATAACTCTTCTTTTCCACAAAACCGAGGGCTAACGCTAACCCTGTTTAACATGCTAAGTCATGCTAATTCCGCTAATCGAAATGTGCGTGCCGCGCAACCTCCTTAATATATTCGGCCGGATGCAAAAATTATACGTATCGAATGCCACTTATAATATGAAACAAGAGCAAAACGTTCGGTAATTTTTCACACGAGTCGCAATAGTTGCCCTAAGCGCGGCGCGGGCGCGGGGTGAGCGAACTCGCAACCTGTAATTTCGGACCGCAAAACGAGCAAAACGCATCGAGATTGGTGATTAAAAACCTTTGTCGGTTCTACTAATATTTATATTTTCGCGATGCGCCCGACATCTAATTGGCCGGTCGTATATTTGATGTAGGTGCGCGCGTCGCGACCACACCGGCGCTTCATTAGTTTTCCTGGTAGAGAAATCATAAACTACTCGGTTTTTTACGGTCGCTCGTATATGTCAAACGGTGACCCGCGCCGGCCGTGCGAATCCGCCGACAAACAAACCTATTTACAGCCAATCATGTCCCTCGCAATCCATAACTTAAACACTTTCGTCATTCCTATAGTTCGACGACTACGACTCGTTTCGCCTTCAATAAGGTGCTAAAAATAGTGGCTAAATTATAAATTATTGCAGGTGGTAGGTTGTAGGCATGCGAGGCGCGAGTAACTAGTTTGCACTGGCCGCTGCGGGGTCTCGGCCCAAGGTCTGGGATGTTGAACCTGGCCGGAGCAACAGCACCGCAAGGTCCGCCGCGAAAGGGACGGATGTACTATCACTCATTGTTATGGGGGAAATGTCGCGGCCACACGCGATGCGCTCGAACCTTCTTCGCCTAATCCGTCAGTTGGATCCAGATATAGAGTAGAGGCGTCCCGTAAGCGAGCAGCCGCTTCCTCGCCGCGTGCGACAGGGACGCGCGATGCGGCGGACGCGGCTGACGCATCACGCCGTCTGCGCACTTTCTTGTCTTTTTGTCATCTCCCGCGCTTTCGGTTTCGTTGTTTGTGTTCGCACAAACAGTTGAATGTCGTTTATGCCAATATTAATCAGCGGTGGCGCAATTAAATCTGCCGGTTGGACCGGTCGCGGGCTGCCATTTGTATGTTCCCACGCGGTTGATGTCATTTTAATTATGAGCGGCGGCCTTGGCGGCGGGGATGCGTGGGGCTCGCGGGTCCACTGACCCACTGCGTCCCGCCCGCCGCCGCTCCCGCTCAATGAACATCCTTAACTGATAAATCTCCACCGACGAGCAGGAAGCGTGAAGGAATCACAAATCGAAGGTAAACGTGTTAAGCGTTCATTGGCATTAAGAAGAATTAATAACGTTCGGTTTTGGAATGTTAGCCGCCGCGTCATCTCGCCCTCCCGCCGAGATCGCGTGAACTCTTTATCGGTCGGAGCCGCAACACACAAACAGAGATTGAGGATTTGAAAAAAGTTTGTTCTGGTCGGTCATCGGCTTCAAAACTTGATAGATTTGGGGAACTTAATCGCTCACAAAGCTCAACAGTTGCGCCAGACCGTCGCAATGAAGACACAATCCCCTGCTCCAGTTTTCGGGCATTCCTATCAGCGCATTGAAATCCCGAATTAACAGTAGTTGCGCAAGCGCGTACACAAGGCGCTTTGTGCCGGGCTCGCACCACGTGTCGCTTCAACACACGGCTCCTAATATGAGCTAGTTCAAGTTCTCACGACGTCACGGCGCGAGTGCGTTCACACCCGTAAACACGGCCAGCGCGGCCGCGTGTCGGGCGCTGCTTATTTATACTTGGCAAACACTCCAGATAAGCCGTGAACGGCGCGCCTGTACTTCCCACATCTGCCTCGACCTTGGCTCCCTACTGCTTGTTGTGTAACTTCCTTATCAGTCACGCTCCCCTGGTACCGCGCCACTCACCGGCGAATCTCACCAGGTTTTCCGGTCTCGATAAAGCCCGGCTTTTATCAGACAGATGGAAAAGGATCGGGACGCAGTGCCAGCAGCGTGCGATACCGCCTCACATAAACTCGCTCATTAACCACTTTCATCGTAAACCGCTGCTCTAACACAGCGCTCCACCATGCGGTAATCTCGTCTCGTTAACATGATACAGGGTTTTCGGCACTCCCGTCGACCGGTTTCGGTATTTCGACTCTTTTATGCTTTTTACCGCCCTACTCTAAATCACTGTTGGTGTTTGTGCGAAACCGAAAGTGAGTCGGCGATCAGCGTTTGTCGCGACGAGTTGCTGTCGGCGGCAGGGCATCGGCGGCCGTGTCGCGACCCCGCAGAGCCCAAAACTGGTTGTCGCTAAGTATTCGGCGGGCGAGGCCGATCGTTTTGTTGACACTCGGGTTATGAACGATGTGGGTTAGTTAGGAGTTCTGCGCCGGCGGTCCTTCCGTCACTTTATTATTCTGATTATAAATTAAACTGGTCGTTAATCGTCCCTTTAATCCGTCTGGGCGTTGACTCCGCTAGCGGCGGAGACGACACGCGACTCACAAAAGTTGTTAAATCTAATGAATGTGCATGCGTTGTTTGTACGCGCGAGAGCCACAATGGCCGAGTCACCGGCGCGGAATGTGGCCGCATCTCGGACCCGATACAGCTTACATTAAATACATTAAAACCTTTTCTCGAATGCACGACATCTAGGTATATTTGTTAAACGCCTTAGATATCGACGTGCGATAATGCCTCGCTAGTTTTTTGTACGTTATTGTTAGCCTCGAAATGATACACCGCTTGAATATTTAGCTATATCCGCTGACTTCACCGCTTATAAAAAAAGGCGAATAATTAGTCAATAAAAATTCCACCGATTATATAGTTGTTACACGGGTGTTACGTAATTGGAGTAAACGACCTAAGAGTTGATGGTCTCTGCGAAGGTCTTGGGGACCTCATGGGGCCCCAGGAGGTCTTTCCGACGCGACACCATGTATCAACAACACCACGGCGGCTGCAACGCAATTAACTCTGAACACATCGAACAATTCGAAACAAAAGCTATCAGAATACACCCATTAAGGATAACGAAGGACGATAATTGGAAATTAACCTAATACTTCAGTAACGCTTTGCGCCTTACAAGTTACGAGGGATGCGTGGATTTTGATTGTGAGCGTTTCAAGGCGGGTTGTGTTAGGGCGGGCCGTGGCGCGCGGGTCCCGGGCGCGCGATGGACGCCGCCCTTGACCGGCGTCGCGGCGCGCCGCCCCGAGTAAACAAATTGAATGAATCGCGTACGCGAGTGTATCGTGTATGTGCCATTCACGTGTGTGCGCCGTTAAGGCACAATAATTCAAGTGCTCGTATGTTTGACGCCACGCACGCGCGGCGCGCTCCGCGAGCGCGTATAAAATGATACAATGCCATCACCGTAAATGACACTGATTAAGTGACTGTCACGTAATGCATATTACTTAAATAATTATATGTAACTACATATTACACATTACGAATTTACGAGATGATTACAAAGTTTTTCAAATTGACATCTTTCTTATTCGTGAAAGAGATGACAGTACCGTGGTACACTTTTACTATGGTGGTACTGTAGTGGTATGTGTCCTGACACATTCATTTTTGAATACATTGCGAAAGCGTATACAGTTCTGGTTCACTTTATGGTTCGATTAAAACGTTTATATAAGTAATTAATTTATGTACATAACTCGAAACAACTAAGTACTTAATACTTTTTGGTGATTGCCTGTTGACTTGTTGCACATTGCTTTGTGATTTAGAAATATAAAACAGGAAAACATAAAATGACAAATAAAATTGAAGAATAGCCATACGTACAGAAGCTTAAAGTTACGCTAACAAGAGTTTAGACGAAGTCCGCTAAGCGCCAAGAATCTAACAGTTGTGCCTTCTGTGCGTACCTATGCAGTTTTTGGTATAAGCGTGAAACCCCAACGAATGTGTCTTGGTTGGGTAAAACTTATTCTGTTGGTCATCGTGCCGGACAGTATCGCGCGCGGCGGAAGCGCGGCGTCACGGCTCGCGGCGCGGCGCCCCTCGACGCGCGCGCAAGACGCCGACATCGACATCGATCCCGGCGTTCCATCTCATTTGCAACCATCTCCTGTTTACTCGTACCTGCTAATTGAGACGCCAGTGCGAGGAAGAATGCAGCCTGCGAAATAGGCACGCAGCAAAAAATGTATACGACTTTTTATAGATAAGCGACGAGATCTAAAGGGCAGGTAGTCGTACGAACTTACTTTTAGGCTTTACCACAAAACAGTGAAAAGTAAGCATTGTAGTTAATCGGCATGTCTTGCTTGCTTTAACAGTAACAACAGAAAATTAGTAAGTAGGCAGTAAGGGCGGAGATATTGTCACGCGACCAGGCGCACATAATTGCGGAAGACATAGCGCGGTGCATCGCGGCGGCGAGCGAGCGAGCACGCGGCTCCAGCGGGTCGACGCTCGCGCGACCGATCGCCGCCGAAGGTCAAGGCTGCCCGCCAGCGATCGAGATCCTACTCCGAACGCGCACTAGCACCGCCGCAATGAAAGAAAAAGTGACAGCCCAAACCTGAATAGAATGCGAGGACGAATAAAAATGAAAGCAGTGTTTACCTTATGCGCGCCTAGTATCGCGCCCCAAATTACCTAGCAATTTTTCAATAATTAAAAAGGCGAGCATCAAAAATATTTCCAAACACGGTTCGTAAAGCGCGGTTTTTGTGCCAATAAACTGGACGTTTTTAATCGATTGTTAGTCATTGTAATGACTTGCTCGTTCATTCTTATTAGCGTCCGAGTGGACTGCGTGCGAACCGATCTCGATGGGCGCAGATATCCTGCGCGTTAGGTCAGCGCGGCGGTCAGCGACCCCTGATTTGTGTTTCAATCAGCATAGATCAATTAACCTATTTATTGCAGGCCGGTGCAGCGCTCGCGAATCTGATACTCGAACAATGCGATCTCAAATGGGTCGTGAAACGACGACGTGGGCCGAAAGCTGAGCCTAATGGGTGGAAGCGACGGAGTGGAAAGAGATCGCATTTGAGAAAAAAACTAATTTCTGCGAAGCTCGCGGCGGCGGACCGGTCCGGCCACTTATTTACTATACTTGTTAGTGCTTCGCTTTGTCTCGAAACTGTATCGCATTATGCCGCCGCACCCTAATTAAAATGTTCCGAATTGGATCTCTCGCGGTTATGTTTACGATCTGTATCATTTTTGTTTAATGGGTTACTTCGGCCAAGCCGGCTCGCTGCTAATTATGTCCGATCATCGGTTTCTAATTCGCTCGAGTGCCTTTCTGGTTATTTTCCATTACTTAAGAGCGACCGTTTGGAGTTTCAAATAAATTCAAAGCGAATTAGTTCCATCGGTCGAGTGCTAGTTCACAGTTTTTTCAAGTGTTGACGCCCAATCATATAATTACACCCATTTATAAGTTAACTCGAGAAACGTGTATGCTACGGACAAAGGTCGTAAAATTAGATCCGTGCGTGTGTGCGCCGCGATCGGTCCGGCGGAGGCAGACTAATTTGTTCACAGTTTAACGCAATTCACCACGCGGCGCGGCCGGCGCGGGCGCACGGAATGTCCACCATGCCGGCCCTCGTTAAACATCCTCCACAGCCTAAACACCTCGGGCCCACGCCCACCGGCGTAAACAACAACAACTGTCAATCTTAGAATTCCAGGCGCATTCACGCCGTTCCGTCGGAGCCGCAGCCATAGATCTCCGGTTGGACGTCTCTGCTCGTTTCCGTAACATTTTCCAAGGACCTTTCGTATCCTATTCATAGTCCCGTCTCGGATGCACCTAGCTCGTCTAAATGTCACTCGGTGAGCCGCCGCCGCATATACCCGCTCCGAAATAGATCGTTCGCGTTCATCAACCTCTTACATTCGTCACCGGCCGCGCGTCGCCGCTGACCTTTTCCATTGCGGCGCGCCGCCCCGGCCGCCGCGCGCCCGCCGCTCGCGCCGCGCCCTCGACGCGCGACAACGCGCGCGCGCCGCCCCACTTCGCAGACCTGAAACATTCCATGACTCCCCTCGCAGACAATCACGCATTGAGGTTACAAAATGTGACGAGCCGCTTTGCAACTCCGATCGGTAATTCGCCGTGCTGTCAAATCAAATACTCAAATAACGAAATTAATTGAGTGTTCGTTTCAAACGAAAACCGACCGCAACGATACGAGTGCAATTTTCGACCCGTCATAATGACGGTGCAGCAAAAAACGTTGACACCTTTGAGTGATAAAAAATAAATATCGATTATGCATTTAATCTCAGGCGAATCGGTTACGGTTAGCGAATTTGTAAAAGTTGTGAAGTTGCGAGGCGGCGCGGCGTCGGGTCCCGCGCTGTTTGTAAACATCCCGCGCAATTCACACTTTTCCCGTGGCGTGGCTCCAAGCAGCTGGTTGTTATTACACAATCCGAGTTTTATTACGCCCACACCATCTATCTGGTATGCCGGAAGGCGGTCATCGGGCGCGAGTGTCGTCCGCAATTTACGCTTCGGCACTCGTGTTCTTTGGTCGGGCAGCACATGTTTTCTGTCCGGCGCTGGTCGGGGCGCCCGGCGCGGCATTTGTGCGAGCACCTCGTTATTTCAAGCGGCGTGACGGACGCCAACTTTAGATTAGACGCTGGGCTCATCTGCATTCAGAGGCGTTATTTGTGGAGCTTAATAACGTTGTTCTCCATTCAAGACCTGGCATTAGCGATGCGGCGCGCAACGCGAAAAGGCACCGTTTCCAAAATGATGTAATCGAATAATCGGAGTCTCTCGATTTGGTGTCGCGGGTCTCGGCTGCCGGTTTTGACAGGGTACTTAATGAGGTTTTTTATTAAAATTGAAATTGTTTATGCGACTCGGTGGGCTGACGTATGGCTGATGGCGGTGATAATAAAGACGTTAAGCTCGGGTTTCGCGGGCACGTCTCACGGAGTCTCCCTCGAGCGCCCGGGGCACCTCGAGGCGCCAGTTTTCCATGTGTTTAACCTTTAGTGTGTGAAAGGGTTTGTTAAGTTTTATGCATAGACCTCGTATGTCATGTATTACAACACCCATGACTTTTCACGCTTAGCGAAACGAGTAATAATATCCTCGACGTTTCGGTCACATTGCAGTGGTCACGAGTGTGACCACGGCCACTGCAATGTAGCTGAAACGTCCAAGTATCATTTCGTTAAGCGTATTAAGTCCAGGGTTCCTGTGTTCTGTTATTTTCATGTGTTTTTATGTGCAATAAAGAGTTTTACAATACAATACTTTTAAAGTAGTTAGGTAGTATAAGTAAAAGTCACGAAAGTTTCTTCTGACAATGGTACGAGTATAAACAGTCGTAGGTTATTTTTTTTAACGAAATTCGTTTTTTCCATGTCCCCAGCAGGCTCGGTATTGTTTACTTTGTTACTTGCAGTAACTTTATCCTGGTGCTTGACCTTTAGCTCTTTTTCAACGTTATGCAAAAAAACAAAGGCCTTAATATCATGTATTGCCGTAATAAATCTGAACACTCGATCATGCAAGGACTGTGGCCATAATTTACTTATTTCTTTAGTGAAATATACATAATTCAGATTTTTTGTTTGAACATTTATTGTTAAATACAAGTTTTTAAGCTTTTTGTTTTGTTGCACTGGGTTATTGTTTACCGGCATCTTACTCACCAGGAGATTTTATTTCAAGTTTTATTAATAAAGCTCTTTATCCAGTACTACGTGTTGCTCGCAACTTCTCCCGCGGGAACTTTTGGCTTTCCTGGGATTAAGGGCCTACTTGTTAATCTGAGATAATGTTAACCTTTTAATCTATGGTGGAATTTTTAAATTTGGTTCGCTTGTTTTTAATTCGATGGTTTCTGGATGAATACATTATTTAACCATCGTAAATCTGCATATACGAATTCCAAAGATACATATATACATATTTCTGTAAATCTTTTTTCTCAACATATAAGTGAATATGTATTGTCATACAGACTGAATTACACGTGTGGTAACGAGAAGTACCAAAGTAAGAGTTTTCAATGATACACAAGACATTTTTTCTACGAGATTCTACCTATTCTATTATTTTCTATTACCTTTAATTTGCTCTCAAATTCTTAAAATTCAAATGCATACGTACATGCGATCGAGATGCATGCAACTGCTTTAAAATATCGAGATACATCGAATAACAAATCGCTCATATAACAGAACATCGACTCAATTACTTTGTGACAATTACATAAAAAAGTGATTAAAAGATATCAAGTCGTAAATTTAAAATCTTGTTTTCTTGTAAATATGTCGTTATTCTAAGGTAAAGTAAAGTAAAGTAAAATAATCTTTATTGCCAAAAAAACCTAGCTCAATACAAATCACAAAAAAAAATAGAAATAAAAGTAAACACTACTATAGGTAAAAAACTTAAGTAAAGGTGTATGTAGTGGTGCACAGAATTGATATGGAGCTTAAGTCATTTTGCGAATTTGGAACGTCAATTTGTTTATATGGACAAGTTACTACTACATACAACAGGTCCTTTACTTAAGTTTTTCACCTATACTCTACTGGGTGAGCGAAATGTCTACTGCAACGTCAGAGGTCGTAGTTCATAAACGCTTCTTATAAAAGTGTCTCTGATTCTAATGGATGCAGTGCACGACAATTGCAAGTAACGGCATGTGAAGCGACTCCGCGGGGGCGGACATCTTTAAATATTCGCCAGTAAATCCGTCAGCGCCGCTTTCTTTCCGGCCATTGCAAGGCTGGCAACACAAAGACACATTTTAAAACGACTCCAAGAAAAGATGATCCCAATTCGATATTGTGAAACTCCATCAGCTTGATTTCAAAAATGTCGTCACTAATAGCTACGCTATTTAAAGGGTTAGGTTGGGTTTGTTTGCTGTCATTTTAATGTATAGTGTTACTATTAGAAATAATTATTTCAAATTTTGTAAATGTTAAATTAACACATATTTTTAGCGAGAACAGAATAACAACAAATGTCACGGTATCTTTCGAACGTTTAGCGACAGCTTCTTAATTTTAGAGCAATTACTTTTTAACTAAGTCCGTAGCACCCCTTACACCCGAATGAAACAACCTTTGACTTTAGCGTCGAGACACCTGAACATGCAGTAAAGCTATAGCCATGTGCCTGTAAACATTTTGTTAGCCATAAGCCCGCTTATCGCCAAAACAATCTCGCGTAGGTACATCTCAACAACTTACGCGTCTCGTAAATAAGGGAGTTGCTTGAGAAAACATAAACATATGCGTGTATATGTAAAAACCTGTCTGAGAGTCCGTCTGGTGCAAATGGAACAATATCGTCAAAACTGTATGCAGTAGTGTGTGTAATATATGTGCATGTGCAAGTGAATCAACGGACGTGGGCGCACACATTTACATGAATTGATGCTGAGGGATTTATTTTAATACCATTATTGTTTTAACAAGCTTTATTTATTTAATTTGCTGTGTTCGTTTGTAAGTTGACTTTAATATTTATCGGCTTCAAATTTGGTATTATGTATGTAGGTTGAATGACAATCTCAAGAATAAGTACAGTCCCAAGAAAGCTCATGTTTTAGAAGGACTAAAGGAAGGACTAATGGATAAAGGATATTCATTGACACTTAAAAATAACTATCATCGGTGTTTTTTTTTCTTATTGTATATTTTTTTCAAGTTATTTATTATTTATTTTTGATTTTTTGTCATTTTCTTTAATTATTAATTCAAGTTTTAATTTATTACTTTATCATTGTAAAAGGTCATAGCAATGTATCAATGTTCGAAAATCTCTTTTGATGACGTGCCATGATTTAAAACATTTTCGATGCGAATTGAGTTCTGATTGAGTAATAGCGATTCACAAAATGTATACTTATGTATGAAAACTGTATTAAATAACGAGTGGTTAATTTACAAGTTTACATTCCATTACAATTATTTCTCGGAAAGCTTTTAATGGACTGGTGGGAGCGTTGAAAACAACATGTTTACTGCGAAACGAGTGCCTTTAAAAGCCGCCAGCAGTCCTGCTGGTGGTGTAGGCGTCCATGGGCAGCGGTAATCACTTCACCTAGGTTCAACGTTTGTGAAATAAAACTACGCGTGGCATAGTTGACAAGGTGGGCCCTGTAACAGGAGCAAATATTAAGCCACAGCTTCGAATCTTCATCTTGAGCTAATCTAGATCTACAACTTTTGAAAATAATTTGTATAATGATTTTTATTATAGTTTAAAGTTAAATTGGACAAGCAATGTATTGCGAAATTCGACATTTTGTTGCGTGACTGGCTATGTCATATAGGCTATTGGATGCCGTACATTGAAAATACCATTTAATTTGTTTGGAAAAAACATAATGATAAAATTACTTAATTTTTTAGTTACCGAACTGAAGCAGTTACATTTGAGTAGCAAAACCTGAGGCCGTATTGCCTAATGTTTCTGGCACTCGCGATCGCAATCAAATGACATATTTCGCATACAAGAACTGTCATTTAATTGCGATCGCGAGTGTCAGAAACGTTAGGCAATAAGGCCTCTGCTTTCTAATTCTTTGCTCCTGTTACAGGGCTCACCTGATATATCAAATTATTAACCGACTTCATTTTTAACTTCAACTATGACTAGGAAGACATACATGTCTAAGAGAACGTATAGCATCCTGCTCCAAAGCATAAGTTCCCCATTTGTAGGGGTAAGTTGGAACGAAGCTTGTTTTTATGACTTCACGTTCCTCTAATGTTACATTTGATGTTCCATTACTGGCTCAATATGCGGCATTAGAAGTTTGTAAACGAGCAGAGGCGATCAGTGTTCTGTTTAATAAATATCCCATTAATACCTATTGTAAATGCGCAAGTTTGTATGTCTGTTTTGGTACCTTTTTACGTCTAAACCGCTGAACCGATTTAGATGAAATTCGGTATACAGACAGCTTGAGTCCCGGGGAAGGATATAGGATAGTTTTCTTCCCGGAAAATTACCATAATTCCCGCGGGATAGCGATAAGCGGATTCTACGCGGAAAGAGTCGCTACTGTTTCAGCATTATCAACTTGATTCACTTTGACGTTTTACTTTTTACCTGACTGCCTGAAGGTTTGGTCTCACTGTAGCCTTAACGGCTGGACGGTTTTGAACATATTCAGATTCGCAAAAACTAGTGCAAATAAACAAGCTAAAACAGACGGGACCCATTAGTTTAGAGGGAATTTTGAGGTGGTCACGATTTTGAATGGGTCCCGGCCGACTGATCAACTTTTAAGTTATTTAACAAAGAGACAACTATTATAGACTTTTCCATTTAAAGTTTTTTGAAGCGGTCGGGTTTTTGATTTTTTAATATGTATATATATTAACTAGGTTTATCCCACGGCTTCGCCCGCGTGGTAATCGGTTATCGCGCGCTGTTCCCTCGGGAACTGTGCATTTTTCCGGGATAAAAAGTAGCCACAAACAGACAATGGCGTCAAACATCTATAGTTAAATTCATCGTAGGCACCGAGTTGGTCGAAATTAGGAATGTTTTGTATTGTTTTTGTGATCGGTTTTGCCCCGAGTCATAACAAGCTAGTAGAATTATCGCCGTAATATAATAGATGTCGAAGTTTGCAATGTAATTTAAACCATTCACAGAGCGTTTCACCTAGATGCAAACTCGGCGTAGACAAGTCTGTACGACTATACGATTAAAAGAGCCCGATAAACCTTGATATTGGCGGAATCATCGATAGTATGTGGAAGCCGTGGTGGCCTATATTTGAAACATTTAGATATTTAACTAAATGTATACAAACTTCAGCCACAGTATATGTATTTATATACTGTGCTTCAGCTGCTAGATTTGGTACATTCAAGGATTTTAAACATTTTACTATCTATCACTGTAATACAAACTATATTAGTGTATTTAAATACAGTCTTTTTTTTTGATAGTTTAATGGGAGAATTTCAATATTTAAAACACCAATTGACGTTTTTCTGTTTACATTTATTTAAATACCTATCCAAACCAAGTATAGTGGTTTAACCTATCGCCTCTCAAGTAGAGGGTCGTAGGTTCAAACCCCGGCTCGCACCTCTTGAGTTTTTTGAAATTCATGTGCGGAATTACTTTTGAAATTTACCACGAGCTTTGCGCTTGCAAAACCTGCGAAGCAATTCAGTGGTGCGTATGAAGTTCCCAAACTGGGAAATCCTTTGAAAAATATTACTTGATATTTTCGTAATGGCTGCGGAACCCTATTTCGGGCGTGACCGACACGTTCTTGGCCAGTTTTGAATCATCTGAGCAGTCTTTTGTTCCGGTTCTACTTGTAGCTCAAACTGTCCAACACCAAGACTTCAGGATAATCAGACGTTTAATTTGACGTATCTAACGTTCACTCTATCTCCACGTACGTAGTCGCTTGCGCAGGTCAAAGCCGAATAGCCAAGGCCGCGATTGTATCGCGAGATTCGCACACTATACCTTACGCTCGGTGACGTCATCTTCGCAGGGATATCCTGGGAGTACTCTAGTTAGATTTTGGCGGTAAAAATATCGATAGATGGGGTTGTTTTCAATTTCATTTGACGTTAAGGTACTGTCGAACTTAAGAGTTGTTGAATTCTTTAAAGGCCGCTTGTAAGTTAGATGTCTGTAGTTAAAAATCCGATGCATGTACAATCAGCATCAAAAGCTGGTTACTTTTTTACTCTGTCACATCAGCACATTTGTTAATCTGGTATGGCGCTAAGTACGTGTCTGTGAAACGACAAAGTACTAAAGTAACCAGCTACTTTTGATGCTGACTGTACACATATTATTATTCATTGTAAAAAAAATCGGTCCGTTGTCCGGTGAAAACAATGAACGTCTATAAGCGACTAATACTTTATCACTGCCCCTAATTTCAAACTTATACTTTTATTGTATTACATATTGTTACTTATATGACAGATTTGTAGAGATTATGCTACTTTTGAGTGTTGCTATACCTATGTACTAACGATATAAAGGGCGCTTAACTCACAAACACACGAGAGATGTTGGATTTTTCGTACTGTGTGTCGGACGGTACGAATATAACTCAACTAAAGTAACGAGACCTGTCTAAGACTTGAGCTTTGAAATTAGGAGTTTGGCGGAGCCCGCAGCACTCCTCACGCAACCCTTTGCGTGCTACCGCCCCTGACAGCCTCTTGTGCGAAATTATTGGATATTAAAGTAAATAAAATGTTTATCAGGCTTATGTTTACGTATTTAATAAAAATAGCGATGATCCGACCAACTAATTCCGACTACTTTGCCTAAATGCTATGCTTAGCATTAATTCAAAGACCTATTGAAGGCAATTGAAGCGAAATGATTGCCCTTTTCTAAGAATTTAAGTTCTTTTAAAAAAATATTAGCCCATTTTATGAAACATTCACGTCAGACAAGACAGAGTATAAATAAAAATAGAATTGTTCTGTGCGCGGTGATCCCTGAAATAGAGTCGTTTTTGGGACATTGACGTTTACCGCTTGCGTCTGATGCAGCCCTGGTATCAAGTCAGGTACGAACTAAATTATTTAAGAACTCAGTTGAATTTTATTAATTAATTCGTCTGTCTGGAATAATAAACATGCAACTGAACCTTCTGACGGCGCGTGGCAGTTCAGTTCAAGTTCAGCGAATTCAAAGTTCAAAACATTTTGATAAAACTTGAGCTCACGCTATTAACCCGTTCAGAATACACCCGAGGCATTAAACTTTTCACATCAGTTTTCGTACTTATATGATTCAATTACCAAAAACTAAATTACTTTAACGTGATTCTGCACAAAAACTTAACGTTTATGCTTAACGTTGCGTCGTGAATATATACAATGACATTGGATTAAACTCGTTATGTAATGTCCAAGTTAGCTCACGTTCCGACTTCTCGCGAATGTTTGTATCTAGCCGGAAGCAGGCATAGGTATTCGGCAATGAAGCAGGTCGTAGCCACTGGGTTATCAGCATCTAAACACGACTCGTCGGTCATGGTGGCCTGGTACGCAAAACATTCCGCTCTCGCATAAATACCTAGCAACTTTGATATTTCGCCGGCAGACCAATAAAAAGTGCGATACATAAACAGTCCTACATTTTCTGTGTGTGTTGTGATCACAGGTTCTGATTAGACGCTTTTTGGTGTGTCCAAATGTGCAGTTCGGGTCACTATCCGATAAGCATTATCGCCCGTATGTAGATCTAAATGCAACGGTTTTCTCAACAGTTTCGAAGACCTCTATGTCTAAGCTTTATAAAGAAATCCACCCATATTTTCAAGTGAAATATCTAGAAATATTCCTTGTGTCTGCAAGCAAAGACTTTCTTTAATATAGCTAAAAACTGAATGAGACTTTCATCTGTAGGTTAGCATATCCATATAATAATTTTGTGCAATCGATATGTTGGATCAATCGTAAAGATAAAGATATGTCTAGCCAATATCAGTAGGTACGACGAGCATCAGTACGGAAACAAATTAAAGCAATGATTTTGAATTACCAACCACTCAGATCTATTTCTTTGTTTATCAACCTATGGAGCAGGAATAGAATAGGCAAAAGCCGAATAATACATTGATTTTGGCAGCGTTTCCTCATTGCTTCTGTATGCCATCCACGAACTCACAGAGGTCAATCTGACGAAAGATTTATTCAAAAACTCAAACAATGTCAGGTAAATTCTAAGTATTCTAACAGACATTTGTCAAAACATAGGACAACAACGCTAACATCACACGTTAATTTGGCACTGGCATTAGTGTAAACGAACTTTGCTGTTTACTAGCTTTTTACTAGGAATATATGACCGGCAAGCAGTAGGTGGGCGCCTGGGTGCAATAGTTTAGCAAGTATCAGGCGTCTATAAGTTGTAGGGAGCATACTAACTGGCTAAGAGTTCAGTGATTAAGAAGCATTTACCGTGAGAGTTGGCGGCGGGCCAAGCGGGCCACGCCGGTGCGTTCACCCAGCGGCACGCACGATACAATTGTTTTTATTTCGGTGCAGGGATATCCCAAATATTTCACCATCAATCAACACTTAACGTACGCTGCTGCATAAAAATATAAGCGCGTGGGTCGACATTTGCGCGAGGAAAACGAAACTTGCAAATTCGCGGGTTGTAGCCATATCGCGCCGGGTCTAACCTTTCAACCAGTTTGCTCGTTTATTTAACGACAGTGATGATATAAAGATGTTTATCTTCGGAACGATCGCGGGTACGAATACCATGTATGTCGCACTTGTCAAATAATGTGTCGGCGGTTCGATGCACTTTAATATTTGACGCGTAGAACATTCGAGACCGTCCCGATACCGACCCGACACCGTCTGCTGTGCAGCGCTGTTTTCTATACTATGCTGCTAGACGCTCTTCAAAAATGACAGTAAGCCTTTGGCTACAGTATTTCAAACGTAAGCCATCCATCATAAAGCTTACTGATCACTTAATAGCGAAACCAGGAGGCATTTTACTTCAAAATAAACCTTAGATACATCAGACAAGGTTACATTTAGAACGTTCTAAAATAAATCATAGTCAACTTAGGAGTTCCCACATTAATAATTCATAGACGCTTACGCCCAATAAAATTCGTGTTAAATCATTCGCGAAACCTGTAACGATGTAATGATCTATTTCGTGACGTAACGAAAACAAAGACGGGGAGACTGACGAATTAATTATTTCAATCGTTAGTCGAAATACCTCTAAGATAGAGGCAAGAAACGCCAGCTAGTTTTTAGGAATCTGTGTACATTGATGACATTTTCTACTATTCTGTGGATCTAATTCAATAATAATGTTAGGCACATGAATAGAGCCTTTGGATGAACTTTAATTAAAAATACACGTTTTTTTAACAAAACTCCTATTTAATAGCTGTGATCCAGCCAAGCAGAAACTAGAGTCAAGCAAGAAGGAAAGAAAGTAAAATAAATTTATTCGTAACTGTAACAACACAAGGCAACAATATTGCAAATAGACAACACGAAGGATAGTCATTGCGGTTGTAAATCGGAGCCTGGCGCAGCATAAACTCTTTTAATCTATTAGCGCTTCAGACTAATAGATCAAATGTGTTTTAGAGCGAAGTAAAATTAAAAGCATTAAAAAAAATCTAAAAAAGCAATATCACTTAGTTTATTTACGAACTTAAATCGATCAGGTGACGTCACTTCGACACGTGGTACCCATTCACATTTCGGCGCTCAAGGCTGCGCGGGCGCCGTTACGTTTGAATATAGAACGCAAATTCACACATTGCCAGTTACTACGCTAGTGCTCGAGGGATGTGCATTGTATCTAGGCTAATGACTTGCTAAATGTGACTGATGTTACTTGGCCAAATAAAAGGATCTTAAAAACAAATAATGTAGCTTCTACTCCAACCCTCAGTTAAACTGCTCTCATTTTTCAATGTGTTTTAGTTTTAGTATAAGTTTGAAAATAAAAGCGTAGTTTTAAGCCCGTTAGACCCATAAAAGCTGTAGTGGTCAAGTGGTTGACTTATGGCATCTCGAAACAAAGGACCGTGAGTTCACATCCGGGTTCTTACCTCAGAGTTTTTAGAACAGTGCGAAATCTGTACAATTTTGTAGCTCTATCTATCAATCAAGCCCACATCCACCTATTGCTAAGTAAAAGCCTCTGCATTTTCACGCCACTTTTCCCGGTCCTTTGCCAGTCTCATCCACGGTTGCCAACTGACTGCCAGTTTTTTTTTATTCGACTGGATGGAAAACGAGCAAGTGGGTCTCGTGATGGTAAGAGATCACCACCGCCCATAAACATCTGCAACACCAGGGGTATTGCACATGCGTTGCCAACCTAGAGGTCTAAGATGGGATACCCCAAGTGCCAGTAATTTCACCGGCTGTCTTACTTTCCACGCCGAAACACAACATCTCAAGCACTGCTGATTCACGGCAGGATTAGCGAGCAAGATGGTGGTAGCAATCCGGGCGAACCTTGGACAACCTACCACCTGCAAAACCTACCTCAGACCTACCGAATACACACAAAAAAATCATAAACATCGGTCAAGTTTCGGAGGTGTTTGGTCACAAAAATTGTGATGTGACACGAGAATTCTATATACGAGTATTAGAAAGAGATATATAGATATTATTGGTATTGCGAATAGATCAGTTTTTCCAACTTTTTCAAGAATAAACTGCCGAGCTCCATACTTCTACCAAACGATTCACCCCGAAAAATTTATCGCTTTTTAGACTAGCGCTCCAGCAAACAAACTGGTATACGTCGATGATCCGCGAATTCATGAAAAACTTTTATTTGCGAAAAATAACTTTTAATTATGGCTTCGGGCCCCTTGGGACAGGAACAGGGACCCTTAAAGGACATATTGAAGAGATTAACAGTGTTCAATCCATAAGTCATGTTCTCGCCGGAAGATCAGCGCTGACTCCACCACAGGAGTCCGCATTTTATGCTGAGGCGAGACCATTTAGGGCGCAAGTAAATGTGTATTTTCAATTATTTTTTATTTATTTTGTCCAGAATAATTTTTCATTTTCATTTTATTTTCAAGTCCCACTTGCTCGTTTTCCATCCAGTTGAATTAAAAAAAAGTGACCGAATACTATTGAGTCAATATTTAGTCATTTGGGTTCTCGTTAGTTGGATTCTGTCACGACGAGTGACCGAGTTTAATGACATGCGAACTCAAGGCTAATGCTGGGACATCAACAACTTCCTTCAACTTGTTAGTATTAGATTTTAGTTTAAGCAATGTTTTCGATTCGAGCAGAATTTTCGTGGGTTTTTTGGTTTGTTTTCGTGCGGATTAGCTCGTTGAAGTGGCAACGGGCAGACCATATAGCACGGGGAAAGAAACTACGTGATATCTTTCCCAGGGTCTCAATTAATCTCATCATTTAAAATTGATTCAGCGGTTTAAGCGTGAAGGGTAACAGATAAACATAGTTTCGCATTTATTATATTTATTTACTAGCCGTTGCCTGTAACTCCGTCCGCGTAGTATATGTTTATCGCTATGTCGCGGGAACTAAGCAAGTTACCGGGATAAAGCTATCCCTATGTCCTTCCCGGGGTCTCAAACTACCTGTATACCGAATTTTATCTAAATCGGTTTAGCGGTTTAGACGTGATTGAGCAACAAACATCCAAACATCTTCAAAAACTTCCACATTTATAATATTAGTAGGATTAGTAAAGACTAGCTACTTGCCCATGACTTTGTCTGTGAATAATTTATTGTGTATTTATCCGCGGGAACTATAGTTTTTAGGGATAAAAACTATCCTATAGACTTTCACGGTTTTCAAATGTCACAATCGGTTGAGTATTTCAGGCGTGAAAGCGTAACAAACATACTGACTTTCGTATTTATAATATTAGTAAGGAACCTTTAGAGTTACACGAAAACGTCAATAAAACCATAATCCTATCTTATAACATCTGCGAATATTAAAAATGGAATCTTATTATGGTATAATTCAAAATATTTGAACAGTAAAAAAACGTGAATGTCAAACTACTCTGAGGTAAAGAACGAATTCCCTTTTCTCGCACTCGCAATTCGTAACTGGTATGAAAGGGACGGCGGCGATGACTCCCTCGCGCGTTGACATTTCGCATAACATGGGACCCCACCAGTGAGCTTGATAAGATGTGACAGCTGTCAGGAACCCCTCTCGACCTTGCTGTACCCACCTCGACGCTGAACCACTTTTTATGATTGATCAGTTACATCTTAATCAGAATTAAAGTCGATTAATTTTGGCAGCAAAAACTGGCCACTTAATTCTACTTCGTGTTAAATACTTTGGGTAGCTTATTGTACAGTGGAGCGTAAATAAGTTTTTTGTTAAAAAAAAAGTACATCAAGTACTTATTATCCAATGTACATACATGGTATACCAAATTTCAAGCCAATCAGACTTATAAAAAAACTAAAAAAGAGCAAAATACAAGTTCTGTTTCTATACCCCATTTGTGTACTAAGTTTTAAAGTGATACAGTGTACTTTTTTCTAATGATGTTTTTTCTGCTTTCAGGTAAATATTCGTCTCTACACGGAACCTACAAGTATCACTAAAATAAGTATATCCCGGTCACCATTCCCATTTCATTTTTTGTAACTCAAACTAAAATAACCTTGACTGCTCTGTTCTAAAACCCATGCTAAATACTCATAACATCTTGCTAATGAGCGCACATTGTGACATTAGTGACATCTAACACTTAATGTGTACACATGCAAACACAACCGCTCTTTTGGCACCAGTCGGTAAAGATACATTGCTCCTATCCTAACGCGCTGTCGGCCGTGAAACTCGTTACCAGGTACTAGGCCCCCATAAAAGTCCCGGTAGTTTGACTCTGGAAGTCTATCCAAACACGTGGAAAACTATATTAGATGACAGCATACAAACCTTATTCTCATTTCCTAAGTTAGTCTCATGCATTGCCACAAAACAAGCGGCACCGAAATAACTACGTACCCGTACCATTTCCCTTTCGACAGATAGATGTCTATCTCCGGCCATCAGAGCGAGAGAGTAGCTCGCTGTCTCGCTCCCTCCCGCGGGTATCCCTAGACACCACGTGACAACGTCCACTAACAAAAAGTATCAACTCGTCACCTCGCGTATATTAAATTAATGTTTATTGCTTCAGGAACAAGGTCGCAATTGTCTTGTTACATGTAACGCGGTTAAAGTCAACTTTGAAATTGAAACGAACTATTTACTCTTCGCCGCTGCGAGACTTTTGACCTTATACTTGTAGGAGCTGGATACATATTGCTCTGTTCGTGTTTGTTTGAGTTTTGAAACAGTTTCAACAGTTCGATATTTAAAAATTCCTAAACAGAAATACTTAATGTCCTATATACTGTGTAGAAGTAGTCTTGATCCGCTATTAAACTCTCCTTTATCAAGGGAAGTTCAATCGTCGTTTTTAGGTCGACAAACCCTTGTTGGCCCATGATAAATTGGCTGAAACAAATACCGGCCGTTGAACGTAGCTGACTTCGGTTCGATCAACCCCGCGCCCGCCCCGCGCGCCGCATCCCCCGCGCCCTACGCTAAGACGCATCATCAATCATTTTATGCGTAACTCCAAGCCGCAGCGTACGCTATTCTCAAGTTTACTGTCATTGTTGTTAGGGTTGTTTTGGTGTAAGAAGCACACGTGACTTAAGCCCATTCGGGGCGGCGGCGGCTCGCGTGGCGGCCTACCTCTCGCTACCTCTGCGCCCCCGGTGTTATGTAAGCCGGGTGCAATGGCCGCTCAACGCCGAGGAGGCGATTTTCCCTCCGCACTAAATTTCCGTGGATAACCTTAATTCTAGGCGTTTTGCTTAAAATATGCTGATGATTCACGTTTCGTTACCTTTATGTCAATTGCATAACGTTGATGAAAATTAAGTCAGATTTTGTGGTCTTTTTCAACACCCTTGCTTTAGATATTGTGCTTCTTAATTATTCACGACTCAATTGGAATTTTAGAGCGTTTCTGTCTGTATCTATCAGCGTAAAATACCTAGACTTATGTATTAGTAAAACCTAATGATATCAAGTACAGCAAGGACAAGCTGTTGTATGTACACCGTTAGGTTCTTAAGCTGTTGAAACCGAACACTGGATGAAGTACTGGGCTAGCGCAGCACGATGCATATTTCTACGCAATCAGTACGTTAGAGTAATTAGCGCTCGGCGGGCGCACGGCAGAATGTGGGTTAAATTCGCGCCAGGGATTGCCAATGCACCGGTCGCGGACCGCTGCCGGGGTCATTGCCCGGTATCGATCGCGGGGGTGCGACACGGCACGCGCCCCTGCGGCGCCGCCCGCGCCCCCCGCGCCCCCCGCGCCCCTTGCAGACACGCGGTGCGGCTGCCGCCTTGGGAAACTCTTTCCGTTACCGCATGCGACATTTCGGTAAACTTTCAAGATACGCTAATGAAATTTTCCCATTACTCCGCGCTCCTAACTTCCCGGTCAACCGACCACACAACAAATTTGCTATTAACTAATGAAAACTTTAGAGAGCTCGAGTTAGAGTATTTTAATTGAATTCGCTCAAAAACGAAGCCTAGCAGGAGGCATGCGCGAGACATCGGAAAGTTCACTGCGGTTCAGTGCGTCGTGGACGTTGATCCAGCGGAGATGCGTCAGAGCTGGCGCCGAGCCAAATCACTATGACGAAACGTTTCCTCTATGTCCCAGCGCCGTACTTACTATTAATCATCCGACGAACAGAACGGCCGAAAAAATCTGTATAACATTATCTCCGAAGACGAAAAACACATTCAGATCCCTGCAGGGCGCAGAGAAAGCAGCAAAGATGAAAACTCATTCCCGGGCTTCCATTATAGGCAGGAAGCGTGCCTATAGCGTTGTATAGGGAAACAGCTGTAGTGTAGGGTGCGCGGGAAAATGCCCGAGCCGCGGGGCGAGGTTGGCCGCCCCTGCCGCGTGTTGTTGTAGTGACATCCTCTGATTTATATGTTTGCCCGGTGACTCTGCGAAGTCTGCGTATTGATATTTTCTTAATCCTCTTTCTTCACGCAATGGAAATACAGGGCCTATAAAGTTTTATTCCCGCGTAAGGGCGTGTATAGATAATATTTGTATCCATCGTAAACCCGAGCAGCGGTCGTAAACCCGTCGCAGTTCAGTTTCGAGATCAGTCGAATATATTTGAAATGTTCACTTAGCGTTACTGAATATAATGCAAACAATCGATAGATATTTTGTATATAAAACAAAGGAATCAATAGGTGTGAATATTGTTTAAAAACTGCGTAAGAAAATTGATTTTTCTCACACAAAAGCAAAACGTCAGTTACTTTAGTTAAATTAGATCAGTCAGTAAGGGCTTTTAGCTATTCTGTCTAAATTGAGTATCCAGGAAACGCCCAAATAAAATGTCATGAAGCATATTATCTCCATTAATCAAAGTATCAGGACAGCGCGTGCGAGCGAGACAGCAGTGTCTCGTTCATTATTCAAGATGACTCGCTGTTTGCCCGGCGTGCATGTTTCATGCCGTAGATATAGATATATAGGCTATACTTGACCTACATACTATCGCGAATCGGACGAAAATGCCTTCATTAGCTGAGCCGGATTTGTGTGTTAGACGCTTAACATGTCTTGCTTTTATCTCTTTCTTTCCCTTATCTAGAGAATACAGTATTTATTAGATACTATTTGTCCACTACTTCCTCTGCATCGTCTAGAAACCTTTTGTTTTTTTTTTTTAAATAGGCTATGTTATTGTTAGCTTTCAACCTGTGGTCGATTTTTTTTTAAGTCAGTAATTCCAGAGATTACTTCTTACGTACAAACACCTCTCAAAGCACTCTGATGAGGGTGCTTCTTTTGAGATTAATGTACTAAGTACGATCGAGTGTGATCTCATTTTCGTGGAGTTCGAACATACCTAAAAGTTTTCTATGAACTGACATGTTTATCGATTGTCTGGGTTTTTGTGATATCACGGTGTATTTCTAACAACCTTTGTCAAAGAATAATATTAGTCCTACGAAATATTAGGCGCAAAGTAATGAAATAATAGTATGTTTTTTATCTAGGGACCAAAATAAGTCAATATATACCCGAGGTGGTTAGCCACCCGAGCTTTAGCCAGGGTGTCTATTTATCCGACGATTTATATTGAATTTTAGTCTCGAGGTGAAGAATCTATTTTTTTTTTCACTTCGATTGCGAGAAAAAAGTAGACATTAATCGTTTATGATTTACGCTCTACAACAAATTCAAAGTTTTTGCGGTAAATATTTTTTCGGAGACACAGATATAAAAAAATCGCATCGGCGAAATGGTCCATACACAAACTGGAATAAATAGAAAGAAAGAAAGAAAGAAAGAAAGAAGACATTTATTCACTAACACAAAAGACACACATATACAGCAAAATTTACACAAAAGAACCAAAAAAATAATAAAGAAATAAAAATAATAAATCGCACATGAAATATATACACAATTTTGTGTGTCCCCGCGAAAGTGAAACGGTCGCTGACTCAGCATTATGGCATTATTAATAGAATGGCGCCACCTTCTACGCGGAAAAAGAATAGAACTAAGACCACGTAGACTAAGAACGTAACATTTTTCGTCACGAAAATGGTCCACACACAACCTTATTTTATACGAAAAACTAAGCAAGTATGATGTTTGAGTTGAGTTTATCTAAGTCAATCAAAGTAAATTAAAAAAATTAATTACTTTTACTCCCTAGGGACTAAAGTACTCAATTTATTCCCGCCTCGTAAGGCTATATTGACCTACTTTCAGAGCATGAGATGAGAAGTGAAAAATATGTAGCATCTAAAAACATTGTATTTATCTCACAAAACAGTCCATATTCGTATCTTCGTCGTCGTGCTGCCTCCCTGGTCCTCTCTGCGTTATTTGGCCTCGCTGGTTACCGCAATAATATTGCTCTTGCCAAGAGCACTCCTAAGGTTGGCCAAACAGCCAATATTGAAATGATGGATACCTCAAGTATCAAGTACTTCGAGTCGGATAATATTTTGACAACGAAGATTTTTCGTAAGCGAAATACTACGAATCAAGAACACAGTTGAAGTGGAATTGGAAAAACTTTTGACCATTTCTAAAATCATTCGCAAAAGATATAGAGGACCCCGTCTGATTTCATTATATTAAGTGGTCGAAGTATGAAGAGTGAAAGAACTCTTACAAAGTACAAACTATATAAAATACTACAAAGCATCGGGCTATCTAGGTTTTGAAAATTTAAATAAATAAATGAAATTAGCAGTCCATAGACTGCACTAGCTCTGAAGTTATTCTACGCCGCAACCGCGACCCGCTACCCGCGTCCGCTATTTCCATTTTCGATTTATGCTGACCTGGTACTAATTTTTCTGCGGTATTAGTAGTTGACGCATTTGAAAAATTAATATTAATTTGGGGCATAAGATGGCCGTTTTGATCATTTTTGCTCCCCCCCCCCCCCCCTCCATATTGTAGTCTCGCTACTCATAACAATGGTTTTTTGACAAGCGAAATATTGCTAGAATGGCATTGGTATCGTGGATCAATATGCTTGCGATTGGCTCATTTCTTGCTCTCTAATTCTTATTATTTCAACCAATCATAAACGCGAAATAAATGTCAGATTTGTCAAACGAACCTTACGGATACTAGCGCTAACTGGCCAGTCACAAAAAACTCATTATTTTGTTCATGTATCACAAATTCCCTGACCCCTCCCCCCTGTTTGTGACCAGGCGGTGTCCACTTTCTGGAAAGTCAGTGAAAAGTCAGGGAAGCTCAAGGTAGTCAGGGAAAATGAGGGAAATTTGCTAGAAATCCAAAAAGTCACGGAAAATAACTCTTGATTGATTTTCCAAAACTTAGCTCGATATTTAGACACCAGTTTTTCTAGTTCTGTTATGGGCGACATATTAAAGAGTGGCACCATAAAAACAGTTAACAAAAAGTGGGGCCCGTTCGGTGTGCAGTGAATTCCCATCATCGGGTCTAGCTTACCTAGTATCTCAGGCAGTAAAAACAAATCATGTGTCAAACTTGGAAATGTGGTCACGGAAAAGTTAGGGATTTTTTGAGTGACGAAGTATAGTTGACGAAATATAAATAATAGCCAAAGAAATTAGTGAAAAACAATAAAACTGTAGAAAAATTGAAATTAATCATAAAACACCAGTTTAAAGTACTAGGCAGTCAGCATTCATGAGCGAGCAGTGACCTGGTTCGCTACGGCGTAGGTGCTGCCCGTAGCCGCGTAGCCCGTAGCTCGTAGCCATGCATCAATGCACTAGATTCCATGCAACTTGCAATTTGCAAACCTGCTTTTGTACCCTTTAATAGCTGACAGTCATTTTGATTCTATTAAACTTTGCATTTCGGAAACGTTTGTAAACAGAATTATTAAAGGGGGCTTAAGCTACTCTTGCTAAATGTGTTTACCATGCCATGGCATATTTTTATATTTCCTTTCTCTATTTTTAAACCAGTTTAAAACAAACTACTTAATTAAATATTAAATGAGACAGTTTGGTGGCCGCTGTCTTCCTTTCGAAATAGATATTCCAGTCATTGATTGATTGTAATAAAAATAACAGCTGCCTTTGGCAGTTAAAACGACTAATTAATTGATCGACTACTAAGAAAACAACTGTTTAAAAAATAACCTCAAATCTTTTCACCAAGTTGTCCTCAATCTTATTAAAGAAAAGTCTAAGTAACAAACTTATTCTCAACATGTCAAGCATACCTCAACTATTAATAAGTAAACGACCCGAGTATCTTTTTTAAAAAGTGTATGTCTCACGATCGTTTTAATTTAAAGAATAACTCTCTTTTACTAAGCGTTGCGATGTGGCCAAGTTGTTAAAAGATGTTAATTCGTATAATATAATATAACCATTGCAAGCTCCTGGCGGCTCGCCAACTCTTATCGCGCGCTGTGCCCCTGGTACCTCCGAATGCGAACGCAAATCTCGGCTTCGCGCTACTTACTAGGTTCTATTTTATTTAGTGTATTTTTTTAATCCAACCTTGACTTTTTATTATTTGACCGACGAACGAGCACGATGCGCGAGCAAAGCGTCTCCGTGGGATCTTTAATAAAAATGTTTCGTTAGTATTGAAACAGGCCCATAAAATATGTACAGTCGACCAGCAAATTGGTTTACCACCCTAAAGTTTAATATATAGTCATATAGCGCTTTAAACGTCAAAGCCTATTTCCACTCAAGTCAATATGCCAAGCAGCCTTATTGTTTTATATCTGAAGTAGGAACTGTCATTAAAATTGGTAAAGCACTTTCTTCATCGACTATACCTGCAATTTACAGTAGAACAGAAAGCGAATAAAAAATTATCTAAAATTTTAAATATGAATTTGATGCGATTTTCACGCTTAGTTCACACATTTTATATGAAATCAGAAAGTAGCGTTATATATGTTATTTAATCTGTGTAGTTTTAATGTCATTTTCTATTTTAGTTTACTCACAATTTTTTTCTATAAGTACTCTTTTCCACTGAAGCATTTTAAACTGATTTCTCCAAAAATTATGCAAAGAAACAGCTAAAAAACACAACCCCCGCCAAACGAGGCAGTTTCAATTTTATCAACGCCCTCCAAGCGATCAAACTGATGTTTTCCAAACCTCACTATTAATCATCCCTTATAACGGCATTGTGCGATCCCCTCCTCATTTTTCACCCCCCTTTACATCCAGCTTTCCACTTACAGCCTAAAATAACTTATCACCTAGTTCTTTCTCTCGTTTGAATGTCGACCTTAGTGGGACGGATTAGCTTCCAAGTTGAAGTGGCTCTGATTCGGGGTTCACGCTTGAAGGTGAATGACCTGCGATCCGGTTGAACTACCCCCCATTAGGATATCGTTCGTTTCCGTCGACAATTTGACACGTCGGTTTGGCCTTTTCAAAAAGACATAGACGTTTTCCAAACTGGAGTCAACGTACATAGCTTTGTTCACATACTCGTAATTTGGTGAATCAGGCGTTGCTTTGGAGAGGTCCATATCAAAGTCAAAGTCAAACCCCCTTATTCATAAACGACAAACAAACCTATTTTAGTTAAAATGCCGCTAAAATTCGTTTGTCCTTATCTGTCACTTCGACATTTGTATTTGTTAGAAAGGGACAAAGCATTTGTTAGTTAACATAGGCTTGTTAAGTTTTATGAATAAGGGGGAAAATCTCTTTATTTCATTTAGGCTATAACAAGTACTTATGAACGTCAAAGAAAATCTACCACCGGTTCGGAAAAAACCTCTGTTGAATGGAATCCAGCAAGAAACTCAACGAGGTATTTTTTTTAAACAGATTCACAATATTTATAATTGATATCTATATATTACTTTGCTCAAACGCGACCTGGCAATATCTATGTAATAAATGTGTGTTTATACAGCTCCTCTGCCTCCAGTAAGTACACACTCACATAAACACAAGCCCAACTATCACCATATTATTCTCATCGACATCTACATATGTATAGACTGCATGTTTCTTACATCAAAACGGCGTACAAAATTAGTTCACAGCGCGGATTTGTGAACCTTTCACTATAACTAGTTTGCTGACGTCCGTGACAGGTTGTGTCAAAATAACATTGATGATCGATGCACCGCGCGATTTGTTCCAAACAGCGATTTGTTCTCGTGCTGTAAGGTACGAGTACACACCTTTCAATGATTATTGCTATCTTTAACGCAGTAACGCGTTCTTTCTAGCAAACATGCTCTTACCATCATTTCTGTTAAATTTCTATATGTATTAAATATTATTTGGCATCTCTACTGTACAGGACTTAAAACTAAATCGAGATGTAAATCTGAGGGCGCGGCAGTGCTCCTGCCAAGTCGAGTGTAAAGCAAACAACCGTATCATCATTTTTTGAAAGCATTCTCGCGTATTTTCGCATCTTCGTCTAGCAGCACTCGGTATACTGCAGCAGGCAGGAATTACACAAGTAAATGGTATAATAATAGGTTACATAGTCTCAGAACATAACACATCAATTAGCCATAGCTAAATTTTCCGCGGGATCGCGGTGGATGCGAAAAGACCGGTCTGAGTGGAGAGCCTTGGGCGCCTATGTCCAGCAGTGGACGTCTTTTGGCTGACATGATGATGATGAAATTTTCCTAAATAAAGACGTGTGTTTTTGAAAAAATACGTCTCCATTGTTTTATTTGTTTGAAAGTTACGACACGTTAATAAAACATGTCAAATATAGGACCTGTCTTCATCGAAAATAAATCACAGAGAAACAACAGACTGGATCAACTAAATATTATTAATATGACTGACCTATTAATATCACATTAATAATAGAATCAATAACTAATGCGCATAGTAACGAATCAATTCGTATGTACATTAATGTACATGTACATCTAATTACAATCAATCACGATATCTACTAAACTAATATAGTAACTATTGTCTTATAATATCTAACATCTTTTCTCCAATTCAATATGTACCTTATTTCCTACGTAAGTGGTCAGACATTAGATTGGAACAGAGTAGAACTTATGTCGTTTTGTTATAAGATGAATCGGTGCTACGAGCGTAGAAGGTCTACGCCGCGCGTAGCTCTTGCTACGCTGTACATATATACTTTGTTGAAACATAAGGGTTCGATATATTATTTCTATTGATACAGAGATGTGAAAGCTGTGTACATAGTTAGTGAGAGCTAGCGGCTTTTGAAAGTAAGAAGAATAAAAACGTTCGAATACTTCGAATATGAACGGACGCAGTTAGCGAAATTTATTTAACATCCCTGTTAAAGTTTTAATGGGAATTTTTGATTTAGAATGTAGTTTGCCTTTGACTCAGTACGTTCGGAACATCGATCAAACTTTGAAAATATTAGGGCCTGCGTTGGCTGGCACGGGTTGCAGGTCAAATCCGTTGCCTGCACCGCGAGGAGTTAGCGTTAGTTAGTAGCTAGTTAGTAGCTAGCTTCAAAAAAGGAGAAGGTTCTCAATTTATCTTTGTTTTTTTTGTGTGTTTGTTATGCGATAACTCCGCCAATTGTGGGCCGAATTTCAGAATCTTTTTTTTTTAAAGCACAAACATACTTCCGAAGGGGTCCGATTGTCACCAAGTCAGGATCTGATGATGGGATCTTAGAGAAATCGTAGTCAGTTTTTGTGTCTTTTTTTTTTTCATATAGTATATGGGTTGTTACGAAATGGACACAAAATTTTAATTGAAAATTGGGGACGTTTTTTTTTTCTTCGTCAAAATCAATAGTGCTCGTGATTCTGAGTACGGAGAACCCAGGACGACCCTATTTCTGAAAAAAATAAATTAGGTTGTGTTTGCGTCATTTAGGCCTCTATACTCCAATTCAATAGAATCTAACAATCCTGTAGACACTTCCAGCCTTCTAATATGAACACCAGGCTGCCTAAGGCTTTGTGATGTGACTATTATTCTTTTTTCATTCCTGTTAGATGATAATTGCAACAATAGGGACATATATAATCAAGCGTGCCCACGTCAGGGTGTGTTAAATGTGTAGAAAATTGTTAGATTCTATTGAATTGTACGTTAGGCTCTAGGTTGGCAACGCATCTGCAATACTACTGGTGTTGCAGATGTTTATGGGCGGTGGTGATCTCTTACGACCAGGAGACCCCCTTGCTCGTTTGCCTTCCAGTCGAATAAAAAATTTTTTTTAAGTAAAAATGCCCATTTATTTATTTTTCATTGCGTTGACATAAAATTTAGATTTATTTCACTGCTTCAATGAATGCAGAACTAAGTATTTGATATTAATGTCAGCTTAATATTCCAAGCGGTCCTGAGAAATGGAGACTTGATACACAGACAGCAAAGTGATCTTATAAGATTTAAATCTTTCTTTCGAGAACCTCTGAAAAGTACAGTGTCCCCGAAATAGTTCCATTAAATAATTGCTACCACGTTGAGATCTCGACAGACGTTTAAAGTATAAGTGTCCCCAATATAGCACGAAACCTTGAACTCGCGCGGCGCCCCCGCGTCTGTAGGGCTACTACGAAACTCGAAGTTCGTACCGTACCGTCCCTCTCGCTCTCGTATTAAATAGTATAAGTGTAAGAGAGACCGCACGACACGTTTCGTTGTAACCCGGGTGGCCCTATATTACGACGTGCAAAATTCGAACGTGCGAGAGTCGATTTCGAAAGAGTGAGAGGGACGATACGATACGAACTTCGATTTTTCAATTTGGTATTATCCCCCTGACATTGCGAGCGCAGCATTCAACTCGAGGTTTCAAGACAACCTTCGTTTATTACATTTGAACATGTTCTTTATGGAGTCAGAGTGGGTTAGAGCTATATTGTCTCAAGCAGTGTCGTGGGCTCAAACCCAGGCTTGCCTTTGAGATTTTTTCAAAAATGTACGGTCAAAAGCATTCTAGGTATACATCTTTATACTTAAACATAAAGGTCGATGTATTCATATTTTGACGCTATGGTTGTCTATATATTTTTACATTCGACTGTACAAGAAGAGAAGTTGAAAAACCCCCGACGTTGTCATTCCAAAGTTTGATAGCTCAAAAAAAATTTTGTTAAGCACGAAGAAGCGTGTTCAGATATTTTTGGGCAAGTGGTTGATCAGAAGCTTAAGAACTTGACTGTATACAGTACACTGCTTCGGTTTCGAACCTATACTTCAAAGATACTTAAAGGCGGTCGGCAACAAGTAATACCAAAATCGAGCTTTACAATAACTTCCAGTCGGTTTGTTGGGCGATGGTGCCTTTGAAGTCTGGCCTTGACATACAGCCAGACCTCGAATAGCTTTTGTAACAGGCGATACAATTCGGCTCGATATTATATCGAGTGGAGTGCCTACGTCTAAATCTGAATGTAGACTTTTCAATTCGTATTATTCGTTAAATGTAAATGATATAAAGTTTTGTACAGAAATAGGTGAGCGATGCTTGAGTAAATGCGGTCTAAATGGCGTGATTTAGCTTAGTTTTTTTGCGTTTAAACTTATTAACGCTGTTAGGACCTCGGGAACTCCTTTAGAATGTATTATGTAGCCATCGCAGGGAGTCATTTTTGTTTCACAAAGGACCTAGTAGTTCTATGCTCCGTTAGTTAATCTTACAAGTCCATACTCATTTTCATTCAGTTCCCGCATTGACTTCCAATTTATACACAATTTATGCAAAGAGTTATGAATCCGTTCCGTCTGTCTGCGCCGGGGGCGCGACGAGCTCGTAATTGCCTTTACGAGCAGCACGTGGCCGTGCCAGTAGTAAAACTACTCGTCTGGCGGAGCACTAACCAACGAGGTACTCGCGAGTTAACAGAGAATAAAGTCGGCTACGGATATATTCGTTTGAAACATGAATTACAATACTTCGCAGCCGGATTACGAGCTCGTGTTTATGTAAATACATCCGCGGGTCAAGTTTATGTAGTCGCATCTGCAAATCAAGATGCTGTACGTGCCGCGTTGCTACTTTTGCCGCATTGGGAGGGCGAGCGGGATGGCAGACGTGGGATACCGCGCGTTGGAACGGGACGCACGCGACAGTTGCCGCTTCCTTGCTTAATTCGCTTCAGTGCGTTAAGACGAAGCTCCGTATGTAGCCGGGACGCCTGGCCGCGCCGCGGGCGCCGCGCCGAGTGCCGCGTATCGACGGAAACGGACCCACGACTGACTTCACTCCACTTTTACATGTAGTAGTAGGGAGGAGGGTCCATGTAGTAGATAGATAAACCGCCTCACTTGTCCTAACAACTACATATCTCCCGGACGTTGTTCGTACAATATCGCAGGTCCCACGTTGTCGAAAGTCGGTCAGTAAATTAACGAGTTTTTATCATTGTTTCAGGCTGCAAGATCAAGGCGCTACGCGCGAAAACTAACACATACATAAAAACGCCGGTGCGCGGCGAGGAGCCGGTGTTCGTGGTGACCGGCCGCAAGGAGGACGTGGCGCGCGCCAAGCGCGAGATACTGTCGGCGGCCGAGCACTTCTCGCAGATCCGCGCGTCGCGCAAGTGCGGCGCGGCGCCGCCGCCGCCGGCCGGCGCGCCGGGCCACGTCACGGCGCAGGTGCGCGTGCCGTACCGCGTCGTGGGGCTCGTGGTGGGCCCCAAGGGCGCCACCATCAAGCGCATCCAGCACACCACGCACACGTACATCGTGACGCCGTCGCGCGAGCGCGAGCCCGTGTTCGAGGTGACGGGGCTGCCCGAGAGCGTGGAGGCGGCGCGCAAGGAGATCGAGGCGCACATCGCGCTGCGCACGGGCGCGGCGGGGGCGCCCGCGCCGGCCGAGGGCGAGCCGCTGGCGCAGCTGTACCGCGCGGGGCTGGCGTCGCTGCTGCGGCCCGACCAGGAGCCCGCCTTCTCGTCGGCGGGCTCGTGCTCGTCGGGCGGCTCGTCGGCGCGGCTGGGCGACCTGCTGGGCATCTGGTCGTCCACGGAACGCGACGAGGGGCTGGGCGAGTCGCCGTCGTTCGAGTCGCCGGGCGGCGGCGCGGCGGGCGTGTGGGCGTGGGGCGCGCGGCCGTCGCCGGCGGCGTCGCCGGCGCGCGCGTGCTGCGTGTGCGGCGAGCGCGGCGTGGCGGCGGCGCTGGTGCCGTGCGGCCACAACCTGTTCTGCCTGGAGTGCGCGCAGCGGCTGGCGGCGGGCGGCGCGCCGTGCCCCGCGTGCTCGGCGCCCGCGCACCAGGCCATCCGCATCCTGTCGTAAGGCGCGCCCGGCGCCCGCACGCCCGACCCGACACCGGTGGATCTTATCGAGTCGCACGTTTTTGTAATAGGGATCGATCTTTTTTACTTAAAAATCGTTATAAAAATATTAAAAAAATAAAAATCGCGTAATCGAAATCCTGGTGCCAAAAGTCGGCGCCTCGCCGGCACGGCCCGTCCGCCGCGCCGCACTACCTATCGTAAGTCGGCAGAGTTATTCACGATATATTTTCTTATTATGAACGTTTTTTATTAAGGCGACAGCGTACGCGCTGGCGGCCGCAGAGAGAGTCGAAGTACGTTACGATAGAATTTCGAAAAAAAAACATAAAATTTAAAAAAAGTTGTATAATTATTATTATTGATAGCGTAAATGAGAAATCGAAAATTTATAAAGCTTACCTAACGTAATAGCGTAAAGTATTAAGATATAATAATATATTAGGCGAGGGACGGGCGGCGCGGGGAGCGGGCGCGCGGCCCTAGCTAATGTTGTTGTAGGTAATGGCGCGAGCCGCAGGTGACGCCCGCGGCAGCCCCGGCGCTGCTCCGGCACCGCGCGGATTGTTGTACCGCATAGGTAAAGTTGCGCGGACGTGTTCGCTCCGCATAGGTAAAGTTGCGGATGTGTTCGCCCCGCATAGGTAATGTTGCGCGAACGTGTTCGCCCCGCATAGGTAATGCTGCGCGGACGTGTTCGTCCCGCATAGGTAATGTAACGTCGCCGGCGCCGCTCTCCCCGCTCCCCCGCGCGCCATGCTCACACTATTTTTGACTATACGATTATTCGCTTAAATGATATTATACAATACGTACTACACACTATGATTATGATAATATTAATATAATGTTTGTTTTAAGTGTGTTTTAATGTTTAGATTTTTATTGTAATGTTTTTATGAATGATTTTTATCAGTATGATTATTATTATTGATTATTATTTTATGTGTTGACGATGTTTTTTTGTGATTATGAGCCCGCGCCGCGGGCCGAGGCTGCATGTTCGTTTAGTGTTACAATATATATATATATCGAGTAATAAAATTATAGTAATAAAATGATAAAGAAATAATACGACTCATTCATTATTAACTATTGTAGTCTGTAGCACGAACATTGACTAACCATTACCTATTGATACTTATTAAGTATTATTATTACATTATTGAATAAATTTAAAGAATGCATAATTATATTTCATAGGAATCATTATTCTGTATAATCTAGTTAAATATAATATAACGATAATAAATATGTTTGTATATGTAATGCGACGACGTTGTTGTTCATTTCCGGCGGCGGGGTTTATGGATGGATATTTTTTTATTTTTTTACCGTTATAAGTTTTTGACTTACTCATGTAAAGATACGCGAGATTTAAAATACTGCCTATTAGATTATATTTTAAAAATAGTGTTGCGTAAACCCCGCCCCCGCCGTGTGTAGATCCAGTGATTTCGATAATTTTATTTTCATAATAAAATGGGTAGAACGCTTTAGGTTCAAATAACGTTGTGAAAATTTGTGAAATTTTGTAGACTACATATCTTATTATAAATCTAAATATAAACTATAACTTTCCACTTGAATATTTCATTTGCCTCTCCCCCGCATCACCCGCTCTTCAATGGCACTGCTGAAAGGACTGCTGGGTTCTTCGAGAGCTTTCTTCTACTCTTGGATCCACTTTCAGCATTTATTTTAATTTATTTATTTGAAACTTTGCAACAGATGATAATGTTAATTACGTTACACCACAAGAATTACAATTAGATGCAAAAATAGGTACTCTAATGGGACCAAAAGCTAAATATTGACCTAAATCTAACGTATCTTAATCATCTAACTGCCTCACTCAGTAACGTCACCTATTTTAAATCTTATAAGGAAACCTATAGGGTTTTTCTTAACGTTATTCATATAAATAAATTTAATTAAAACAAGCATCCATCACAAATAATGAAATTGGCAAATCTGAGTGCAGCATTTAGTGTCGGACGATACGCATGGGACGAAACCTCAGTAAGATAATCTCAAATAATTAAGCATTGTGGGAGTTACGAGTAGATTAATTTGTTTTGGTGTCTGTTAGAAACTGAAACTCGACAAAAAAACTAGTATGGTTTTCTAATTATTAAGATAGAAGATCTTGGCAGCTAACCCCATGTTTAACCATCCATAGATTAAATTTATTTGATGGATAAATGTGATGCCGTCTCTGTTTTGTTGTAATACCTAGACAAAGACGGCATCACATTTATCCGTCGCTTTAAATTCAATGATTGGTGAAACTAAGCGTTCATTTAATTTTCGAAATTCATCTGAATTTGTCCCATGGTACATAATTAGTTGGAATTAATCTAACTTAGAGAGTATTAATCAACGAATAATAAAGATTTGCATAAAAAACAATTCGACCAAAACTTACAATGCTTGGTGGTTACCTACACGCAAAAAAATAAAACATGGAACATAAAAAGAAAATATCGTGTCATAATAAATAATAATAATAATTATGATGATTATGATGCACAATCAATTTCTAATGATAAGAAACAATTATAATATTTTTCTTGACAATCCTAATTGTATACATGGTAATGTGACACATGTCACTATATTTCTACAAAATACACTAGGGCTGGATTATGCAGTTTCTAGGGATCAATATTTAATTACTTGTAACTTGAAAACAGATCCGAACATTATAATTGTTTTTTAAATAAATAAAAAAACCACTTAAACTAGACCTTACATTCGGGAAAGTGAAAATAGAAATAATATACGTTACGTATGTGTTGCGTATGTGTTACATACGTTATGTTCCATCCTGTGTGAGGTCGTGATTAGCCAGGGGGCAGCGGCGCAGTGAGTGTCTTCTGTGTTCATCGCGTGTGTTACCAGGTAGCCACTGTGTGGTGAGCGTCTCGGGCACGCAATGAACACAGAACTCGCTCGCCGGTCCGCACTGCACTGCACTCCTGTAGTAGCGGGGTTTAGCTAAAAGGCTGTTAGTTTAAAGTAAAATTTGGATAAACGGAAACTTTATCGATTTTCGCGAGCTTTCTCCGACTCTCTCCTAAACAACTTTAAAATAACGCAAACAAAACTTCAGGATTGACTTGAGATTTAAATATACTGGATGCAGAAATCTATATTCGGCAGTGGGTAGATAAAGTAAACCTCGTTTGCTCAACGTTCTAAATTTAGGACATACGTCAAAGAAAAATTAAGTGACAACTTTTACTGATTGTTTAAGTTTCAAATTCCAACAATCGAAATTGACCGTGGGTAAGACCCACGTGGCTTAAGACAGACTTAGACCCACTTGCAGGTAAAAATAAACCTAGATTTAGTTGTTAAGCCTGGCTTAAGCTTGACAGTTCCATACATTTTGACACTACTAAACTAAGCTTAACGCTAACTCGAGATTTATGTGTTTCCTGCAAGTGGCCATTAGACAAAGAAATCGATATGATCAAAGTTACAAAAATTATGTACCTATGCACAATCATGACTTTACATGAATAAAGTCTACATAACCTACCTACTAAAGTATGTATGTATACACCTACATGTTTTTGTAACTTGACTGGATCGATCTCTTTGTAGTTGACAACGAATTATGAAATAAAAAATTGATTTGGATGCAATATCATAAAATTTAAGTACGAGCTACGAGGCGCGTAGCAGCTCTACGCGTAAAATCTAACGCTGTACCGCCAGTTGATGCTGCACTGTCTAACTCCTACTGCAATGCCGCTACGCACAGCGTAGACACTACGCCGCATGGTGTAAAGTACAATTCAATACAATCTGTCAATTTTCTACACATTTAACACACCCTAACGTGGGCATGCTTGATTATACCGGGTGTGGCCTGTAATACGAGCAAAAAATTAAAACATAGATCGTCCTCGTTAAACTGAACAACATTAGTTGAGCGACTTTTAAAAATAATGGAGTCTTTGAATTTTCCTTTTTTCATACAAATTAAATACTGCCATCAATGTACGCCATCCTAGAACACAACTGACGTCGCCTGTCACGCTACAAATATCAAGCATTTTGCTTTACAGCGAATAAACTTAAAAGTGTAATAAAAAATAAAAAACTAATTATTTTTAAAATTCGCTGAACTAATGTTGTTCAGTTTGAGGAGTATGATCTATGTTTGAATTTTTTGCTTATATTACAGGCCACATCCGGTATATGTTCTGCGAATAAACTTAAAAGTGTAATAAAAAATAAAAAACTAATTATTTTTAAAATTCGCTGAACTAATGTTGTTCAGTTTGAGGAGTATGATCTATGTTTTAATTTTTGCTTATATTACAGGCCACATCCGGTATATGTGCCTGGTGTTGTGATTATCATCTAAAAGGAATCAAAAAAGAATAATAGTCACATCACAAAGCCTTAGGCAGCCCGGTGTTCTTAAGGCTGGAAGTGTCTACAGGATTGTCAGATTCAACTGAATTGGAGTATAACAGTACTCTTAGTAGGCGGAGTAACAATTTTTTTTTTATTCGACGGTGGCAAAATAGCAAGTGGTCTCCTGATGATAAGAGATCACCACTGCAACTTAGAGATGCGAGCTGGGGTTGAACCCACGATCCTCGGCTGGAGAGGTCACAGACCGAGCCACTAAGTTACCACGGGTTTTTATCCACAATCAAGTAGTCATACATGATTCACGCAAGTATTTTGGGGTAGGCTTTATGAATCTAGTGTGACTCATTTTGAAGGAAAGTTTGTATTTTCTTAACGGAGCGGTTGAATGTGGTTTTAGGGACATGTGTAGAAGTTATCGAATCCCCGATATTTCGTAAAGAAAGTCTAAACATCGTTATACAATTTAGGCTCTAACGAGTGCTTATGAATGACAAAAAATCTTCCACCACTTGTTCGGAAAAACCTCAGTTGAGAAGGATTCGGTAAGAACAACACATTTAAACAGATTATTATTTTATTGAAGGACTCACATTGATTTGATTTGACCGTGATTGACCCCTACCTCACGTCAGTTTTTGTCAGTTACTCAGGTATTTAAAGGAGTCGTCTGTGCGGATCAGAATTATTTCCAAACATCTGTGTCCATATAATCATTATTTTTAACCCCCGACGCAAAAAGAGGGGTGTTATAAGTTTGACCGCTATGTGTGTCTGTGTGTCTGTGTGTCTGTCTGTGTGTCTGTCTGTCTGTCTGTCTGTCTGTGTGTCTGTCTGTGGCACCGTAGCTCTTAAGCGGGTGGACCGATTTGAATGCGGTTTTTTTTATTTGAAAGCTGGTTTTCTAGCGATGGTTCTTAAACATGTTTTATCAAAATCGGTTCAGCCGTTTCAAGATCATCAGCTCTTTTGTTCGCTGCGGTAGGAATCTTAGACGCATAATGGGTATTTACTTTACTTTCAAGCATATTTGGGACCTAAAACTTGAAACACCCATGTATGCTATGTAACTATGCAAGATTATGCAGTTCTCAGCTTGATGCTGCAGCCAGGATATCCAGAACACTAGTAGATACACTCTTGATAAAACCATAGCAGATATATCGTGTTTGGATTCGTTTCGATCAGTATTTGATTCTACATACAATGCAAAAGTGGCAACAGGATGAGCTGATGCTGCAGCCAGGATATCCAGCACATTAGTACACTATAAAAAATAATAGCACATATGTCGTGTTTGGATTCGTTTTGATCAGTAATTGATTCTACATACAATGCAGTGGTAGCAACACGACGAGCTGTTTAAAAAACATGAAATAAAAAAAACTAAAATTAGAAATTTTAAAAACCCCCGACAAAAAAAGCCGCCAAAAAACGACAACTAAAAAGTAAAAAATAATTATGCACTACCTAGCTGTTGCCCGCGACTTCATCTGCGAACAATTCGTTTAGGTATCCCTATCCCGCTGGGACTATGCTGATTTTCCGCAAAATTAGCCTAAGTTAATTTAGTATAAGTACCTAGTAATATTTTTTTATCTAAGCGACGTCGATGTCGGGGGACCGCTAAGGTTAATACTTTAAAAAATACAACATATGTACTTTAGTTTCTGTTAACCTTAGCGGTCCCCCGACACCGACGTCGCTTAGATAAAAAAATATTACTAGGTACTTATACTAAATTAACTTAGGCTAATTTTGCGGAAAATCAGCATAGTCCCAGCGGGATAGGGATACCTAAATGAATTGTTCGCAGATGAAGTCGCGGGCAACAGCTAGGTAGTGCATAATTATTTTTTACTTTTTAGTTGTCGTTTTTTGGCGGCTTTTTTTGTCGGAGGTTTTTTTATAACACGCCTCAGATATTAATGCCCTCGTGACAATAGATTTGAATTTTGTATCTTTTTGATCAGTGTTATTCTTTAGAATCCATGTCCATACTCCATACTAATATTATAAATGCGAAAGTGTTTTTGTGTGTTTGTCCGTCTTTCACGCTGTAACGGAGCGACGGATCGACGTGATTTTTGGCATAGAGATAGTTTATGGGCCCGAGAGTGACATAGCTTTTTATCCCGGAAAATGCACAGTTCCCGAGGGAACAGCGCGCAATAACCGCATACCACGCGGGTGGAGCCGCGGGCAAAAGCTAGTATTTTATAAACACGACAAAAACAAGACAAGTCAAGAGTATAAACAAACAAACAAATACGTATACAATTTCGCAGAAACGACTTCAAGTCTACCCCTGATGCGTGCATACCTACTTGAATACGTATTTTAAAGCATCCTTGTACAGAACACAATAGAAGAGGTCTCCACCAGGATAATGTCATGCCTTTTGTTAGGTATTTATGCGTTGAAATATCGGAAGCTCATTAAAAATAATCACATTCTAAATAATAAATCTATACTAATCCATACTAATATTTATTTATTATAAATGCGAAAGTAACTCGGTCTGTCTGTCTGTCTGTCTGTTACGCTTTCACGCCAAAACCGCTGAACCGATTTTGATGAAATTTGGTACAGAGATAGACTAGACCTTGGGAAAGAACATAGGCTACTTTTTATTCCGAAAAAAAGGCTTGAAGGGGTTGAAATAGGGGATGAAATTTTATATGGAAGTTCGTCATTTTTAAAGATAAAACCATGAAACTTGGCATTTAGGCAGTTAATAAGAAATAAGTAGATATTAGTTCAAGCGTTTTTGAAAATTCGCCCTGTGAGGGGGTGAAATAGGGGATGAAAGTTTATATGGAAGTTCGTCATCTTTAAACATAAAACTGTGAAACTTGATATTTAGGCAGTTAATAAGAAATAAGTAGATATCTGTTCGAGCGTTTTTGAAAATTCGAACTGTGACGGGGTGAAATAGGGGATGAAAGTTTATATGGATGGTCGTTATTATTGAAGATAAATCGAAGAATCTTTATAAAACTTGGCATCTGAGCATGTAATAAGAAGTAATTAGATATTAGTTCGAGCATTTTTGAAAATTCCGCCTTTGAGGGGTAGAAATAGGGGAAGAAATGTTATATGGAAGGAAGGAAAAATACTTCCCAAAATAACTGTTCAACGCGGACGGAGTCGCGGGCAAAAGCTAGTATTATAATAAGTGTGTTTGTATGTTAGTCCGTCCTTCACATCGAAACAGAGCGACGGATCGACGTGATTTTAGGCACGGAGATAGTTTATGGGCCAGAGAGTGACATTGGCTACTTTTTATCCCGGAAAATTGCACAGTTCCCGAGGGTACAGCGCGCGATAACAGAATTCCATGCCGGAGAAACTGTGGGCAAAATGGTAGTATAGCAAATTATATCGATTATTAGGTACTCCTGCTGCTATCATGGGCATTTAGGCTGCTTTTAGTCTTATGCTCTACTAGCTTTTGCCCGCGGCTTCACCTGCAATTTTTTTTTAATTCAACGTGCTTTTTTTCGGGATAAAAGTAGCCTATGTCACTCTCGGGTCCATAAACTATCTCTATGCCGAAAATCACGTCGATCCGTCGCTCCGTTACGGCGTGAAAGACGGACAAACGTACACACACACAAACATACAAACACACTTTCGCATTTATAATATTAGTATGGATTTGGAAACCAGCCGAGACGCGTGCTCACGGGTAAACTAGTTTCTTAGGAAGCGGTTGGCATTCCGTTCGAATGAATGAGCAAGGCTTCGGCAAAAAGTATGCGATATTGAATAAAAATAGCATTTTAAGTAAGTTATTACTTCAAAACATCAACTAAGTAAATAGTTAAATACTGTTTTATGCATACTGCCCTGGGAACAGTACAGAAATTTCCTGGAATAAGTTTTTGGTCTTTTTTTGACAACTTTAATTGCATTGTCACCCAAAAAAAATTTTTAGGGTACAGTAAACGGCAAATATATGTATACACTTAGTACCTTGTCACTTTAACAACTGCGACAGTTTATTATAGGCAATTCAAATAGGACGGAAATAGACAAGGTACTAAAGTGTATACATATTTTTGCCAACTCAACAATCAACTTTACCTCACGTAGACGTAAAGTCCTCACTTTACAATTTTTTTTTCGCCACTAACCAGTGTGTGGTATTGTTGGATAGGTCTTTTAAAATCATTGGGGGGGGGGGGGGGGAGTGCTAAGACGATTTTTCGATTCAGTGATCTGCTTGTGAAATATTCAACTTGAAAGTAGAAAGTTTCATTAACATCCAGCGCTCCCCCCTCCCCTCTTAAATCTAAATTTTTGGGTGGAAAAATTAAAAATAATCTGGTTACTATAATTAGGTGAAATTTACAAGGAAAATTATAAAGGCTAGAGAATTATTAGTAGTTTGAGAGTAAACAGCAGCCTAACTTGGTTTTTGGTAATGGCTATACAGAACTCTATCTTGGGCGTGTCCGACACGCTCTTGGCCGATTTTTTAATAAAAGCTTTTTTTACTGGTTGCACTTTTACTTGACTGTTTCTTACATTGTCAGCTAACTTACATACATAATGTATACCAAATTTCGAGTCAATCCCCACTGGAATTTCATCCAACAACCACAACTAAGTAGTTATGTACAATAATAACCTAACCAACAAAAAGTTGGAAAACCCCCGACTTTGTCACTTTAAAGTTCAATATCTCAAAAATGGCTGAACCGATTTTAATGAAACATGTCTAAGAACTATCGCTAGAAAACCTGGTATCAAAAAAAAAACCCACATTAAAATCGGTCCACCCGTTTAAGAGCTACGGTGCTACAGACTTTAAAAAAAAACCGGCCAAGAGCGTGTCGGACACGCCCAAAAGAGGGTTCCGTAGCCATTACGAAAAAATTAAGTAATATTTTCTAAGGATTTCGTATTTTATACGGAATCTTCCAAGTTTAGGTATATTTTATACCTTACGCTGATATTTACTCATAAACTACTAATAATTCTCAAGCAAACATAGCCTTTATAGTTTTCCTTGAAAGTTTGATATACTGACTACCATCCTGAATTTTTTCAAATTTTTCCACCCACTGGTTTAGATTTTAGAGGGGGGGGGGGGACGCTCGATTTTAATGAAAATTTGCACTTTAAAGTTGAATACTTCGCAAACGCTTTACTGAATCGAAAAATCGTTTTAGCAAACCCCTAATGGTTTTAAAATACCTATCCAACGATACCCCACACTATAGGGTTGGATGAGAAAAAAAAATCACCGCCACTTTACGTCTATGGGAGGTACCCTAAAAAACAATGTTTTTGAATTTTTAATTGTACTATTTTGTCGGCATAGTTTACCTATATATCCGTGCAAAATTACAGCTTTCTAGCATTGATAGTCCCTGAGCAAAGCCGCGGACGGACAGACAGACAGACAGACAGACAGACGAACAGACAGACAAACAGACATGGCGAAACTATAAGGGTTCCGTTTTTGCCATTTTGGCTCCGGAACCCTAAAAAGGGTTAAAAAACAGGGCAAGTCATAAGTTTGTAAAAACAAACCATTCGTTATTGAGTCATTGTTCGCTACTTTGGTCCTTAGTATCGAGCACTTTGATAATCGAAGTAAAATCATAAAACAAAGGCCACTTCAATCACCGATCACCCAGCCAGCGCCCGCATAAACTGGATCGCCACCTGCGCAGGCGACGAATAGATCACATCCTGGCCAGAAAAACGTGTGATCAGGCCCAACGGAACTGACAGATGCAGCCAAACTACCTATTAAAAATGCCACAAGCCACTACAACCACACAATCAACAACTAAGGGATTCCCACTCTTATTTATAGAGGTTTAAGGCTGTAGTTTTATGGTCGGAGTGGTAAAGTTAGCGTGGTAAAGTTTGATCTCAAAATGGGATCAAATTACATTGTATCCTGGAGTTGAAGTGTTCAGCAAACAGGATGACGACAGCCTCGGTGCAGGATTATTTAATTACGATTTTATTGCGGTAGTAAAGCCAAGTTTGACATGTCGTTAAGACATAGTGTCGACTTAGTGTTGTTGGGGAGTGCACAGGTAGATGATAGGTCTGTCTCTAGTTTAGGGTGACTAGGTAATTTAACACGAATAGAAAAGAAAGAAAGAAAGAAGAAAGAAAATACATTTATTTAACGCCATAAAACAAACATAGAACAAATAAAGACATACATAAATAAAAATAAATAAAAAATAATAAATACCTATCATGGGACACTTGACACCAATCGACCTAGTCCCAAACTAAGCAAAGCTTGTACACTAGGCAACGGATAAACATACTTAAATATAGATAAATAAATATTTAAATACATACTAAACATCCAAGACCCGAGAACAAACATTCGTATTATTTATACAAATATCTGCCCCGGCCGGGATTCGAACCCGGGACCTCAAGCTTCGTAGTCAGGTTCTCTAACCACTTAGCCATCCGGTCGTCAACATGACGCTTAATAGATCCCCACTCAGCATAATGCCACGGGAAGCCGTGGTTCTGATTTTCAGTGAGGATCTTACCTAAAAACTAAAAAAATATAAAAAATAAATATTAAATTGTATGGCAACACGGCTTAAACAGTTCAATCGTGGGCAGTTGAATTGTTTTAAGTCACCGCCAAAAGTATACTTTGCAAATATGAATAATGCATATTACTATTAAAATGGATATTTAAAAACAATATGCTACATACCTGACTCCTTAAAAACAAAAACACAGAACAGTCATGGGCTACCAACTCATACAAGATATATTTAGTACTAAAAAACGGCAATAGATGGCACTACCATTAACATCTGTAAAGTATAAAATGTAAATAAGCCGAATTAAGTAGAAATATTGATATTAAAATAAAGAATAGCATATTTTATAAACACAACTTCACATCAACTTTATTTCAACTCCTTAATTTGAAGATAAGAAACATCATAAATAATAAATTGAGAATACGAAAGTATAGGCTACATGTGACTACGTTTCAGCTATGAGGTTTTCGTAGTAGTTTGCAAAAGTAACGCTAGATGGCGTAAAACCGGTATGCGCATGCAGCGGGCTACTATGTAATTCGAAACACGAAGTTCGTGTCGTGCGGTCTCTTTCGCTCTCGTAATAAATAGTATAAGTGTCAGAGGGACCGCACGACACGAACTTCGAGTTTCGATTTTCAGAGTAGCCTGCCTATGTGCTGAAGGGCTACTCCGAAACACGACGTTCGAAGTTCGTATCGTGCGATCTCTCTCACACTTATACTATTTAATACGTGAGCGAGAGGGATCGTCATGACGTTTCAGCTATGAGGTTTTCGTAGTAGTTTGCAAAAGTAACGCTAGATGGCGTAAAACCGGTATGCGCATGCAGCGGGCTACTATGTAATTCGAAACACGAAGTTCGTGTCGTGCGGTCTCTTTCGCTCTCGTAATAAATAGTATAAGTGTCAGAGGGACCGCACGACACGAACTTCGAGTTTCGATTTTCAGAGTAGCCTGCCTACTGTGCTGAAGGGCTACTCCGAAACACGACGTTCGAAGTTCGTATCGTGCGATCTCTCTCACACTTATACTATTTAATACGTGAGCGAGAGGGATCGCACGACACGAACTTCGAACGTTGTGTTTCGGAGTAGCCCCGTTCCGGAGCTATAGGCCCTGGAAGTTTTTGCTACCCTTGGATCAGGGGTCTGGTTAGGCTGGTCAATGTGCTAAAAGTGGGGGGGGGGGGGGTGAAATTTTGGGGTTGGGTCCGGGGTAGTCCCGTAGGGGGTGGGCTTGGGAGGGGGTTGAAAATTTGGCTATTTTTGAGCTAGGACGCACCGTTTCTGAGATATTAGAGGATTTTGAAAAACACCAAACCAAGTATATACACTACACAACACTTATATTTATATACTATAATTGCATAATCGCATAATAGCAGGTGGTAGGACCTTGTGCAAGGTCCGCCCGGATTGCTACCACCATCTTGCTCGCTAATCCTGCCGGGAAGCAGCAGTGCTTGCACTGTTGTGTTTCGGCGCGGAGAGTAAGACAGCCGGTGAAATTACTGGCACTTGAGGTATTCCAACTTAGGCCTCTAGGTTGGCAACGCATCTGCAATACCCCTGATGTTGCAGATGTTTACGGGCGTCGGTGATCTCTTACCACCAGGAGACCCACTTGCTCGTTTGCCTTCCAGTCGAATAAAAAAAAAATTAAAACTACATATCGTCACTACTTTACTACGAAACTTGAAGTTCGTGTCGTGCGGTCCCTCTGACACTTAAACTATTTAATACGAGAGCGAGAGGGACGGTACGATACGAACTTTGAGTTTCGTAGTATAGCCCTAAGCTGTAGATAATCTATAAACTAAAATGGCTGACAGCGTTTTCAGCAGATTACGAATAGGTTTGGATCTACGAAACCTCGATTGCTTACGCACTGACCAGCGGCCTTGAGTAGGTTATATAACGTAGCGCCATCTACCAACCCTGTCATGTCCTAGTCAAGCTATATATTGGGCTAACAAGCGACACCCGTATCATTAGTGTCTCGCTAGATGGCATATAGGTATCGTGTTATTTGTGTTCTCAGTGGTGCCTTCTATTGTAAAATAAAGAAAAGAAAAATAGCCAGTTGTATAGCCAGTATTAGGGTGATACCGTTTGCTTGTACTAGGTGGTGTCTCTGTATATTATGTTCTCTGTGGAACAGTATAGTTTTGCTAGAACAGTCGCCATTGACACATTGCCAATCTTGCTGGCGTTTATTAGGTACGTATTAAAACGACAAAGTACGAAATAGGGATGTTGACACCACCAATCAACTGACGTACTTTTTATGAGCTGTCAAAACACAATTCTCCCGTAGAGTTTCAATGGCAATAGCGACTTGTGACGTCATTATCCTCCAACCCAATAAACTAACTATTTATTTGTTTTAAAGCAACAAAAAATCTAATTTTACAGTAAATCGAAAATTAATCTGGTTCTCAGGGCTAAAATGAAGCGTTTTTTTACTGAAGTTGTACCTTCGAATTATTTTTTTAATGGCGTCCACATCCCTATTGTACAGCTACTTTTGATGCTGAAAGTACATCGATTCTTTGCTTGTTTCTTTCGTTTTCATTCTCGAACCAATTGAATCATGACCCATTGTGGAACCTTTTCGTAGAAAAAGTCATAGTGACCTCGCATTGCTTGACAAGGGATTTTTTTGTGACACTTACTGTGACAACGTCCTACGGTGGATCAGGAATCAAATTGTTCGACTGTAATTGACATAATTTAACAAAAAACGACTTCAAGAAATGAATTGAAATTAAATGAAATTCTTTATTTGCATTGAACGGGGTTCGTAAAACAAAAAATGCGCTAAAGAGTAGGCGAAGAAAAAAAATCATCCCCAATGTTTTCATAGTGCCCCCCACCTTCACCTCCACCTTTCGATTCATACCTAAATTTCTTTTCGGAGTTCTAAAAAAATACAAATGAATTCAGAAAAAAGTTCGTATTCGTATTTCAACACCTTGTTTGTAAACAACTTTGTAAACAAACTAAAAGTTCAGCAAACTTTACTTTGTAATTAAGGTTGTAAAGCGCATTTACGGTAGTTGGCTAATTAACGCAGTAAAAGTAATCGAATTTCTTCTTCTAATGTCTTTTTTTTTATTCGACTGGATGGCAAACGAGCAAGTGGGTCTACTGATGGTAAGAGATCATCACCACCCACACCTGCAACACCAGGGGGATTGCAGATGCGTTGCCAACCTAGAGGCTTAAGGATACCTCAAGTGCCAGTAATTTCTCCGGCTGTCTTACTCTCCACGCCAAAACACAACAGTGCAAACTAGAGATGCCACGAATATTCGGCTACTATTCGGTATTCGGCCTATTCGGTCACTTTTTTTGATATTCGGTATTCGGCCGAATAGTTTGAACTATTCGGCCGAATACCGAATACCAAATAATGAAAAAAGACACGTCATATTACTCAAGATTATATGTTTTCATAAACAAATTACAATACTTTAGTAAGTAAAATTAATCAGTGGTAAGTTGTGATGAATAAAAACAAGCTTTTCAGCATTTGATGGCGGCATACGATTACGCTTTTTGTCGTAAATGATACCAGCTTCGGAAAATAGCCGTTCACTATATACGCTACTCCCAGGAGACGAAAGATAAACTTTTGCGACTTTTTTATTTTATTTTATTTTTTGATTAGCGAGCAAGATGGTGGTAGCAATCCGGGCGGACCTTGCACGAGCATACGCCTGCATGTCTTCGAAGAATTAAAAAAAACCTTAGAGCTTGTAACTCGTCGGCTATTTTTAAAGTGCCTATAGTCAGTGGCATGGCTATAGGGACACACAAATATATTACACGTTAGTGCTCATTATCCAAACGGTAACGCAAAGAATGACGGAACGGGTTGCTAGTTAGCCCCTCGCGGGTCATTGCACTGCGCTCACTAAATATGGGTGAGACAGATCTACCGACGGCCGCACGCCGCTCAATGGCGTGGCGCTTTAACAACTCGATTTTCCCCGGGTTGCCTAATTGTCTTCCGAATGCGGTGTTCAAATCACGTCGGAGTCACCACTGTGGGTGAGGTTGTCGTGGTTGAAGGGACGGAAATGGTCTATATGGTCCCAAAGGAAGAACTGCGCCGTTCGCGAGAACGGCAGATTGCTGATTTGGGACCATTTCGTGACATGCATAGCTATATTTTGTTTTTGTTTTTTATTTAGGTATTTTGTTTTTGTCACGAATAGATGTTTTCTTTCTTTCATTTACAATTTATTTACAAGTACAGCATAGACAGGAAAATAAAATATTTACAACAATTCGTATGAGATTTTTCTTCTTGCTAATACGGTTGACAGCCTCCAGCCAAACAACGGAGATATCGGTTGCTATATGACCAAGCACTGAATCGCGCAGGCGCGCGTGGCGGTCGAGCAGACCACCAAAATCTTTTAACACGATATCAATGACGACAAGGATATTGTAAAAAAAAACTGCGGGGTGCTGCATCACGAAATTTTATTTTGGGTTAAACTTCCTTATGGGATCCGACTACATTTATGTAGAGTTTTATCCCATTTGTTTGTTTGTTTGTTACTTCATCCTTCACTCATCACGTTTAAACCGTTGAACCGAATACTTTTACAAGTAGATTTAATTTAGATGACCATTTCCAGGCCCTGTATGAAAATTACACAGTTCCAGCGGTATAGTCAAAACCGAATTCTACGCGGACGGAGTTCAACATTTTTTTTTTTTCAAATCCTTTCATAAAACTTATTTTTTATTTCTCCAAGTTTTTCAGGCATCATTTGCATTTATCTCAAAATACTAAATCGCACTGAAATTAATAATATATTAGGGATTTATTCTACCAAGAAACTGCGGTACATTCTTTTATAAGTACAATCCTATTACAAACAAAATGATCGTACTGTCAAATGAACACTAAAATTCAATTTATTTTTTAAACAAACTGTATTTAATCTAGGTTTCAACATGAACAATGTAAATATTTATTTCAATTCAGCTTAATAAGTAAATCTTCTTTATAGAATATAAGACAATGTTTGCATGCCAATGTGCCTGGCTAGGCATGTCATAACACATTAGCACTATTTTATAAGACCATTTTACCATGTCTAAAGCAAATTAAACTATTTCATTTCATTTCATTATTCCCAACTATTCCGCAACTCGCACCTTAACCCGTCGAATGTCTAATGAGTTTCATAAGCACGGCAGCCAGGGAGCGCCGGCCAGTATTTAGACCGGGGCTCGGGCGGCCGTTGGACTGCCCAACAGCGGCACAGCGGGTCACAGATGGTTCACAGTTAGGGTTACCAGTTGAATTTTTTAAACACCGAAGAAAAAGCTCGACTTGCTTGCATAAATTTTGAAAAGTGGTCGTAATTTCATTGTTTTCGTCTGACCTAATCTTATATATAAAATTCTCGTGTCACAATGTTCGTTCCCGTACTCCTCCGAAACGGCGTGACCGATTCTCATGAAATTTTGTGAGCATATTGAGTAGGTCTGAGAATCGGCCAACATCTACTACTACGCGGACGGAGTCGCGGGCAACAGCTAGTACTTATATACGAGTATAATTGAAAGAGTTATTTTTTACTTATAATTTTGTACACTGAACGTTTTGCTTCTCGGGGTCATGCTCACGCGTTGACTCGGGTGGTAGCGTTTTGTAATTAATCTAAGTATATGTATTTTATTATCTACATACAGGGTGGAAAGTTAAGATGGGACAGCAAGGACCGCTATGAGATCCCTTGCTGCTACGCAAAAATACTCTTAGGAGACATTTACTAACTGAATATTGGTCTAAAGTTCCAAATCTGCTTTGGGCCCCCGTGAGAACTACGGCCTTAGCCTTCTCGTTCTGAACCCGAGCACTGCAGAGGGACAATACAATAAGTACAATGACTCTTTATTGGACAGCACAATAGTAATATTAGTAGGTATTAGTACGAGTAGGTAGTGTTAGTACTCGTAGTATAGGACTACATAGGCCGGGTGAGTGATATAAGATATGGTAAAAAGAAAAATATTTTCGGTTGCGTACCTTTTTAGTAAAACGATCTATCTTAACAACCTAGCTTATTTTAATGAAAAATCTGTAATCTCAGGAGAAATCCTCAGATGTGGTAACCCTGTTCACGGTTCCCACGTCGGGCCCAACCGACGCCCGTGAAAGGATTTGACGGTTAGTCGTGAGTCCTTAATGGGTCAAAGGGAACTTTGGGACGAAACTGGTTCCTACGGTGTGGGACACCGTTGATGTATTCAATACTGTGCAAAGACGTCAATGTTTTGTGGGTCATAATACAAATAAATCGGTATGTGACTATTGTCATAAACATTGTACTTACAAATGGTTAAAATTAAGAACACGATAACAATTCAGTTGTTAAAAAAACCCGACCGCCTTAAAAATATTATTAAAATTAAATAAAAACAAGTCTGTATCTACTCTATTATTTTAAGTACTTAACAGAAATTACCGTCTAGACCTATTACTGAGAAAATTTTGAGCTGGTTACGATTGTGAATGGGTCCCGACTGTGAAAGTTTAAGTTACTTAGGTAACAGAATTCCAGATTTGCATATATATTTTCAATTTATTAAGTAATATTAAGGCAGTCGGGATTTTGATATGGTGTTTTAAATTTATAATTATGCTTCTGATACATTTCATGACTGAAGCTACACGGGTCTATATCGACTGGTAGAAAATTGTTAGTCATAATGTAATGTTTGACATAATTCTTTTTTCTCCAAAACTATTTTTTAGAATTGCTATAAAACAAACCTAACCTAACCTATAAAGTTCTACAGGATAACCATTTAATAAAAAATATGTAAAATGCACGGTTTCAGCGGGAAAAAAATTATGGCTAACAATTATTATGACAAACATTATGACTGGTGACCATAGGGCTGGCTCTTTCCTCGGCCAACGTATTGGCATTGCCATACAACGAGAAAACGCAGCCAGCCTTATGGGCACCCTGCCCAGTAGCAACGACTTGGGCGATATTTGTAAATATAGATTTTTAGGTTTAGAGTAAGTTAGTTTTACTTCTTTTTTTTATTCATTTCTGTTAATCATTGTATTGTATTGTTTGTTTGTTTATAAATAAAGTAATTTTTGACTTATAAAATTATGTCAGTCGCTCAGTCGAAAAGATCCCACCCTACACACTGTTACTTCAAGATTATCGTAAGCGCTAAGCGCGGACCAAACCGCGCGATCTTGACAACTATTGCATGTAATAAACCACCTAAGGTTTTTTAATAGTGGCTAAAAAATGTAAAAGCATGTGGAAATCTAATATATTATATAAATCCATACTAATATTATAAATGCGAAAGTTTGTTTGTATGTTTGTCCGTCTTTCACGCCGTAACGGAGCGACGGATCGACGTGATTTTTGGCATAGAGACAGTTTATGGGCCCGAGAGTGACATAGGCTACTTTTTATCCCGGAAAAATGCACAGTTCCCGAGGGAGCACCGCGCGATAACCGAAAACCACGCGGGCGGAGCCGCGGGCAAAAGCTAGTAAATAATTTAAAAAACAAGACAAGAAATTGAAAACAAGAAATTGAAATGTGTACGTGAGTGAAACCTTTGTGCTACTGATGCCATATTGTTATTTCATAGGTACATCCGGAAAGAAATAACCTTCCAAAAAACCTTCCATCCTGGCGCGATTCAGTTTCCTCGACAAATACTGAACGTCTAGCCTTCTAACAACCGACAAAGGCTCAAGCTTCTCGACAACCGTGAACTTCATCAGAAATAAATTTCAATTGTGAAATCAGACATATTCTGTATTACGCCTTCGACACAGCCTTCATAACAGCGACACGTGTCAGGGCGTCCTTCGACACGCGCGTCGCCTGGCAACAGTGCTGCAGGGAGCTTGCGCTGTGCTAGTGCTTATTTATTTATTTATTGCTTAGAGCTAGTGATGTAGCAAATACGAATACGAATAATCGTACTAGCCGAATATCAACACACTGATAAGAAGGTATATTATAAGCGCTGGTCATATAGTAATAGTAGGTACAGTCAAAGTCATAAATAAGTGATCATTTCTGTACCTTGTCGCTTTCAGTCGTTACACAATTTCGTATGGCTTTTCAAACATGACGTTAAAGTGACAAGGTACAGAAGTGATCACTTATTTATGAATTTGACTGTACATTAAAATAGCAAACAAACCGCTGGGTCTGATTGTTTATACGTTGTTAGGATCCCCACCAGCGTTGTTTATTAAAGTTTCCACCTTCCTAATATCTGTAATAAGTCCTGATGGTGCCAGGTCCTGATTGGTTCATGATCACCCAGCTGAAACTAGTGGAGATATGACATTTACCAGAAATATTCTTTTAATGTGAAGAAGTTTCATATAAGATGAAAAAGGTTTTTTTTTGTATTACCTAAAATAACATGGATCATAGATTCGATTTGTGGCATTCGAACGTGCATGGAGGACGTAGACAATGTTTAATTTTGCTATTTCTGTTTCTTTGGCTAGTTGAAGTATAATTTTGATAGTGTTTTATGCGGCGATTAACCTTAACAGTGAACAGTGATCACAATATTCAATATTGCTCTCGTGTCTGACATTTTTTAATGCGCAAGTTGTCTCCACGTGGTTTCTGGAATTTTGCTATCAAGTTGCAAAAACTACAATCACCGTACAACGTTGCCTCTCGAAAGAGAATACTTTGACATTGGCGAAATTGTCTTATTAATTAGGACAGAAGCCATATTTTAAAAAAGAATAAGAATAAGAACATGGATCATATTTTCTGTTTAAAGTCACTTTATTTTCGATTTCTAGTGTAAGATACACCTTTGTTTAAAACAATGGATACTTTTAGCTGAATACTTCCTGTAACAAAAATTCGGCCGTTAAAATAAATCCCTACTAATAATTATAAATGCGAAAGTAACTCTGTCTGTCTGTCTGTCTGTTACTCTTTCACGGCAAAACCGCTGAACCGATTTCGATGAAATTTGGTATAGAGATAGTTTAAGCCCCAAGAATCAACATAGGATACTTTTTATTCCGGTAGAGGGCAAAAGCTAGTTTCATATAATTTCGTTCATCGCAAAGCAAATTTCTTATTCGTATTGGTATCCGTATCTGCAGAATATAAAATTATTATTCGTAAAGTTCGTTGCATCACTACCTTCAGTCCTGTTTACATTATTTCAGTAAACTCATTCCAGTAGCACACTGTGGCGCTCGATCGATCTCTTGTCACAAGTTAAAGTCTGTTGCCAAACAGTTGATAAAACAGGGTTTCCCGCTAATTATTTTCAACGATGATAATTGATAATAGAGGATTTTACTTATTATTATTATTAAATAGGCTGTACCGTTGCCAGCTTGCCTCTCCACCCCACAGTCACCTTTTAATCCGAACGTTTTGCCAAACTGAGTGTTTAAATACTTAATTAACATATTTATTATTACGTATTGATCTTAGTAGGTAAGTAAAATGCTGATATAGACTATGCAACCTTTTGACTGAGCGTAGCGCATTCGCATTTGACAACAATTGAGTGCAGTGTTGCCACATGCTAAACCTCAAAATCTGTAGTGTAATGTTTCTAAATCTGTATAAAATCGGGATGGCATCAATTGCCCATAATCTGTATGAAATCTGTATATAGGAAGGGTAATGTTCATGGTACTGTACCATGAACATTACCGAGCGAAAACAGACTACCCGATTTCGCAGGGATTTAGTGCGCGAAAGCGAGACGCACGCTGTCACGTAACGATAAAATGACGTATAACTAATTGCATCCCCCTCATTTTAAGCTTTGGCCGCGTATTTCGTCATAGTGAAGTGAGTCACTACTGTCCTTAATATTGTCGATTGCCATAACAAGAAAAAAATAATTTCTGCCAAAGCCATATTAAATGAAAAATGATTAGTTGCGTCAACTTTTAAAAAAATCTGTATAAAACTAGAGCCAAATCTGTAATCTGTATAAATAGCTTAAAATGTGTATAGATACAGATAAATCTGTATAACTGGCAACACTTATTGAGTGCCACAACTGAGTGACACAGACCTGAGTCACAGAATATATAATAGTACTAACGTACAGAATGGCCACGCTCCGCCCCGCACCGGTTCGAGTTACCCCACCCCTCAAGCGTAGCCTGGCGGAAACCTGACGGATAGCAGTCGGGCGCGCGACGCGATGTATGTCGGCCGCACGGCACTAAGCTCGGGACTCTCGGGAGCAATAATTTTGCGAAATGGTGATACCTATACTGTGCATTGTATGGGTGTTTGTCAACAGCAAGGCTACTACGAAATACGAAAATCGAAGTTCATGTCGTTCGTTCCCTCTGACATTTATACTGTTTCATACGAGAGCGAGAGAGACGGTAGCATACGAACTTCGATTTTCGAACGTCGGAGTAGGCCCGCAGTTCATTGTTCGGTCACAGTAAAAGTAATCTTAAGATTACTTCTATTGTGGTTCGGTGCTAGATCGGTGACGGTGGGTTCGCGAGCAAGCGCCAACTTGTCAGTGGGCGCGCGAGAAATATGGTACACTTACCTACCCTACTTACTTCCTTTTGTAAATAAATAATGCTTTCTAAAAGTATCGCGATTAATACATGAAAATCATGAAATAACTACTTAGGTACCGAATAATTCGTTTAAGTTTGTAGTTAAATATTTATTGTAATTTAAAACAATAATGCTTAAATACACATTAACACATTATCAGACACATTTTAAGTAGGTTTAAATAAAAATATATGATTAACGATTACATTTATTTACACATCTAAGCCATACCTACATACCCTATAGTACTAGGGTTTTGCGATAGTCAACCCTGTGTCACTTACGCACACATTGACGCGTGTACAGACGTCGTCGTGCCTATGTAGATTCCAGAACACGAATTTTGTATGGCGTGGCCGCCCTGTGCCTGAGTGCCAAACTCATTGCGCGCAGTGACAAGCGGCGCCCATCAGTTTGCAATAATTAGGCGAATCTATTCGCTATTTGTCAATTCTCTGAATACACACTGTTAGCATCATGGCCACTCAATTTCGTGCTACTGGAGTCATTGTACTGAAATAATGTAAACAGGGCTTTACGTTGGAGGTAATGGCAGATTTGAATACGAGGTTTTCAGGAATTTCAACAGATTTAAGAGCGTTTATACCTGTTGAGCTGGCAACGTTGCATATTTGTTTGTTTTTCTCGAAAATTATAAGAAAATTGAATGAAATATAAAAATGTGGTCTGATAGAAATCTTCTTAATATATAATTTAATGTTTCTACTCCAATAATTATTCGTGATAGACTTTTGTATTCTTTAAAAACGAACTAATGTTTATGGCCGGTTCTATAAGACCACATTTTTAATTTTCATTCAATTTTTATGGAATAATCGAGAAAACTAACAAAAATGCAACGTAGCGAGCTCAGCAGGTATCAACGCTTTTAAGTTTAGTGTCTAAAGTGTTTAATATTAAATGCTAGCAGTAACACACATGCACACAATACAACGCATACGTAATTTGGAAAGATGGAAACAAGACAGTGAACACGTAATTCTCATTTTGGGCTCCTTCGCAGTTGGACAATTAGCTACTATTTCAAGTCTTTAAAGATAAAACTCCTCGAGAATATTCTCAGAAGTTATGGAGAAATTCTCGTATCAAAAGTTTTGCTATTGTAGTAACTTATCTTTGTACAATTGGTAGTAGTTATCCTTTCAAACATATTCGTAATACTTACGACTTCGTGGAAATCAGAGCCGTTTTATTCACACTATATTATAAAAGTGTTTTGGACAAATAAGTACGTCATTAAAAACGATTTACGTCTTCTTGAAATCTAGACTGAATAGGTACGTCTAGCTTTATTAGTTTTCTAGACTTGTTGTTGTTAGCACACCAGTGTTATTTTTGATTCTCTAATTTATCGCTGAAAATATTTTTCGCAAATAACATTTTCCAACTGTTTCGTATACGTCTTATAGGAACGATTGTTTTTAAAAACTTTAAGTACTTCAGGACTAAAGGCGGTTTCAGACTAACGTTTTATACGTGCGTGTAAACTTGTTTTTGAAAGCGCGTGTACATACGCACAGTACCACTATCATGAGTTTACAGTGACCGTACTCGATAGCGTGTTTGTTTTGTTGGAATAGACGGAGATGGCATCACATTTATCCGTCAAATAAAATTAATCAATGCGCGGTGATAAAAGCCCTAAACATTTATAATATTTTGATTGTATTAATTAACTAACAAGTACGCAAGTTCCCCACTTCAGATTTCACTAGGATTTAAGCGATAACATCCAACTGTAGAGCATTTTGTTCTTTGTATTCTGAGTCTTTGTTATATTATAGAGCCCTAGGACTTCAACACACAGCCCATACGGCTCCAAGGTGCCTTCTAATTGGATGACGAAGGACACATATCGTATGTTGGCAAGGTTGGTTTCTTATCTCTAGTCTATATACAGCCAATCATCATCATCAGCCCTAACACGTCCACTGCATAAAGGCCTCCCCCCTTAGAATGCCATCATGAACGATAACTTTCGCCATTTACATGCACCAGTTGCCCGCAACTCGCACGGTGTCGTCAGTCCACCTGGTGGGAGGCCTGCTAACGCTATATGTATACCTACAGTCGAGGAAACTGAACCTTTCATAACCTATTTCGCTATGATTTATTTGCCATAATTATGATGTATGGGATGTCAAAATGACAATTTTAGTAGCATATGGGTGTTACCAGACCAATCGATCGATTATCGATCGACGGCATCGATCGATTATCGATCGACGGCATCGATCGACGTCGATCGAAGTCGATCGACTGGTCTGGTAGGAACAATCGATCGACGGATACCGGTTGACGTCGATCGATCGATATCGATCGATTATCGATCGACGGCATCGATCGACGTCGATCGACTGGTCTGGTAGGAACAATCGATCGACGGATACCGGTTGACGTCGATCGATTTATAAATCAATAAAGAAACAATCGATCGACGTCGACTAATCGGTTCTGCCATCGATCGATGCCGTCGATCGACGATCGATCGATTGGTCTGGTAACACCCTAAACGTTCCACCCTGGTTGTACATGATTCAGTTCCCTCGACTATACACATTTTGAAAATTACGCGCTACTTTTGTACTTATTTTAAAATTGGCGATGCAATTTTGGGCATTCCCATCATAGTTTAGAATAATTCCCTAACTTCAATTTAACCGGTGTTCAATGACTGATGTTTGATGACTTTGTGGTTTACGCGAATGAAGCTTGACATTACGAGTATTTTGAATCGAACCAATCCGTGTCTGTAACAATTAAATAATTATTTACAGACGAAGTCGCGGGCAAAAGTTTGTACGAAATAAGAAACGTATATATGAGTATTACTAAAATAATTTTAGTTATTGGCTCCTAATACACTTTGTTGCTTTAATGTGAAAACTTTGCCTAAGCGAAATCAGTACCAGCCAAAAATTGTACCAGGCGAGCACAACCCCGCAGGCAGTGCCAGCGCAGCCTCCGGCGTGCGGTCGCGCCGCCACATCCGCTCCTTTCGTTTCAACCATTTTTTTTTGTCCTTTTTCGTTTTTTGAACCCTCAATTTTATATTGTTCCTCTGATCTCGATTACTTTAATGCGTAATTTTATACAAAAACGTGGGAGCGGATATCGGAAGGAAGTCTTTGATTTAAAATTATTTTGGGTACTAGGGTACCAGCGGGTCAGGAAGGGTATCATTAATAATGTTATAGTGTAGGCTAACGGTTGGTGAGGGTCCGTGTTAATATCGGTTCGGTTTACTATTAATAGGGCGGTGCGGGAAACCCCACTGCACTGACTCATAGTTTTTCCCCAATTGTACTACATCCGTTTCATTCAATAGGTTTATTTCCAGTATAGTTTATTGATTTTTAAAGACTCCGCTTTGTGTATATCGACGCGTATTATACCAATTATTATACCTACAAGTTCACTGAAATAAGGGCCGACCAACTTTTTTACCGACATTAATCTGTCCGCGACATTTTTCAAACAATTGCAGATTTTTGTAAGTGAACATGTTTTTTTCTGTAATTTAATAGATGATGTACATGAATAAGTACATGCCATCCTAGGTAAGTTCAACTCACTGTGCAATATCTTGTTGGAATTTAGTACGATTTTTTGGTAACGCCAGAGACAATTTTATTCATTTTGACGAGTGTAATCTATGTTTCAATTTTGCTCATATTACAGGCCACACTTCTTAAATTACCCATATATTTTTTTATTTAGTCATAGACACAAGCCTCCTCTCATAATGAGAGGTCTTAGGCCGCAGTTCGCACGAGGGCCCAGTGCGGATTGGACTTTTCATATACACCATCTCTCCAGCTCCAGTTTGCAGCAAGCAGGGCTACTACGAAACTCGAATATCGTATGGTACTGTCCCTTTCGCTCTCGTATTAAATAGTATGTGTCAGAGGGACCGCACGACACGAACTTCGAGTTTTGCCTCTGCAACAGCAGGTTTCCAGTATATTTTCCTCCACCGTGAATCAGGGGTCGGCAACCTTTTTGACAGACATGGGCCACATAGGGCCGCACTAAACTTGTAAGATAATTTTGTACCTAATAGATATCTACCTAGTTACCTATTGTAAGTACCTCTAAAAGTGTGACTGGCAGAGAACCCTTTAGGAATAAGTCCGCCTTTATACTGAGCACTTTTTTAACCTTTTTGTATTTCCTTTTGTACTATATCCCACTAATTTTATAGATGCGAAAGTTTGTAAGTTTGTTTGTTACTTCATCACTTCTAGATAGTCTCGGAGAAGGACATAGGATAGTTTTTATCCCAGAAAATTGCATATCGTAAACTGCTTCAACTTTGCCCTCTGGCCCAAACATTGCCTGATTTGATTTAGAAAGAAAGAAAGAAAGAAATCATTTATTCGTGACAAAGTAGCATAGCATAACAAAAAAAAATAAAAAATTGAAAAGTGCGAAATTATTATGTCACGAAATGGTCCCAAATCAGCAAAAATTATAGTCGATAACTTAGCATTCTTATAGGTTTTAAACTTTTATCTACACGGGAATTATTATTACGGGGAGATAAAAGTTTAAAACCTAGAAGGGTGCTTCGTTATCGACTCTAAATAGAATCAGGCAATGTTGGAGCCAGAGGGCAAAGTTGAAGCAGTTTACGGTAATTCCCGCGGGATAGCGAAAAAGAATACTACGCGAGCGGAGTCGCGGGTAACAGCTAGTAGAGTATAAACAAACAAACAAACAAACATGAACGCTGATACCTTCAGCAAGACCTGCACTCCACGTCAGCGCAGACTGAACTTTGCTCGTCTGAACTTTAGCGGGGTCAGAGTTCACTCGAACTAGGTGAACGGCGGGCGCGGCGTAACAGCCTAAGCGCCCCTCGGCTGGCCACCACCCCCTTGTACTTGTAGTATGTGGCGCTTACGGCCTTTGGGACGACGGCCGTAAGTAGAACGGCGGGCGAGGCATAACAGCTTAAGCGCCACCTGGCTGGCCACCCCCTTGTAGTATGTGGCGCTTACGGCCTTTTACACGACGGCTGTAAGTAGAACGTCAGCCTTAGGATAATTTGTATATCGCGTGCTGAGATTTAAGGGCGATACCGATAGTGGTGGTATAGAGGGCTGGATGTGGCTTGGAGCGTTCGACAGGGTTGGATGAGAGCGTATGGAGGAGATGGGGGGTGACAACTACAATACTGATTAGTAAATCCAAAAGTATGATCTATCTATCTAACCTAACCAACAAAAACATTCTTACTTCAAACTTCAATATCTCAAAATATTATCTGCTTTCAAATGAAAAAAAACCGCATTCAAATCGGTTGACCCGTATAGAGCTACGGTGCCACAGACAGACACATAGACACACATGGTGGTCACACTTATAACACCCCTCTTTTTGCGTCGGAGGTTCAAAGTCAAAGTCAACGTCAAAATATCTTTATTCAAATTAGGCTGCAACAAGCACTTATAAATGTCAAAAAAATCTACCACCGGTTCGGAAAAACCTCTGTTGAGAAGAATCCGGCAAGAAACTCAACGAGATATATAAAAAAAAACAGATTTACAATATTAATAAATGAATAGTTAAAAATGTGAGTAAGGGCAAAGGCGCACCGTGTTTTTTAAACGCGCCGTCGACGCGAGTTTGATCGATACAAACTTAATACAACCCAACTGCGTTGACTGTACTATGCGAAGGAAAAGGAAAACGCGCGTTTAAAACATAATTTGTTAACCTTTGATGAATTATACCTGTAGATTCACAATCGCGCGCCGAAATATGTCCGAGTCAAATGAGCGCTACTTTGGTAAAAGTGGCCTTATTTTTTCTCAGTACGTTGTTGTCAAGTGTCAAGCGTTGTGGAGTTTTGCCGCTAGCGAAATTCGCCCGTAATAGAGTAAAGACTAGGTTCAAATTTCGTCTCGTATTATTTTAATTATTTTGTGTGAGATGATTTTGTTTGTCACGCAAACAAATCAATAGTTCTGACATTCTTTGAAGGGGATTTTGTTCGGCAATGTGCGTCCTGGTTTAAATGTCATTGTTGTTAACATTATCGTATCCCTCCTAAAGTTACAACATTGTTATTTCGGTCACCCGAAAATCGTCTTCATCGAATACTAAATAAGCCATCATCATCATCATCATCAGCCGAAAGACGTCCACTGGTGGACAAAGGCCTCCACCTTAGAACGCCATAATGAACGACAACTCGCCACTTGCATCCACCGGTTTCCCGCAACTCTCACGATGTCGTCAGTCCACCTGGTGGAAGGCCTGTCAACTTCGTCTTCTGGTTCGTAGTCGCCACTCGAGGACTTTTCTCCCCCAACAGTTATCTGTTCTTCGAGCGATGTGGCCTACCCATTGCTACTTCAATTTGCAAATACGGAAATTCGTCCAAGAACAAAAGTCACTGACATAGCTGGACTAAATAAGTACAGGCAAGGAATTAATAATATAGATAATGTAATAATATAGATAGAATTAAATTAGGAATTCCAAGGGCCATAAATTCCTAGCGACGTAGGGAGGATTAATCTCAGTGCCGCAAGCCCGAGTTCACGAAAATCTTGTAATACTCGCATAGGGTGGCTACTACGAAATCTGAAATCGAAGTTCGTATCGTACCGTCCCTCTCACTCTCGTATTAAATAATATTAGTGTAAGCGGGACGGCAAGATACGAAGGAATTTTGTACTTCGTAGTGGACAGATCTTGGCCTTTCCGAGAACTGTATATTATTTATTACGTGACTGAGTTCATTGAACACTGTATTATCTTATCACTTTATCGTGCTTATAAGTCTTAAATGCACTGAAAAGGTAAAGGCCCAGAGCCGGATTTAGCCATCGCGAGACCTTTACGCTAATTTTATCACGGGGCCCTTGATTTACTTTAGGTTGATGTAAGTATGACAAAGTTATAAAAAAAGTTTTTGCACATAAAAAAATCTCTCTCTCTGTGTATCCGTATTTTTTTGTTTTTATTTTTAACCGACGAAAAAAACGGAGTCGACGCGTATATATTTTTTTATGTATGATCACGCGTTACTTTTTCCAAAGACTTTCGATTTTGATAATTCTTTTCTATTGGAAAGGGTACAGCCCCAAATTGGTTCCATATAAATTTGGAAAAAGAAAACCTAAAATAAGGGTAGGAAAAAATCATAAAATAAAAACTTTTAACGATAAAATTAAACCGCCGAAAAAACTAAAAAGCAAAAAATAATAAACCTATTTGATTTAACCTTAATCTGACCAGTTTGAAGTCAGTGCCTCAGCACTAGCCAGCAGGAGTGGACCTGGGCTTCTATATATCACTCCTGCTGAGCCACCGACTTTAAACTGATACTAGATTAAGGTTTAATAAAAAAAGATTCATTATTTTTTGCTTTTCAGTTTTTTCCGCAATTAAATTTTTTTGTTATATTTTTTTATTTACATACTCGTACATACATTGTTTCCTTTAAATGAGTACCTACATTTTCGTTTCACTTCCAGATAGCTTCACTTCTTAGATTCATACACCGACCAAATTCAGCCGACCGCACGCCAGGGAAATAAAGACGCTCTCTAATTTATGCGGCTAAATGAAAGATTATGCATTATGGAATTGATAAGCCGTAGTTACCTATTTACATTTAAATCGGTAATACACCCAAAAACAACACCCACGTGAAGCCGAAGCGCGTCGCTAGCATATGTATCAAAAAACAACAATAACAAGAGCTGGCGCTTACCTCTCCCAGCGAATTTCTCTGACTGTACAGAGAGGTAATGCCGCCAGTGTGTTGGGGTCTATGCCGCAGGAGGGCCTCTTAGATGGTGTTTTCTTTTTATAGTTAGGTATATTTATGTAGCTTTTATTTATTTTGTTTCCTATCAAAGTACATTTAAAAACCAGAACGGTTCAGTTTTCTTTTCTTTTAATAATTATTAGTAGTTTAAGAGTAAATAATAATATATAATTTTTTTTTTGTAATGGCTACGGAACCCTACCTCAGGCCTGTCCCACACGCTCTTGGCCGGTTTTTTTAATCTCAAGTGTGAGCTGAGCTACGAGATGCATATAGTATTTTACCGGTGATCAAATAGATAAGCCACTAAACTAGCGTGAATTGTCTCGCACAATGCTTTAATCTCGTTTGACGCAAGCTGCTAATGCTGCCCCGTGACGTCACAGCTCAGTACAATGTACACGTCTGAGGTATCCGCTTACTTGTTCTCGCTTCATAATGGCCGTCTGATAAAGGACTTGTTTTGGCTAGCTTTCAGAGCGCAGAGCTTTCCATTAGGGATTTCACTGGAAAAATAAAGCAACTAGCTCGGAGGATTTACTTAAAATATTTTAGGGTTCCGTTATAAAAATGGCAAAAACCACTTTCATTACAAACCCGGGCCAATCAACTATTTTACCGACACTTTGGGCGTCTCCTACGTTACCAAAATTGTCTCTGGTGTTACCAAAAAATCGTAGTTCCAACAACATATTTCACGGTTTAATAGCTTAAATTTACGTAGGATGGCATTGGCATGTATTCATGTACACCATCTATTAAATTACAGAAAAAACATTTTACTTAGAAAAATCTGCAATTGTTTGAAAAATGTCGCGGCCAGATTAGTGTCGGTAAAAAAGTTGATTGCCCCACCCCCTTATTTCATAGTTCAATATCTCGTTTACCTTCCGCCGCCTAACTTTGCCTAAAAGTTTATTGCCACGACTAGTGCCACAAAAACTATAAAGGTATAATTCCAATGATTGAATTGAATAGGCACTATACCGTTAAGCGATTCGAACACAATCCGGGAGTAACGTAAAGACGTCGCATAAAAAATGTTGGATAGGTCTTAGAACCATTAGGGGGTTGCTACGACGATTTTTCGATTCAGTGATTTGTTTGCAAAATATTCAACTTTAAAGTGCAAATTTTCATTAAAATCGACTCCCCCCCCCCTCTCTAAAATCTAAACCAGTGGGTGGAAAAACTTGAAAAAATTCACCATGGTAGTAGTATTATATCAAAGTTACAATAAAAACTGTAAGAGTTAAGTTTCCTGGAGATCATCATCTCAGCCTATATACGTCCCACTGCTGGGCACAGGCCTCCTCTCGGAATGAGAGGGCTTGGGCCATAGTTCCCACGCGGGCCCAGTGCGGATTGGGAACTTCACACGCACCATTGAATTGCTTCGCAGGTTTGTGCAGGTTTCCTCACGATGTTTTCCTTCACCGCAAAGCTCGTGGTAAATTGCGCACATGAATTTCGAAAAACTCAGAGGTGCGAGCCGAGATTTGAACCCACGACCCTCAACTTGAGAGGCGATAGGTCAAACCACTAGGCCACCACGGTGTTCCTGGAGATGTTTGAGAGTAAATATCAGCCTAAGGTATAAAATATACTTAAACTTCGATTATTATTATTAAGTTTGTATTGTTTAAATTATTTGTAAATGTATTATTTGTTCCTCAATAAATTATATAAGTTCTTCAACTTCACGTAATAAGTACGATTTACGGAACCCTAATACTACGCGTGGGTCGATATGTATTATAATTTGCCCGGTATTTATCCATTGGTTTGTTGAAAATAAACGAAGACTTCATTGAGGTACACCTACACAAATATTTTAGTTCTCAAACCGAGGCAATAAGTTTGTAGTTCGGTATCTGTAAGGTTTTGCCTTGTATTTTCCTTTATAGGTCGTTCGGTTTGAAAATTCCTATAACAAATTTTAATAGATAATATATAAAAGTTTTGCACTCGAAAACACGCATTGCTGATGTGGGTGCCAAGACTGCCAGGCTGAAATGGGACTGGGCAGGTCACGTCAGCCGTATGGAACCCAATAGGTGGGCTAAAATAGCCACAGACTGGATACCACAAAACGGACTTCGGCGGCGTGGCAGGCCCAGGCGTCGATGGCGGAATGATCTGGACGCCTTTCTTCGCAGCTGGCCAGAAATTGCCCAAGACCGGGTCGAGTGGAGGACATAGGGGAGGCCTTTGCCCAGCAGTGGGACACCTCTACAGGCTTTTAAGTAATAATAATAATATATAAATAGGTCTACTCGTATATTATAACGAATACATGTGTACGAATACTGGAGGTCTGGAGGTCAAAGGTAAAGGTAGATGGATGTAAAGGTAGGCATGGGTTCAGTAAACAGAGTTACATTCGTATTTATGAAGTTATTAGTAAAAAAACCTTAACAGCGAAGGCAAACATCTTGAGGAAAGCACAAATCTGCAAAGCAATTAAATGATATGTGTGAAGTTCCCAATCCTCACTGGGCAAGCGTGGAAATTACGGCTTAAGCCTTCTCATTCTAAGATGAAACCAGGCAAGGATGATAACTACCTATTAGTATTGCTACTGTTTATAATATTAATCCTGTGCAGAATAGGTATTTTATATTTAGTGAACATTGTCAATAGCGCCATTTTATGCAAATAACGAACAGTTAAGTGCAAAATATATTTGTTATTAAGTACGTCAGAATAAGAGTCTGTGGTACATATTTATAAAGGGTTAGTTAAGTCCATATTTTTGCACTGGATTGTACTTTGAGAAAAAAAAAACAAGAACTGCTTTGGTCTCGTTCCAGCGGTGAGCGGCGGCGAGCGAGACCGCGTGCTCGACACACCGCGTGTCTCACCACTCTCAGCTGGAGTGACGTCAGCGAGTGCGCGTGACCATTGTCGCACGACACGACGAAGTCGTTGTCCCGAGAAGAAAGAAAATCCATACTGATATTATAACTGCGAAAGTGTGTTTGTATGTTTGTGTGTTTATTTATCTATATTTAAGTATGTTTATCCGTTGCCTAGTGTCCATAGTAGGTACAAGCTTTGCTTAGTTTGGGACTAGGTCAATTGGTGTCAAGTGTCCCATGATATTTTTTTTATTTTTATTTTTTTGTATGTTTGTCCCTCTATCACTCAGTAACGAAGCGACGGATCGTCGTGATTTTTGGCATAGAGATAGTTTATGGTTCCGAGAGTTAGATAAGCTACTTTTCATACCGGAAAAATGCACAGTTCCCGAGGGAACAGCGCGCGATAACCGAATACCACGCGGGCGGAGCCGCGGGCAAAGCTAGTAATTTAATAAACTGAAAACACTTGACATCAATTTACCTAGTTCCAAAGCAAAGCTTCTGTTATAGGTACTAGATTAGGCCATGGTTAGGTAATTACCTAACCATGGCCTAATCTAGTACCTGTATTAATACTTAAATAGGCAGCTAAATACATACTCGACATAAGTTCTTGTACCCAAATGGTTATCTGGAAGAGATCGCTTTTAAGCGATAAGACCGCCTATTGTCTACTCTGAATTTAAATGTTTATATTATAAATTTTTGTACTGATTTAATGGTGTGCATTATTTATACGTGAGTGGGTACAAGTCAACGGCCAAGTCACAAAACATTAACTATAATAATAAAGAAGTCGCAGTAAGGAACCTTAGACTTCGCACGACTTTGTCTAAATTTCATTACTTTTTAGAGATAAACAAGCAGCTCCATCGAGACTTGGCTAGTTTTTTACAGAATGTTTTTGGTGGGATTGTAATTTTAAAATACCCACACACAAGCTAAGACTAAGGGGCTGTTTCACCATCCATTGATTAGTGTTAACCGACGGTTAAATGTGATGCCGTCTCTATTTGTTTTGTTCGAATAGACGGAGACGGCATCACATTTAACCGTCAGTTAACACTAATCAATGGATAGTGAAACAGCCCCTTGGCCTACGTTTTACCAAGTGACGGGCACAAGGCACAAAGCAAGCGGCAATGTGATATTAAACATAATTTAAATTAAATAAATAAATAAAAAAATATTCTGTGGCAACTATTCTTCACCAGGGGTGCAGTGAGGGTTAGACAGCAGTAGTTCTGTTTGCCCTGTTGCTGGTGCTGCCGAGAGCATACAGGCGCAGCCGCTGGCGTTGCCTGCCCTCACTGAACGCCAATTTACATAAATTTACGTAGAAATACGGCTAGTGGCGTATATAAATTTTGCGAGGTTCTGTAATGGCCCACCACACATAGATGACGAATTTTTAAAAGACACAAAAAAAACGAGATTAGCGTGAGAGTTCTTACTTAGACCGTGAGGCCGTAACGACCCACGTCACCTACGCGTAGCGCCGAATCTGACCACCAGTAGATATTAAGGAGGTATTAAGGGTAGGTACAGAGGGTCGACTAAGTCTTACGACATCTCACCAAGAGAAGATCAGTAGATGAATGGACGGACGTCAAAAGCGTACTCGAGTATCCCGCATCCCGCTGGTAATGGAAACAGCTCGCGGCGACCTCAGGGCAGTGTGTCGACCCCGCGCGGCCGTGCCGCCCGCCCAGCATCAGCATTGCGCGGTAGATATCAGGAAGCTCAACATCAGGCTTAGCACGCATTGCGATTAAATGGATTTAGCGCACTGTCTCTTTCTCAAGCGTTACTCTGGAGAGGGATGGTGCGCTAGAACCGCTCACGTTTGATCGCAGTGCGTGCTGAAGCTCAGGGAGGCCGCGAGTTGACTGGCCTTCGTGTTAAGGGCCCAATAAGTTGGCGCATAAAGTATAGCTATACGCTTAAAAAATTGGCATCACAGAGATAGTTTGAGAGCTTAAGAATTCATTATACAGTTACTCGTAGTTTGAGTCCCGGAGAAGGAAAGATAGTTTTTATCTCGGAAAATTGCATAGTTCCCCCCAGGTTAGTGATAAACGAATTCAGAGCAGACGGTGTCACAGGTACCTAACGGCTAGTTGAAATAAACGATTATTCGCAGACGAAGTCGCAAGCAGCCGCTAGTCTAGGTATATACTCGTAATAATTAATTATATATTTTTTCCGAAATTGTCGTCATTCCAGCCGGTGCACTGTTTCATCGAATCTATATTACTGCGATCTTAGAGCCCCGGGAAGTAGCATATAAGCTGCCATCCAAATCCCTCCAGTTTTCATAATAGATTATCAAAGTACATATGAGCAAGCCCTCAGTACCTAGCTTGGCAATAAAAAAATACATTAAAGAGTGTCCGATGACGTCACAGGTCGCGGGGTCGTTAAGTCGTCACCGCCGGCTAGACGGGCGGCGCCGCGGCGCGCCGCTAGCTCGTTACAGCGGAGCATTGTCGATCCACAATCGGTATTTGATTATGCTAAATTAAATGCAATGTCTGAAGACTATAGTTTTCAAACAGTGTGTTCTACCCGGAGGTAAAACGTGGACACTCACAGTACGGCTAATCCACCACTTCAAGGTCGCTCAGCGAGCTATGCTCGGAGTTTCTCTGAAAGAGAGAATCCGCAACGATATCTGACACAGAACTAAAGTCATCGACATAGCTCAGAGAATTAGCAAGTTGAAGTGGCAGTGGGCTGGTCATATCTGTCGCAGAACCGACTACCGCTGGAGTAAACGAGTTCTTCAGTGGAGACCACTTCTTGGCAAACGTAGTGTAGGCCCTACGGCCAGGTGGAGTGACGAGCTGCGAAAGGCTGCTTGTAGAAGTTGGATGTGGGAGGCCTATGTCCAGCGGTGGACCACTATAAGCTGATGATGATGATGTGAAATTAAATGCAGATCGCAATTTTGTGATGGCTTTTTCGTGTATTGTGTAAAATTTTTTTTTCGGAAGTCCTCGAGTGGCGATCACGAAACGGAAGTCGAAACGTTGTCAGGCTCCGTTAAGTGACGAGAGTTGCATGCAAGTGGCGAGTTGTCGTTAATGTATTGTTCTAGAGGGGAGACTTTTGTTGAACAATATCCTTAAGTTACTACGAATAATGCGTAGATCCTGAATCACTTATCCTTTAGTTGGCCACATGTAAACTCGATTTATTTATTTGTGCCCCAGTTTACCATTATTTATGTGCTGTTCTTGATTTGTTTCAAATCGTAATTTAAAAACCACTCGTACATTTTACGTTAACATTTTTACTAAATATTTATATTGCTACATATTTTGTTTTAACTATCAAGCTTTCGCCGTAAAAGATGCACTCAGTCCACCCTTCTGTCTGGACCATGGGTCTATTACTCACTTTTATTCAGCTTTTATTCAAACTTATGGCAGTAAAAGTCCATTAGAAGAAAAAGAAAAGAAGAACAAATAATACTAACACAACACATTAGATCCCATTTGTTTCTTGTCGGTCCTTTAATAGGTTTCAGTATTAAATAAATATGTCATTTTAAGTAAAAAAACTATGCATACTTATGCGTCAGAATGAACACTGGGTCATTGTCATTAGTAGGTAAGTAAGTAATTGGTGTGGCATTCACAAAAACATCAAGCCTTTTTTGACTTTGTCACAGTCATCTCATTTATCAAATGGTATCGCTTAACAGTTCCTAACTTCAGTGCAGTATGACTATGACAACGTTCTAACTTGTTGGACCACTGAGCCATGGCCCTTTTGCACTGCAGCGCACACAAACAATATGAAATGTTTACTTGTAAGTTTGGACTGATGTTTTGTATTAGTACCTGTAATCTAATCTTGATTGTGTGTGTATTGTGAGATGTACCTTACTTTGGAAAAGTGGTTGACTTCCTGTGTATGTAAACGCATCGGAAAATCCCACGTGATTCATGCTCTCCATCACCCACGGCAGCGCAGGCGGTGTGACAACCTTAGTCGTAACGTGTAAATGTGTGCAACAAACTCGTTGCCAAATATCGTCACTACTTTGAAAAAATCTCGTATCTCAAATCAATACGTCAGCAAAATTGACTCTTGAAATAATGTTCATTAAGTTCATTCAGTAAAATTATCGATTTTGAGACACGGGTTTTTTACAAAGTAGTGACGATATACATAAACCGGCCAAGTGCGTGTCGGACACGCCCAAAATAGGGTTCCGTAGCCATTACGAAAAAATTAAGTAATATTTTTCTAAAGATTTCGTATTTTATACGGAATCTTCCAAGTTTAGGTGTATTTTATACCTTACGCTGCTATTTACTCATAAACTACTAATAATTTTCAAGCAAACTTAGCCGTTATAGTTTTCCTTGGAAGTTTGATATACTGACCACCATCCTGAATTTTTTCAAATTTTTCCACCCACCGGTTTAGATTTTAGAGTGGGGGACGCTCGTTTTTAATGAAAATTTGCACTTTAAAGTTGAATATTTCGCAAACAAATTACTGAATCGAAAAATCGTTTTCCCTCTATGTAGTCTACATCATACACTCGTGTTAAGATGGTACTGATCCAGTTGGAAAACATTTGTCGACCTTAATATTCACGTGTAATTTGTATAAATTGCCAGTATAAAACATGAATAAATTGCCCGTTGTTTTTTCAGAGTTTAATTTAATAACACAAGGAACTGGTCTGTACTGAAACTGCCGGTGTATTATCTTTGTATCTGAAATGCAGATTTAAAGGTAGCAAGACAGCCACGACTAACTTTGCTATATGCATCCCTTTTCAACCAGACCGGTGGGAAAGTGTACAAGGACGTCACGGAACACCAGGAAATATAAAGACAGTATCTACTTATACATATACCTACGGAAATTGTATTCAACCTAACCTGCTAGATACTGAAGGTAAAGTAATATATGTATTACTTAACCTGAGTATGTATAAATAAACATTGTTGGTGTGCTTCGAATTCGTCGAAATAGTTTATAGGTTATATATCGTAGCAGTCTTCTCGTTCGATCTAAAATATAAGAAACTAAATATTTGAGAAAATTTTATGTATATGTGTAATATGTATATGAACTTATCTATGCTTAGCTAAGAAATTGTTATTTATCAACGTTAAATGCACAGTTAAATTTTTGGGTAAAAACCTAGGTAAACCACAATCCACGACATCTTGCCACAATTTTTTCGAATTTCACCAAAAGTTCCATGCTCTTGTTAAACTTATGACTTGTGATATTTTATCTATTGGCGTTATTTCGACTGAATGGCAAACGAGCAAGTGGGTCTCCTTATGGTAAGAGATCACCACCGCCCATAAACATCTGCAACACCAGGGGTATTGCAGATGCCTTGCCAACCTATAGGCCTAAGATAGGATGCCTCAAGTGCAAGTAATTTTACCGGCTGTCTTACTCTCTACGCCGAAACACAACAATGCAAGCACTGTTGCCTCATGGCACGATTAGCGAGCAAGATGGTGGTAGCAATCCGGGCGGACCTTGCACAAGGTCCTACCACCTGCAAAATATGTCAATGAAACGTTTATGCGATTTATTAATCAGTATCACTACCATGAGTTTACAGTTACCGTACTCGATAGCGACGACGTAAATTATTTGTAGAGGCGCTGTACAATTCTGCATACAAATAATTTACGCCCTCGTTGTCGAGTACGGTCACTGTAAACTCAAGGTCAAAATAAAAGCTCAAATGCTATCCATGTGTTATAATTTGTTGTTGCAAAAATGTATAACAGTTTCAGCGATCATAACCTACAGTCCTACACACACATGATAATCATGTTTTGACGCATCAGCTACGCCCTTATGAGTCGCCCTGTCCACCCTCGAAACATTTATCATAATTACTCATTACTCATAGGTAATGTCACACAAAACTTTCCATTTCACTTTTCCATTTCGTAAACATCAAATACGTTTTATAGGTCTTTAAACATGTGTACGAAATATCGAAATATATTGGTCTATTCTCCGTAGTTCTTGTAACTTTACGGACTTGAAACCTGGCTTCATTTAAGATTCTTAATCAATATGTCTATTAATTTGAAAATTTGAATAACAAAGGTAGATAAATGTTTCAGTGATATTATCTGTCCAAATTTTATCTAAGTAGGTAAGTAGGTATGGAGTTTTTCCACTGAGTTTTCTAATGGATTGTGTAATGGTTGTTGCATGATTACTGTATTTTGAATTAATACAAGTACGTGTAGGCCGTATTTTTTATACAGACAACCACCAAAAGCAACTGAAATTAAATAATTCCCATTCAAAAGCTACTTTTCATTCAAAGTTCACGCTGTGTAGTTTATACTCGTACATTGGATTATATTGTCAACGACTGAGTACCTAACGTATCCCCCCCCCCATCTTATTCACCGGCTCATCATTTGTCCCAAAAGCACTCGAGTTACGCGAATGCGTACAACTCATTGAAGTTGTACTCATTTCCAATTAAAAAAACTTCAAAACTGATGAAATGGCGGATACTTTCATTGACTCGTCTGGCATCGGAAGAGCCCTCTCGCGGAGGACCCCTGACCGCCTGAAAGCGCTCCCGAATATCCCAATATTCCTCCAGTCATCAAAACCCTGTCAATAGCCCTCCCCCAGCTAATTAGCTATCCTAATACAAACCCAATAATAGACATAATAAGACCCATTTTCACCCGCCCTGCCGCTTCCCAAAAAATACTCCCCCTCTGTTTACTCTACACCGTTATTCTCGAGAATCACGTACTTGCCATTTATTTATATATCTAGAAAATGGAAAATACCGTTAACAAATTATAATGTTAATTAAAGTTTCGCAGCTGAAATCGTGATATGATTCCGCTTATGCTCGATTTCTAAGTGATAGTTCAATAGCTTATCCTCGGAAAAGCGTTATTAGCGTTTCTTTTCATTTCTTTTCCATAAGAAGCTTTAAAATTGCTTAGCTTCGCGCAACCAGGAAACGCGCGCCTTATATATTTTATTCGTTCTTCGTCGGGTCGGGTACAATGACTCCAACGTATTTGAATAGCCGCAGACGACCGCACGAACACGACCGGCTCATACAGCCCCAATTATGTATCGGCTGGGTTCCAGCAGTTCCTATGTACGCGGTATCAGTCAGTGTTGCTGCGTCCGCGCCCGGGACGATGATAACAAAACAAACAATAGTCCCGCTGCCGAACGCACTCACAATAACAACTGCACACAGATAACCGATTCACGAGTTTCCCGACGTGAACGTTTGAAAATGGAACACCAGTTTGGCTCACACAGGCGAAGCGGACGCACACCAACGAAAAGCCCGGGGAAAATTCTCCCATACCATACCACTAGAGCGACCAGCGGAGTGTGAGCTACCAGCCCTCGCGGGGCGAGTGGCGCGCGCGGCGGCCGGGAGCGAGCCGGGACGAGTTCAGGGCTCCAGTGGGGCTGGGGGCGGCTGATAGAGAGGGCGATAGGCGTCGCACGCACACAGGCGCCAGTAGGTAGGTTTCCCGGGCCCGGGCGTAGTACTAGAGACACATTGATCTAGAGGCGGCGGCGGAGCGTCTGGCAACATCGATTGTGCAGTTTCCTGCAACCGCCGGTTGCCTGGCAACGCCCGCCGCCTGCACCCTGCACCCCGGCCCGCGCAACGAATACTCCGCTTTATTAGAATTTTATTTGCCTTACGTAATTAGTTTGTTAAACAGAAAAAGTTATGTTATGAAAGGTTGCCGAGTTACGCCGAATGTGGGCTTTATGACAGAGAGTTGATGAATACTTTGCAGGTGAAAGAGGAGTTTGCGGTGATTCAGCTTTACGCAACTTTAGAAGCTCGGTTTTTTGTGACAAAGCTTTTGAGGTAGGTATTACACAATCGGATTGGCTTTATGTGATTTGATTACGGCAAGGTAAGCAGTTCCTCGATTGTATTGTATGGGTACCTTTTTTAAATTGAATGTGGTTTAGGGAGACGAAGGCGTTTGTATTTCCCAGCGGCCCTCGGCGACGTAATCCTCACAGCAGGTGCCGGGTCTTCAACTAAATCCCTCAGAGTGCCGCGTTTGAAAACTGAGACCCCATTGATCACCCTCCACTTTAATTGGCCCAAATTGGGTGTTGTTGTGATCAGAGCTCCCGTTCTAATTCACTTTATGGAACATTTAATAAAGGCTGTGAACTCACTTTGATTTTGACTTTATGATTTACTTTACGGAAAATCCAATTTTATCTCTAAGTTCATAACTTATATTTTAAGATTAATATCGCGTTAAAATCCGGAACAGCGCCAGTACTTAACGTAAACCAATATAATTTGTACCAAGTATTAAGTTATAACTTATAACCCAATGCACGCAGTTTTAATTTCATTTGGAACTTTTTAAATTTAAATAAATAGGTAGGTATAGTCGATTCACTGACGCTTATTTATTTGCATATCTCTATTAGTGTTAATACTGGAAATGTATACCTGAATAGCTTCGAGAAAGGTATGGTAGGGCAGTGTCTTTTGTTTTGTTTTGCTCGACTTGGCGGGGGCATTGCCGTGCCCCCAGATATAATTAAGAAAATGACTGTCGTTCCGAAAGCGCTGGTAGTATTTGTTAGTATTACACGCCCTGGGAAAAACCTAATTTTCCGGTCATTCTTTCTGGTCTAATAAATAAATGCGGAAGTGTGTAAGCCTGTTTGTTTGTTTGTTACCTCTACAAGCGTAAACCATTGTGTTAAAAATAAAATTGTGTTAAATAATAGTATATAGAAACCATTTATAAATTTTGTGAATATGTTTTTTAAAAAAACAATACCTCGTTGAGTTTCTTGCCGGATTCTTCTCAACGGAGGTTTTTTCCGAACCGGTGGTAAATTTTTTGACGTTGATAAGTGCTTATTGTAGCCTAAATTAAATAAAGAGATTTTGACTTGACTTTGACTTTGACCAATTTAGATTAAATTCGGTAGGTATAAAGATAGTTTGAGACCCGGGGAAGTACATAAGAAATATTTTATCCCAGTAAATCGCATAATTCCCTCGGGATAGCGATAAACGAATTCTCATTTTTGTCCGAATCATCGTTTGTCATAATTTTTTCTCACTGAAACCTGAAATTTTTCTGAAATTTTTAAGTGGCCATTCTATAGAAAACTATACGTTAGGTTAGGTTTGTTTTATAACAGTTCAAAATAATTAGGTATTGGATTCAGAGAAAAAGCAGTCATGACAAACGATTATTCTGACAAACATTACTTTCGGACTTTCAATAAGTATGCGAGCCGATATGGACCCCGATCTAGAACATTTACAAGATACATTACCTCTTTTAAACCACACATCACTGGTTTGCATACTAGTGGTACTCGTCTATCTACTGTAGCCGACTATAGTCTAGAATCTAGGGTCTATAGCCGACAATCCAATAACGAGAGACTAGACTACAGACAGGGAAGCTGGATTCAATTCCCTCGCCCGCTGTCGGCTGTGGAATCACAAAGGAAGACTTACACTTAGGTTGTGGTAAAGGGAATCCATGTAAACAGACGCTTAACCGAATTTAAAGAATAGGTTCTATTAAAGATTGTTTTTTAAGATTGATTTCGATGTTTTCGATAGCTATACGAGAATATATATTGTATTTGTATTTGTATTTATGTATTTATTGACCATAGAAATTAATTCAACAATCCAAGAGAAGCAGTGATCTCCACACTAGGCACAGCCTGTGTCTTGGAGATCCAGATCTTAGAGAATTAACAGAAAGTGCGGCTCTGCGATATATGTATGCTCTCACTCATATAAGTTTACATAATTTGCAACGGATTAATGTTTCGGTTTTATGTTTATTGTGTAGAACGACTTAACGATCGGTTTTCGATTTACAGTTGTGCCTGGTTTTTGTATTACCTAGGTCTTGTCCGCGACTTCTTCTGCGAAAAAATATTTATTACGCGCCCGCGATAATTTTGGTATATAAACTATCCTATGTCATTATAATTATCATCATCATTATCAGGGTTTCAAGCTATCCCCAAATCAAAATTTAACACTATCAACTGAGTGCTTCAAGCGCAAAAGGAAGCGCAAGAGACAAACAAAAATATTATAATAAGTAGTCATTAAATGATTAGGAACATTAGAACAGCAGTAAGTACCGTAGCGATCCAAGACAAGCATTAATTGTCAGCAGGATATAGTTCTAGAGTGGCTTATAACAAGACAGGACGGAATATGCGACTTAAGGCAATACCTATTGAAAAGTGACGCCCATCCATAGAATTCTTCGCTTCTGCTTAACTACGCAACTACATAACGGTTTTAACGATATAAAAACTAGATGACAGGTGGATGACAGTAGATACTGCTGACTTTTTTTGTATAGCATTCATAATGTAAATACCACAGCCACCTCGATTTCTATCAGTTTATATTTAGTTAAAATTTTCACCTCCCCCGGATCTTCAAAGTCGCTACACTCTTGACAGAGTGATCGTGGGCGTCGGATGAGGATCAGAAGTGAATCTCCATGACGACTTTGTTTAGATAATAGTGTAGTTAATTACCCCTTGCCTTCTACACCGCAGTGCTGGAGTCCTGAGTTCATTGTTGATAATAGAGAGGCTGCTTTTCTGACATTAGTTCTTTTAGTCGCCTTTTACGATACCACGGGAACAAGTGGGTTGGTCCTATTATAAATCCGGGTATGGTACAGATGAATTCCAAAGATTAGTAGTAGCAGAGAAATTGTAATCTAATTTTGGACACTACACAATCCTGAACAACACGGTCAAGTTGAAAGACCGAACAGAACTATACTGACGATTAATGTCTCACAAAAAATTTTATAACAAAAAATAGAACCGACTACAAAAAACCATGAAAATAATTTTCTACCAGTCTGAAGTCGGTGCCTCAGCACGAGCCAGCAGGAGTGATTGAAGCCATTTAATCGTATAGTTGTAGGTGAGGTAGACGATTATAGGTCCACTCCTGCTGGCTCGTGCTGAGGCACCGACTTCAGACTGGTAGAAAATTATTTTCATGGTTTTTTGTAGTCGGTTCTATTTTTTGTTATAAAATTTTTTTTTTCACGCTTTTTAGTGTAAATATCTAAGATACAATAGTTTAATGTCAACTGCTCATCACCTTTTACGAAAAATTGCTATTTCCGATGCAGAGATGTTCATTATTGAGGAGTCCTGGTGCTTCACCACCCATTCCATTTCACCATATGTGTTCCGAGGAGCATAAATTGCTTAGCAACTGTGTTAAAGCAATTGAAATTCAACCCATGAAATACTTGTTATTGAGTAGTAACTCCGATGGTCAACTGTGGTCTTCATCATCAGTTCCACTTTACCAAATGATGATTTTCAAGAGCAAATGCACGAGTTACTACTAAATATATCAAAATTACCATAGGTGTCCCTACAACATTTGAAGAGTTCCCTCGATTTCCTTAGGATCCAATCATCAGATCCTGATTTGGTGCTTATGGGACCTAATTGAAAGCATTCCTAGACGAACGCAAAAAAAATTTTTCAAATCGGTTCATAAATGACGGAGTTCTGAGGTAACAAACATAAAAAAAAAAAAAAAAAAAAAAAAAAAAAAAAAAAAAAAAGACATACAACCGAATTGATAACCTCCTCCTTTTTTTGAAGTCGGTTAAAAAAGGCTTACAATGGTGAAACATTATTTAGTAGATCTGTACACTTTTGACACAGCGGTTGTTGGTTGAGGACGCCACAATGCTAGAGTCCGGAGTTCGCAGTTGCCAACAGAAAGTGCTGCTGTCCACGCTCACATTAGGTTCTTCAGTTGTCTTTTATAAAACCGGGCGCGGCACGGACTGAATACTTCGTTCTATTTCCTAGAATTCTGTTGCTCATAGATCAGCGCAGCGCGGGAGCCGCCGAACCGTGCTCTAATTTCCGTCACATAACGACTGGAAATATTTCATTTTTACTTGATATTAAAAACTAAGAGCCTTCATTTCTCACTGTGTCCATTAACGAGAAATAATAGCCGGTCATTGAAACACAGAAAACTTAAAACAAAAAAAAATAAAGGAAAACATACGGGTACTAATAATTATTTTATGATTTGAGCCCCAGAATTTTATACTAATGGGACAGTGACGAGCACTCGGACATTGACCAATACCTTAGTTAAGAAAAAAATCTTGGCTTTTGCTTTTTTTAGATTATCATTATCAGGTCTATTATTATTATAATGTATGTATGTAAACTCTTTATTGCACATAAAAATAAAAATATGTAAACACAGAGAGGAGAACAAAGGCGAGCTTATCCCTAAGAAGGGATCTCTTCCAGCTAACCTAATTACGAGAAGACAATGTATTATAATAGAGGATAGACAAAGAATTACAATTACGTGCTGTAGAGATAAGAAAAAAGAAAAACAGAAATACTCAAAATACAAAGAAAATACATACTAAATTATTTACATTAAAACAACATTAATACACATTACAAAAGCGGACACAGAACAATAAACATTAAACATGAAACAGTCTCGCCTCAGGTGTCGGTGTCCAGCCATAATTTCTTTATAATATATTTATATAATATCTTTTATAATATTGGTGACGCAAAGGTACCAGGAGAGCATGACTATAAAAGCATGCGATTTGTAATCAGCGCGCACTTGAACAGTTTTCATTAGGCACTGCCTGGCCTGTCCGCTGCCAGCAAGCTTCCAGACACAAAAGAACTGTTAAAACTGCCGCCGGCTATACCTTATATTTTGCTCACCCGTGCCTGGTCTGACTTCAACAGCCTCTTTGTTTTGTTCAAATTAAAACTACTAAAATCAGAATCGATTTGTTAGGAAGTAACAATTGCTATAATAACCGGTAAAAACCGCATAAAGATCCGGCAATAGGGGACATGTAACTGTTGCAGTTAAATTTCACAGACACTTTGAACTATTCGATTCATTCCTACTGACAACTTTTTTTGTATTAAATGATATCCATATTCATACTAATATTATAAATGCGAAAGTGTGTTTGTATGTTTGTGTGTTTGTCCGTCTTTCACGCCGTAACGGAGTGACGGATCGACGTGATTTTTGGCATAGAGATAGTTTGTGGGCCCGAGAGTGACATAGGCCACTTTTTATCTCGGAAAAATGCACAGTTCCCGAGGGATCAGCGCGCGATAACCGAATCCACGCGGGTGGAGCCGCGGGCAAAAGCTAGTTTTTTATATAAAAATGAGTCCTACTTTTTTTAATAATCATAAAAACAAACTAAATTTTTGTTTTAAATAATTTGTTTATAAATATTGTTTCATACAAACATATAGTGCAGAGAAAACTGTCGATTGTATTCTGAAGGTTTAAAATCAATTTCGAACGGATGTCTAAATTATAAATAAGGTATTAATTAACCTCAAGCTGTATTATGAAGTAGCTACTAATCCTATTGCTTATAGGCTACATTAGCTGTCAATACAACCAGACTAGACAATATATCCAACTCGTTTACTGGACTGAGGATTACGATAATACCTTAAGCTGTTAAACAGCATTTAAAACACGATTGGTGTTAAATAGTCTGCATAACAGCTGTTCATACGTTTGTGTGGCTTCTGGGAGTACTAACATATGATTAAACGATACTTGGATGTAAACTCAAATCAATTTAGTAATATATGTTTTCATGTAGATATAAACTGCTTTGCTGCGTTTGTCTGCTGAGAATAGATTACAAGAGGAAAATTGGCCTCTCGTTAACTAAGTATTGTACAGTCATCATCATAAACCATTTCTACTAACAAAACATATGGACTTTTGTTATGGTCTGAAATAGAGTAGTTTTTTTTTATAAATAAGTGATCATTTCTGTACCTTGTCGCTTTCAGTCGTTACACAATTTCGTACGCCTTTTCAAACATGACGTTAAAGTGACAAGGTACAAAAGTGATCACTTATTATGACGTTGACTGTACCATACGAATCGCACTAATAAAACCGCTAAAAATAACCTCCACGTCAAGTAAACAACCAAAACGAAACAGAAATCTAAAAAACGTGGCGTGTTGTATAACCGCTTCCGTATAGCTGTGTAGTGCCTTTATGCAGCTACGTGCATTTTGGTGCAGCGTGCGGCGGGACGTGAATTATTCACCGTGCTATATGCCGCCGTCTGGGACGCAAGTAGATATGCTGTATCAATAGCGGTTAGTGGTGACTAGTTGTATAAGAACATTGTTTTATTTTATATTCATATTCATTCAAATTAGTGTTTAATGAACATTATATCAATTGTTGCATTAGGTATATCAAGAAATGCACTTCAAAATTAATAAATCGAATTACAAAGCCACTTAATATTGCTTGTTCATTTTCTTTAAAACCAAGTCCCTTAAGGTAAGTCCTATGCGATTCTGTCAATCTTAGATTCTGTCAATCTTGACATAGTGACATAGGTGTCCCTACAATATTATATTCGGCATATATTCCTCATTAACTTAGGTATAAAGCTTGCTAGGCCGTGATAGTTTTATTTTTTTAATTCATTATTATCTATTTAAGTATCACCATGTTTTTTTTTTCAGACTTTTCATATCAACGGTTTAGCTTGTGGAGGAGGACACTTGTTTGTAACACTTTCAAACTTAATAGGCACTTACACGGTTTCCTATTAAAAAAAAATTCGGTAACAAACTTATGATGTTAAAAATATCCCACAGTTTTAAACTAGTTATCAAAGCTATTCACGAAAACTTTGAACGAATTTCACATTTTTATCAACGAACGAACGAATAAGTAGCTAGATTTTCATCAGTCTAGCTCTTAAGAAGTCTAAAAGAAACATCTGTCTACTATTACTTCGCAATCGATTGTATTTACACTCCCTATTCGTTGCCCCGCTCGACACGCTTGCACAAAAACATACCTAAAGCAGCTAGCGTTGGCTTTGTTTCTTCGGGAAGTCCAATAATTTGGCTGCAGGCATGCATGCACGCAATGTCTTACGATTGTAAGCACTGCGCTCAGCGTCCATGACTGGCTTTGTTGCAAGTGTCGACAAGTGCAGCGTACAAACGCAGCGTTGGATGACCGGTTTAAGTTTTATCGCGTGAAGTGTGAGTTCGCGTAATGAAAGTGTCTCGATGGCACCTTGCAGTGACGATGGCGTGCCAGACCTACCCCACGGTAAAATGCGTTATTCCTCCCTTCCTCGGTGCATTGCTATAATAAAAGAAATGTCAAAGTGCATTGCAAAGGTAAAGAAACTAATCACTTGGCGGCCGACATCGCTGGACTGAGCAATGTTGTCGGATCACGACGCCGGTGGGAACAATAGCAAATAAAAATAAAGTTGTGTTAAATACTTGTAATGTATATAGATATCATTTATAAATATTTTGAATGTTCTTTAAAAAAAAATACCTCGTTGAGTTGTTTCTTGCTGGATTCTTCTCAACAGAGGTTTTTCCGAACCGGTGCCGGTGGTAGATTTTTTTGACGTTCATATAAGTGCTTGTTATAGTCTAAATTGAATAAAGGGCTTTTGACTTTGACTTTGAATGTAAGTAGGTATACGTACTTATTATGACTTAAAACGTGAACTCGTATCCTCTACTTACAATAAAAATTGCTTTCTGCCTCTATCTGTCTGTATAATAAACTAACTCCTACACCACGCAACGGATTTGGATACGATGTCCGCCATCACACAGAAAATTCTTACAATTTATAGCCAATATGCGGTGGATGCGAAAAGCACAAGACCGGTCTGAGTGGAGAGCCATAGGGAGGCCTATGTCCGGCAATAGACGTCTTTCGTCTGACGTGATGATGATGATAGCTAATATTGATGAAAATCTACACCAATACGTAAAACATGTCATTATTATTCACATTTTTGCGTTTCTATTAAGGTCCCAAATTATTTAATACCGATAGTCATAGTCATAGACATTAAAAACAATATCAAAAGCCATACATTATGAGTATGCAAAGCCTCTCAACACAATAAACATCAGACGGGTTTGTCTGGGTGCCGCGACAGACGTGTTGATTATATTTAGTTCCTTTAGGATACCAACCGTCTGGCACCGCCCCTATGTACCGGGGGATTTTATATTCAGCACTAAAGGGATCAGGAATCAAATGAAATATCCCTTTCGGTTTAGGGATGTGAATTCCTATAAGTAATTATCTAATGTAGGCATTAGGGGATTGCTTTTTGTTTACTGGTATGGAGCTAGCAAATTTATACTTTACAACTATTTACGAGTTTAAGGTATGTACGTATTTCCTTAGCTACGTAGTGTCACGGTGCAGCCGTTATTATCTCTTGCCGCTAGATGGCGTTAGTAGCGCATTCTATTAAAATATTTTTATTTTCCATACTTAATTAAATTCGATTGCGCAGCTGTTTTTTTTAATGTACAAATTGTAATTCTTTTTTTTGCATACAAAATAAAGTACCATAGGTTCAAGATACATTGTCTCTGGTATTTTTATCGATACGAGGGTAAGCTAACTAAAATTGTTGAATTTGGACGGTAGTTGTATTCTTAACAGCTGATATTGTTATTGTGTCAAAATTTTGCTTAAATAGACGCACACAGCCAGATTTTCACATTCTGCAAAAATCAGAAAACAGCAAATAGGTACGCCTTCTAAAATTATTTATTTATATTTCTAATTTAAATTTAAATTCAGTGAAACTTTGCCCAAATTTGGTAAGTCCTTGGTAAATATCAATTTTTACTTGTGTATTTTTTAATTGTGTTTTCTTTCAGTTCTTAATTGTAAATTTAGCCAAGATTAATAGTTTTTTCTCACATTTTTAAATCTGTTTTCTAGTAATTAATTCCTCTCGGCCCTTTAATTTCAAAATTTGTATATTTATTTTTAAATACTGTGATACGTTTTACATTATAACCGTTGGGCCTATATATATTCAATTGTAACGACTTTTTCCAAATTTAATTTACTTTTGTTTCTTTTTATTTTATCTTAAATTCTTCGAACGATTTTTTCTGCCACCTCCAACATTACGGCTGACCTGATGATGATGATGAAGAATCTTCACGCCGGTTGGATGGATGGCAGAATAAAGGCCACCTGAATCTCGTCTAAACGAGTGTTAATTTCAGGGCGGCACAGTACGGTCTGGGACTGAACCCTCACCGTTTCACCAACACCTTCTGCACGGCTGCCTGGGACCGAAGCCCCTGTCCTTCCTCTACTGAAAGGACTGTTGCTGCTTGCTGGCCCTGGAGCCCCTACTGCCTCCAGCCTTTGTCCAGCACCGGCGACCTGCGCTTCGGACTCTAGTTCAGGGAAGCCTTAATCGAAGCAAAAATCGAATTTTGTAGTATCCCAACTGAGACGATTTGCTGCGACTGCGACGGCGTGCGCCCGCCATGTTTGCATTGCAACATCGTGCGTCGACGCAACGCAAGTGTGGCATACAATGCGTGCCATTTCGTGCGTACAATCCGTGGTGACGACGCGACTGAATGCAACGTAACGCATCGCTAACACAAGTTAGAATCTTATTGCACTTTGATTTAATGTAGTATGTAACGTCGGTATGTATAATGATGTTAAGAATCATCCACAAATGTTCTTAGACAATTTGGGCATCAAACTTCTGTTCCGTAAGGGCCTTATCTTCAAGTCCGCTACCTGATCGACATAATACAGGGTGAAACTTAGGACGTAATACAAAATTTGTGTTTCGTGCTCAGTTATTGTTGGGTAAATATAATGCATTAACTCTTTTGTTGAAATTAGTCTGATGAAAGTTCCGGTTTGCATACATTATTCATGATTTCGTATTTCAAAAATGTATAGAAACCTCAATATTTTTCAGACTTATTTCAACAAAAGCGTAAAAACTATATTGCCCAGCATTAACTGAACATGAAACACCAATTTTGAATTACGTCTACATTTCACCCTGTATACAGAAACTGTCAATCAATGTTGTTTTAATACAGCACCATTATTTAATGAAAAGCTTTATACACGTGTAGGTATCATTAAGTTTATCATCGCCCGTCGTCTGTCTGTCCACGTTAAATGGATTTTAATACAGTTTGCTAACTGCATCTGGCATTTTCAGGTGGATTCTTAGCCCCCCTGCAATGGCGGCGTATCCGGCGGCTGCCATGGTTACCGCCGCCACGCCTATAGCCCGGTGCCTAGCGAGCCGGGTACTAGGCAACCATAGACGTGAGAGTAATTAAATTGCACCTACGTGCACTCAGGCTCTTGCATGATTATATTACCCTGGTATTTTTAGTCTGTGTGCATCGGTGCATACTGTCGTTTCAACACTGAAGGATCAATATATAGGGAAAGCTGAAGTCGATGAAGGTACAATTAGTGCCACGACGTCCATATTATATGTATAACACATAATATGTAAGATATCTGAGGATTTAGGTACTCTATAAATCTCTCTTGGTTAAGATCGCGGGATTGCGGTCGATGCGGAAAGCACAAGATTGGTCTGAGTGAAGAGCCTTGGGGAGGCCTATGTCCAGCAGTGGACGTCTTTCGGCTGACATGATGGATGATGTTAATGATGACTCTATAAATCATACACTGTAGAAGCACGATTACTTTTAGTTTGTTCGATAGAAAAAAAATCCAGCTTTTAAATTTTGGATTTATCTAACATTCTTAATAGTATTTTTTATGCACCAGTTGTATAATAGGGATCAAAAAAGATGAGTGGCGTGAGTTACGATGTGAGCCTAGCGAATAACGTAAAAAGAGATGCCACGAGCTTTTTTTGACTAACTTATACGCGTACAATACTTTTTCTACGACTAAGTACTTCATCGATATATAAGTCAATGTATAAGTCAATGGAGTACTTATTAAATTAAATACAAAATCAAAGAGGAAAGGAAACTTGTGTATAAACAAACGTAAATAGAAAGTAAACAAACAACAAACGAGTGGTAAGTAAATATGAAATGACGAAATTTGTTTTTGAATTTTGTTTTTAATTGACATTAACTTGCCAGTGACGATGTTAAAATACGTGTTACTTATGTTGGCAGCTATGAATTATGTTCAAAAAGTTTTTGTTGTGTATATAAGCCATATGAATTAGGTAAGTGACTGCACCTTAAGTCTGTCCGAACGAACGAATTTAAAAAAAGTAAGTGGTTGCAGTATCGTTTTAGCAACATCACGATACAGTGCTGTTATGGGGAATATACCATTATAGACTTTTCCAGAATCTTGTTATGCATATTCTTATATTACTGTTTATGATTAACCACAGAGTTGGAGTAGAAAAACAATATTAATTAACCAACAGTATTGGAGAAAAACAATATTAATTAATTAGCCGATATACCTCCGCATTCAATGGTCACGTGTACTGCGAATTGCGCAGTTTGAATGAGCTTCGCTGAATTTATGCTCTCCTGTTCTCATGGCAAGGCGGTCGCTATGGCAACTGGCCTAGCCAGCCAATAAAGCTAGGCACACCTACACAACACTACATACTTTCTAAAGCTCGCATCTCACTTTGCCATACACTGGAAATTTAAGCCTTGTTGAAAAGGGAGCTGGATTTGTTTTACAGCCGCGGAAGTTTCTATGAAACGAGGTAAATAATGGTCGTTATTCGTAATTAGATATACCCGTAGTCGCCTTTGAAATGATGGAATACGTAAAGGAAAAATCCGTGGAAAAGCCGAAGGTCTATAGTTATTTTCAGATCGGAGCCTTGATGGTTTAATAATAGAATTATTGACGTTGTAGATGACAGAAGTTACCTATCAGTTATGAGAACTTGTTAGGTATGTACAACTGGTAATCGCGGAACCTATTTATTTGTCCGTATTGAAGCTAAGACTGGAATCATAAAGAGAAAGAAAACACTCACTGCCTAGAGCACATAGGTAGGTATATTACATCTTTTGCCCGGATATTTTTTAGAAGTATCATGTAATTCATGTTGAATTAGGAAAAGGTACGTAGTTATTTCAATAAGATTTAAGCACGTGGTTTATGAGTAGAACATAAACTAAATAGTGAAATATTTCGCTATGAAAAAACCATCATAATTCAAAAACATGCGTTTTTCAAGAGATAATATTAACCAAGCTCGATCGATTTTTGTCCTCGAAAGTTCCACATAGAAAATATCTTCTGCATGTCGGCTACTTTTGCCAGGTTCATGGCAAGCTAAATATGTTTTATAACACTATTTATAAGAATTTATTGTATTTATTACTATCATCCTATGATGATTGAAATAAAATATTTGTTATTATTATTATTGGTAGTGCGGTCTTTGGTGCCATGTAATAGAAATGAAACGGGCGGAACTATCTATCCATACTTGCTTCCGTCTCATAAACCTCCAAGTCTATCCCCTAATACTATTGTAAAATTATGTTTTGAAATCTTGGCAAGGGCTCGATGTAATTTGTTACATATTTAAAGATTTTGATACCTTTACTTGCCCGAATTTCATTTGCCATACCAACGTTTGCCATATATATGATATATATAATCGTGTTGTTTCAGGATTTTTTTAAATACAGTAGGTTAGGTTAGGTTACTTTAATATCAACTCTGTAGAAAATACTATTTCGGAAATGAATTACTTTATGGAAAATGAAAATTAGGGAAAACGATACACTATCGCATATTAAATTCGGGAAAACGATAGAGAACCATTCTGGGGTCGTTAAATCGGAAAAGTAGATCTCACCTCCAAGAAAATAGTTTTGGAAACACCAGGCTAACCTCGATATCTCAAGCATTATCTTTTTAACTCATAGACAGAACCCAAGGCAGACGAAGTCTGGGTGCGGTAGGTACGTGTCAGGGTCGTGATAAATAATAGACAGACGACAAAGACTTAAAGATGTACTTAAAGCACCCCTCTTTCAGAGTGGAGGGCTTAATATGTGTATGAGCTTAACTAAGTGTGTACGAGTATACAGACTATAATGCTTAGCGATCACTTTAAAAGTCTAGAAACAATAGTCTAGACACAATTTTTTCCTCAAATAATTTAACGTGATACAAAATTAGAAAATACCCATAAAAAGATTGACGTAATCATCAAAACCTGTTAAAAAGTAAGCAAGCTATGAGCGAATGAAGTTTGTATTCCATGTCTTTCTAAAATAATTTAATTTTGCGTATGGTCTAATGACATCTCTCTATATTAATATAGAGTCTATATAATTGACAATTTAAAACGTCATTAACATACCTATCTTGTGAGGAAACTTGCACAAACCTGCTAAGCAGTTTAATGATTTGTGTGGAGTTCCCAATCCGCTCTGGGCCCGCATGGCAACTACGACCCAAAAACTTTTATTCGTTTACTTTTTTTTCTTATGTAATCTTATTTTTATTTTATCTTTGACTTCGATCATATTATTATTCTAATCTTTCTAATCGAAACTGTTATTATGCTTCTCCTTTGTGTTCAACCGGCAAATATCGAAGATAAAGGTATCTGCAGGCTCCAAGGAACATAGACCCTTAAATCCACGGTGCTCAGTTCTAAACTGCATGCGGCGAACTAAGTGAGAATCGTGCGATGTTAGCACATCGGTGCGCTTCCGGCCGACCTGTCAAAACTGCCGCCCGGGCTTCGGACGTTTCCGGCAACCGTCGGCTCGCCTCGACACCCCGCGTCTACCAGTTTTCCAAGACCCCTGAATTTCCCCCCTCCCCTTCTAGGGATAACGCAGCATAGAGAGAGGAAGGTCAATTGAGTTTGGTGGTGTCCTCGTGGATACGATTTGGTTTATATGTGTGTCGTACTAGTGAACTTTGATAATGAACCCGGTGCGATTGCCCGGGCTCGACCCCCTCCCTCCCACCCCCAGATGCAACGACCTGCAGCCGATGCAGTTTCCTACTTGCATCTCTTCAGTACTTGGAAAATTATGCGGTTACGCTTACGTTAGCGCAGAGTTTACAGATTTTTAACACACTTGACCGTACTTCCATTTCCATTTGTCATATCACATACAATACATATGTACAGCCGAAGAAACTGAATCACATAGCAGGGTCAGGGTACAACCTTTTCATAACTAAATTTGCTATGATTTCTTTGGCAGATGTATTAGATGACAATATTGACATTAGTAGCACTAAGGTTCCGCCTTGGAACATGATTCAGTTTTCTTGACTTCATCTTCCCAGTTTGTTGAATCGGACAGGCAAGAATGCACTTATAATAAACTAATGTGAAGCTACATAACGTTCCCACAAAAACATCTATCGTATCATTACAGGTTTTTCAAAATAGAATATAAGAAACATACAACATGATTACGGCAAGAGGCCAATAAATAAAAGCTATATTCATTAGGTACTTAATCTATGTCTTCTATCATAGTGGAAATGTTCACAGCATATACATCCATCAGCTAAGCTCACGAAAATCTGTAAACTGTTAAGAAAATGTGTTTTGTCTGTGTACTGTGTACATGGCGGTGCGATCTCTTACTTCCAATAGCAAATCTATTGTCAGAAAATGTAGTTATACTAAATGCTTATAATCTTTAAACCAGTCAGTGTGTGTGTTCAACCCGTATAAGTGTTTGACATAGCCTAAATTGAAGTAAGATATTTTGACTTTGACTTCATTAAATTAATGGATATGAAATACAATACAATTTATTCATTTTGGTTATCATTTGTATCATCATAGTAACATTTGCTGCTTATGATTACGACCTTTACAATCGCTAATCAAATAGAAAAAATACAAGTACCTACAAGTTTTTTTTTAACTATATAAAATTTTTCTCGTCTTTAAAATCGATGATAAGTTCCTAAGACACAGACCTTATTATCTAACATTATCTAACCTTATTATCTACTTGGAATAACAATCGTTTTCACTACTTCTCTGGTGATAGTGTGACGACGTTAAAGAGAGATAGTGAATGTCAGCGCGTTAGGTAATACGGCCCCAGATCTTTGTTTGTATGTCTTATATGTAGTTTAACACTTGCCTATGCTGACCGATCTATGCCACCCTTATGCTAAACGAGATACATCCTTCAGAGAAACTAAAACACAACACAAGCATGGAGCACATGCTCATAGAAGTATGTATTTTAAAAAGCTATCGCCATTAATTTTTCAACAACTTTACAACTTTTTTTAGGGTTCCGGAGCCAAAATGGCAAAAACGGAACGCTTATAGTTTCGCCATGTCTGTCTGTCGGTCCGTCTGCGGCTTTGCTCAGTGACGATCACTTCTAGAAAGCTGTAATTCTGCACGAATGTGTATGTAAAGTATGCCGACAACACGGTAACATAAAAAATTAAAAAAAAAATTGTAGTACCTCCCGTATACGTAAAATGGGGGTGATTTTTTTTCTCATCCAATCTTGTAGTTTGGATCGTTGGATAGGTCTTTTAAAACCACAGGGGGTTGCTAAAACGATTTTTCGATTTAGTCATCTGTTTGCGAAATATTCAACTTTAAAGTGCAAATTTTCATTAAAATCGAGCGTCCGCCCCCTCTAAAATCTAAACGGGTGGGTAGAAAAATTTGAAAAAAATCAGTGTGGTAGTAAGTTTATCAAACTTTCAAGGAAAACTATAACGGTTATGTTTGCTTGAACATTATTAGTAGTTTAAGAGTAAATAGCAGCCTTAGGTATAAAATATACCTGAACTTGCGATATCCCATACAAAATACGAAATCCTTAGGGCCTGGACACATGTCGCCGGTACGGTGCCGTCTACGGTGTCACGGCGCGGCGCCGTCAAACGGCGTCGTGCCGAAACACGGTGCCGCGTACGGTGCCGTACACGGCGCCGCGAACGGCGTCGTACCACGGCGCGGTGCCGTGTACGACGCCGTGCACGGTGCATCGCTTGGTAGTTTAACTAGTTTACGTTTTGCTGCTGAACGCATAACACGCAAGTAAAAAATGACCTCCATCATGGTTCATTAAAGACATGTATGGATTCACCCAATATCTTCGTTTCTGTTTTTTCTTCATTCGTCGTCTTAGCAGTAGGAGCAGGAGAATACGTTTTTCTTGGTCCATGTCAAGGCAAAAACTGTATACTTGTATATATTTAAAACGACAATTGTTTTGTATATTTGAACCGATGGTTGTACTTGCGTGTTATGCGTTCAGCAGCAGAACGAAAACTAGTTAAACTACCAAGCGATGCACCGTGCACGGCGTCGTACCACGGCACCGCGCCGTGGTACGACGCCGTTCGCGGCGCCGTGTACGGCACCGTACGCGGCACCGTGTTTCGGCACGACGCCGTTTGACGGCGCCGCGCCGTGACACCGTAGACGGCACCGTACCGGCGACATGTGTCCAGGCCCTTAGTAAAATATTACTACATTTTTTCGTAATGGCTACAGAACCCTACTTCAGGCGTGTCTGACACGCTCTTGGCCGGTTTAATGTCTAATGGCGCCAAAATCTTAGCCGCCGCGTGCCCCTCACGATATAGATGCACCGATAAAACTGCAGCCATACCTGACCTACCCCTCTAGTCGGCGGCGTGGTATAGCCTGGCTATATCTAGACCTACCCATAGCGGCCAGACTGGTACCAGTACTAAATTATACACCACTAGGTTTATTGTGGGGGAGGCTGGGACGCTGACGCTGCGGACTTGGTGAATTTTTTTTTTAGGATTCCGTGCCATGAAAGGAAAAATAGAACTCTTATAGGATAAGTATCTATTAGTGCGTCTGTCCATCCGTCAAGATCATTATTCTTAGGAACGCACGATTTAATCATTTCATCATACAATCATTGTTTAATGGGTACACAGGATCTGAACTAAAATAAAATATTTCCCAAACGTGAAACAGTGTAGTAGGGCACTGAAACATGGGTAACTTAAAGTTATTTTCACAATTAATAATTACACAATAATCGTATAAATAATTAATTACTTAACGTATTCTGTAAAAATTCTTGCAATGAGTAGTATGATTTTTCAATGAGGTACGCTTTACTAGTTTTGGATATTTTATTATAAGTATATTTTTATACACATAATATAACAAGGGCCTGTGTTGGACCATTTTTAATTTATGAGAAGGTAAGGGCATTTTAATGTCGGTCTTAATTTATTATTCTCTTTCAGCTTTGGAAATAAATGCATATATTTCCTAAAAAAAATACATGATTACAGTATGTATAGAGATTTCATGTCGATGTGCTCAGACTGATAAAATCAAATACTCACATCGGCTATCATAAGCAGTGAAAAAAATCAAACTTCCAAGTCAAGGCAATCAAAAATCAGTCATTAAAAACATATACCTCTTTGCAGTCGGGTAAAAAAGGTGTTTCCATTGCTGCCGTAACCGAAAACCTATAGGGTACTTCCGGTTGTCCTACAAACTTGAATTTTGGTACGAAGATAATGTTGCTTTTATAGCAGAACCAAAAAGAAAAGTCTGAAAATGTTGTTTTTGTCATGTCTGTCTGTCTATGCCAGTAACCATATAAAACTGACTAGTGACTGACCTCTTTCTAATAATAATAATAATACATTTATTTATTTCGGGCAACTTAGGCCCATACAATAAATACCTTACAGACTAACATACATATTTATAATCAATACAATTTAAATCTAATTAATTTATTTCTCATCTGATCGTGTGCGTTAAGAAAAAAGATGTAGTGATTTGATTATATCTTCTTCTTCTTCCGGTGCCCTCTCCTATCGGAGGTCGGCGATCATTAGGGCTATCCTAACCTTAGAGACTGCCGCTCGAAAGAGGGATCTGGTACTCATTCCACACCAGTCTCTAAAGTTTCTTAACCCAGAGGTGCGTCTACGTCCAGGTGGTCTACGTCCTTGTATCTTCCCCTGGATTATATGGAATAGTCTTAAATTGTACTTGTTTTTGTTTATAGTGTATCCTACATACAGATCTATGTATGTAGGTCCCGTATAGCTTTACATAAATACACTGCTTTATCAAGTTAAATTTAACTTCTTCGTTACTGAAATTAAAACTGCATTAGAGGCTAAGCATTGGAACAGTTTGATTAGACCACCAAGAACTTACATACAATGTCCACAGACTGTAATCATTTGATAGCCAAATATACAGCTTAAAACAGATAAAATAGGTACTTTTAAACCCTTTAAAATGCAAAGTTCCCTATGAGAACCGATTTACGCAGACTATAAAATCATCTACAAAACCAAGTCATTCTTGGGTAAACATATTACTATCTAATAATATAAAAGAAATGGAAGCACATTGCTAGGAGGGCTGTCCTCGTAAAAGTCTGCGACCCACCGAACACCTACTCGTGTACCTCGTCTGCGCAACCACGACCACTCTGACAAGAGTGTCCGACTAAGAAGAAGAAGAAGAAGAAGAATCTAATAATATTTAACACCTTTAAACGACCAATTCTTGTGTGTATTTATGCGCTGGTTATCGAATTTTAGCCCAGCTCGGTCGCACAGGTACTAATATTTTTAACTCCTCAATACAACGTGCATTATAGTGTCGACCTTGCAATACGGGCTTAGGTCCCCAGCCAGGGTAGCCCCTACAGTCTAGACGTGGGGTTCAGTGCATTTCTCTGTCTGGACCCGTCGCCCCTCGCAGCCCCATCGAATGCGTGTGCGATAACCTAGCCCATTCATCTCAATCAATTTAAAGCTTCCCGCTCTCCCATTAGAGGCTATAATTGATTGTCGTGTAAAGATCAACTTATATGTAGATCTGATATGATTTAGTATTTTTGGACGGGGAGTTTGTAATTGAAAAGTCGCTTTTATGTGCTTTCGGGCGATTGAATGTTGTGTCTGGATGTCAGGCGTGGGTAACATTTTTTTTGGCTAATTGTGATTGGATAATTGCATTTTCAGAGATCGACTCCGGTCAACTCTGGTCGATCTCATAAATAAAGTAGAGTAGTACCTACGAATCATTAGACTTATAATTACGGTTGTATTGTCCAGCATAAACCTTCTTTTATAGCGATAGTTCAACATACATAGGTGAAATCCTTAAGTAAAAGGAGTTATTGCCGTTGCCATACGTTACCGGCCTTTTGAGAGACGGTAGGATACCAAAAATACAGCGTGTATTTTTGATACTACCTCAAACTCTAACTATATGACGATTTCAGTGTTGTGAACCGATATCAAAATTTTTAATTCAGAATTAACTACCAGAGCGTAATTATTATTTTTATTTTTTCGAGCTGCAATGTAATGCGTACAATAATCTGATACGAGAGAGTAGTGTTCTGTGGCAGGCAGCTGTCATGCCAACAAGTGCGACGTTTTGAACAAAAACAAATTAGTATCACGTAGTAATTGCGCTTTCCATCAGCATTCGCATTCTAAAAATAAACAATTGTTTCTTGAATCAGGCGTTACATTACAGATGTGGATGGTTGTGTTACTCTAAAGATGAGCTCTTATTGAGTTCAAAACGCGTCAATGGAGTGTGGTGATGGTGATAGTTGGGTTTGTGTGATTTGTGTGTGTTCTTACAGTGTGAAGGTGGGGGAACTGCATGAACACACATATCTTGCATAAACGTAGCTATCATAACGTCGCGGGTGACCAAAGTATTTGCTTCAGTTCATTTAAACAAGCAATTGAATGGAATCTTACCAAAATTCCTAAAAGGAATTTTTCAAAATCAAATTCGAGATTTTATTCCAATCCCGTGGGAATTCGATGCAAAAAGTAGCCTATGAGTTATTACATTATGTCCAGCTATCTACACACTAAATTGCATCTAATACCGCCCTGCCGTTTTACATGAATAAATAGAATAAGTAACAAACAACACTCATAAAACTCAAAACCATCTGCCTTGAAACAAGACAAAATACGGAATACAGTAAGAGCACTGGAATACACTGTACTCACTATGTGAGTATACTCACAAACTATCCCAATTATAATATAAGTAGTATTAGCTACTTTATTTTATTTTCTTTAAAACTTAGCTGCAGGCATCAGTTCGAACAATCATTCATCATTCATTAAAACAAATCCACTTCACATAAACAACCGCCTTTCACACCAAAGTGTCCGTAGAACACCATAATTACACAGCCATTGGTCTTCCGCATCGTGTCCGCGCCCCGCATTCAATTTCCCGTACATGTATTAATGGTCAACATTTATAATCCGTGTGGGAACTAAAAGAATTGAAAATCGGTTTCTCTACGTATTTATTCGTAGCACGCGCTACGTGCGGCGTAGCGCTACGTCACGTAGGCCGGCTACGGGCTGTTTCAACGGCGAGAAGTGTTGGTGCAGGGAATAATGAATTTGTTGATGTTTTGTCGATAAAATGTACATTTAGTTGATATTGTGTGGTATTTGTTCGATAGCCGTATTGTTTGTGGCGAGTGTTACGTATTGTTAAGAGAAGTCTCTTCGTTCCATTCTCTATACAAACGTAGTCCCTATCTCATTTGAAAACTAGGCAACAGAAGTAGATGAAATTTTGTAAGTGTGGACTAAATAGACGTAATTATCTATGCCTGTGGTTTTCAGATTTTCATATTATAAATGTGCAATATCAGAATTACAGGAACTCAAAAGTCGACAAACAAAAGATGTCAACTTTGCACGAGAATTACAGACTATTAAAGCATTTTTACAAAAATCGAAAAGACCACTATAATGAAGATCTTGATTGTAAAATATCATTGACTTCTGAGCTATATTTTTCGTATAATATGAGGACAACGAAACCCAAAATTCAATCTTCGCGCTTATGTCACGAGCGATAAAGACGGTAATATCCCAAACGAATACCTAACGCGGCCGCGCGGCCGGCAGGGAAACTTCTCTTAAATGGTTGCGTTTGATTTGGATTGGGTTTATGGTTTAACTAGATTATACCCTCACACAGGCCTCCTCTCAGAAGGAGAGGGCTTGGGCAGTAGTTCCCACGCGGGCCCAGTACGGATTGGGAACTTCACACACACCATTGAATTGCTTCGCAGGTTTGTGCAGGTTTCCGTTCACCGTAAAGTTCGTGGTAAATTTCAAATGTAATTTCGCACAAGAATTTCAAAAAAACTCAGAGGTGCGGCGAGCCAGGGTTTGAACCCACATCGTTCTGAGATGAGGCCTGTGCCCAGCAGTGGGTCGTATATAGGCTGGGATTGATGGTTAAGGTAGTCGGGTTTTTTAATTTAATAAATTTATTGTGTTTTTAATAAACTAACTGACAGACTTCTCTTAATTGGTATATATTTTTACCCGGAAAACCACAATTATGTCTATCCTGAGTACAAAAGTTCCCTTGGGTTCATTAAATATGTCTTGTGACATACGCTGAGGCATGTTTTAGCACTTAGAAAGAACCTCATTTCTGAATGTACCATCACCATGTTTATGATAATTATAAAAACATTATCATCATCATTTGTACTGCTATCACCATAGAGAAGTACCTCCAGCATGGTGCGAGGCTGTAAAAGTAAGCAGAATACACTCTTATCTGGATAACAATAGGGTTGTGTTTGCAATACGCGCCTCTCTCCATGCCTGCTTCTAACAAACGACTCTGCATTCCGTTTCACAAACATTACGCATTCAATATGTTGGCTAAACTGGTATGTACTCGTATGTAGGTATGTACAAAAAGGCTAAATTCAGATAGACACATTTTGACGCCTTTTAGGGTTCCGTAGCCAAAATGGCAAAAACGGAACCCTTATAGTTTCGCCATGTCTGTCATCAACGCTAGAAAGCTGTAATTTTGCACAAATATATATGTAAACTATGCCAAGAAAACAGTACTACAATAAAAACTCAAAAATATTTTTTTAGAGTACCTCCCATAGACGTAATGTGTGGAGGTTTTTTTTTTTCTCATCCAACCTTATAGTGTGGGGTATCGTTGGATAGGTCTTTTGAAATCATTAGGGGGTTGCTAAAACGATTTTTCGATTCAGTGATTTTTTTGCGAAATATTTAACTTTAAAATGTAAATTTTCATTAGAATCGAGCGTCCCCCCTCTAAAATCTAAACCGGTGGGTGAAAAAAATTCATAATATACAAATAATAAATTCAAGATGGTAGTAAATATATCAAACTTGCAAGGAAAACTATAGTGGTTCAGTTTTATTGAGAATTATTAGTAGTTTAAGAGTAAATAGCAGCCTAAGGTATAAAAATACCTAAACTTGAAATATTCCGTACAAAATATGAAATCTTTAGAAAAATATGACTAATTTTTTTCGTAATGGCTACGAAACCCTATCTCGGGCGTGCCTGACACGCTCTTGGCCGGTTTTCAAATATTTGGAACGTAACCGTACATGTACTCTCATCCAAACTAAATATCCGCAAAGTTTCAAGTCGATGCCATTAACCCTTGAAGAGTGCCGCCCTGCGGAGACAATGCTCTCACAGAATTCAAAGAATAAAATGAACATTGACGATTTCATTTTTTATGGAACAAATTCATTACAGGGTAAACCATACAGTAATTGCCCACTTGAATTTTTTATATGAAACAACAATGATACAAATATTTAATGATAAAAGCGGCTAGATTATTATAATTAGTACGATATTTGTTATGGTTTATCACCACTTTTCTTTGTACATTTTTGATTTAATTCATGTGTGCAATTACTGTACCGTGGCCAATTACTGCATGGAAAACCATAAAATAATTATGTAGGGGTAAACCCCATTATACTAAAATTAGATAAATACAGAAAACGTTTTAATAAGCATTTATCTCGAAATGGTTTTTGATTTACTATACATTATAAATTAGGGTTCTAATTATTCTAAGGTTATAATTATGCACCTTTATCCCATTGGCCCATTAATCATGAAAAGTTACAACCCTCAGGAAAAATTGCGTTTCGTCTGTGTCTAGCAAAGGCAACTGTCAAAGTGACAGATAAAGACACGGCACACTCGGAGCTTAACTCGCATCAAAAAATTGGGTGACAGTCTTTCCCGACCTGGATAACACTGGCATGGAAATACCGGCCCTGTTTTTTTGTGTACACGCCCATAGAAACTGACAGGAGCTTCTATGCACCAAAAAGAGGGCCGGTATTTTCATGTCGGTGTTATCCGGGCCGGGAAAGAGTGTCACCCAAAAAATTGATAGAGCCACTTTCTTCTAAATTTGAACTGAATTGAACTCTGGCGTAAATGGATAATGGAGTATCTACCTAGTCTCTAGTCTATAACATAAGTAATAATGAGCCACTTTAGGGAAACAGCCACTAAAGTGTAGCCGACGCCGACGGAGTTATTTACTCAATGACGCGATTAACGGCTTTTTTGACACAGGATGGTGAGATCATGCTCATAAATGACAGTACCACACGTTTTGCTATTCTGTCGCAGATCAAATTACGCAGCGTATTATTTATTATTATTATAATCCATTTATTTCGAACACGTGTCTGTAGATGGTCAGTAATATTAATATACAAATACATATGTAAATATGGGTAATATGTCTGTTTGACTGTCGGTGTGTGGCATCGTAGCTCTCAAACAAATGGACCAATTTCGATGCGTTTTTAGTTTTTAGTGGCGGTAGTTCTTAGTTATTTTCATTAAAATCGGTTCAGCTGGATTTGAGATTTTGAACCTTGAATTGACAATGTCAACTTCACTTTTCTAAGTTTTTAGGTTTTTAATTTAAACACGTGTATGTAACCTTTAGAAAGAAATACTTTGAACAAACACATGAATTGTTGGAAATAAAAAATAAAAAAAATTGTTTATTTAGCAAAGGACACTAAACTTGTTTACAGTCATCATCATCATCATCTCAGCCTATATACGTCCCACTGCTGAGCACAGGCCTCCTCTCGGAATGAGAGGGCTTGGGCCATAGTTCCCACGCGTGCCCAGTGCGGACTGGGAACTTCACACGCACCATTGAATTGCTTCGCAGGTTTGTGCAGCAGAGGGTCGTGGGTTCAAATCCCGGCTCGCACCTCTGAGTTTTTCGAAATTCATGTGCGCAATTTACCACGAGCTTTGCGGTGAAGGAAAACATCGTGAGGAAACCTGCACAAACCTGTTTACAGTACATGCAATTAATCCATCAGACTCCAAACCAGGCTGAGCTTGTATCTTGGTAGAAACAATAGTCCGTGAGCCCAGCCCCTAGGTACCTACGTAACATGACATCACCATAAGATGCCTGGCAACAGGTGGGGAAAGTTGTGCTGAGCTAGAATCAAAAAACTAACGCACATAAAATTAGCCGGAAGTTTGAGAAAATCCTTCACTTCCGGTCAAAATTTTAAGGTCAATTTACGTCACGTGACATCATTACGAAACACGTGGCATCATGAAGCCCTTTATCCGTAGAGAGGGGCAACATAAGTCTGTCAGTTCTGAAATAGCCGGAAGTGCCTGACAGACTGCGACAAAGGTGACCCCCAAAAACGATTTCCTACGTCATATGACATCGTGACCAAAATTATTACAAAAGTTTCGTAATATTAGTGTCTTTAATAATATATAAGTCTGCCAAGCGTTTTTTAGCCGGAAGTCCTTTAAAAGTGTAATTTTAACTACAAGGAAAATGTAACCGTATCATGTTAAATGAGAATAATTTAACGAATTATGATCGATTAACAAGGATTATCGACTAATTCGTCGTGGTCGGTATATTTAGTATGTAAGAAAATAAAAAAAATACAATCTTTTATGTTATTTCACCTGTCCCGTTGTCTGTAATCAAATCTCGCAAGTATAGTTATTTGGATCTAAGTACTTTCAGTGGTTGGATTGAGTTGAAATTTGGCATTGTAATAAAAAATTGGTGGCAAAGAATCTGGTCGTGAAATTCCGGTGATCATCACCAGGTCAGAATTGTCTCCACAGGAGAGAACTGTTTAACGGTGAATGGTATAGACTTAAAATTACACGAATGGATTTCCGATAGCAATACAAGTAGGTACAGTCAGCAAAAAAACTTCTACTAAATTATTTTTTTACGGGAACTAATAGTTTCAGTGAGTTTCAGTAGTGTCAGTTCCGAAATTGCTGGAAGTGCCTAATAGACGGTGGCAAAATAATAAATATAAATAATTTAGTCTGCAATAAAACTTCTACTAAATATTTTAAGGTCAATTTACGTCACGTGACAATATTACGAAACACGTGGCATCATGAAGCCCTTTATCCGTAGAGAGGGGCAACATAAGTCTGTCAGCTTTGAAATAGCCGGAAGTGCCTGACAGACTGGCAAAGATGACCCCCAAAAACGATTTTTTACGTCATATGACCACGCGACCAAAATTATTACAAAAGTTTCGTAATATAAGTGTCTTTAATATTAAATAAGACTGCCGAGCGTTTTTTAGCTGGAAGTCCTTTAAAAGTATCTATCTGTCTATCTGTCCGTCCGTTCGCGGCTTTGCTCAGACACTATCAATGCTAGAAAGCTGTAAATTTGCATGAATATATATGTAAAGTATGCCAACAAAACAGTACAATAAAAATTAAACAAAAAATTTTTTAGACTACCTCATCATCATCATCTCAGCCTATATACGTCCCACTGCTGGGCACAGGCCTCCTCTCGGAATGAGACTACCTAACAAAAAAAATTTTTTTTTTAATTTTTATTCTACTGTTTTGGTGGCATAGTTTATTATGAAATTTTACCAAAAGTAGAGCTTTCTAGCATTGATAGTCTCTGACCAAAGGCGCGGACGGACGGACAGACAGACAGACATGGCGAAATGAGTCGATAATCCTTGTTAATCGATCATAATTTGTTAAATTATTCACATTTAATATGATACGATTACGCTTTCCTTGCAGTTAAAATAACACTTTTAAAGGACTTCCGGCAAAATAACGCTTGGCAGACTTATTTATTGTCAAAGACACTAATATTATGAAACTTTTGTAATAATTTTGGTCGCGTGGTCATATGACGTAAAAAATCGTTTTTGGGGGTCATCTTTGCCAGTCTGTCAGGCACTTCCGGCTATTTCAGAGCTGACAGACTTATGTTGCCCCTCTCTACGGATAAAGGGCTTCATGATGCCACGTGTTTCGTAATGTTGTCACGTGACGTAAATTGACCTTAAAATATTTAGTAGAAGTTTTATTGCAGACTAAATTATTTATATTTATTATTTTGCCACCGTCTATCAGGCACTTCCAGCAATTTCGGAACTGACACTACTGAAACTCACTGAAACTATTAGTTCCCGTAAAAAAATAATTTAGTAGAAGTTTTTTTGCTGACTGTACCTACTTGTATTGCTATCGGAAATCCATTCGTGTAATTTTAAGTCTATACCATTCACCGTTAAACAGTTCTCTCCTGTGGAGACAATTCTGACCTGGTGATGATCACCGGAATTTCACGACCAGATTCTTTGCCACCAATTTTTTATTACAATGCCAAATTTCAACTCAATCCAACCACTGAAAGTACTTAGATCCAAATAACTATACTTGCGAGATTTGATTACAGACAACGGGACAGGTGAAATAACATAAAAGATTGTATTTTTTTTATTTTCTTACATACTAAATATACCGACCACGACGAATTAGTCGATAATCCTTGTTAATCGATCATAATTCGTTAAATTATTCTCATTTAACATGATACGGTTACATTTTCCTTGTAATTAAAATTACACTTTTAAAGGATTTCCGGCTAAAAAACGCTTGGCAGACTTATATATTATTAAAGACACTAATATTACGAAACTTTTGTAATAATTTTGGTCATGATGTCATATGACGTAGGAAATCGTTTTTGGGGGTCACCTTTGTCGCAGTCTGTCAGGCACTTCCGGCTATTTCAGAACTGACAGACTTATGTTGCCCCTCTCTACGGATAAAGGGCTTCATGATGCCACGTGTTTCGTAATGATGTCACGTGACGTAAATTGACCTTAAAATTTTGACCGGAAGTGAAGGATTTTCTCAAACTTCCGGCTAATTTTAAGTGCGTTAGTTTTTTGATTCTAGCTCAGCACAACTTTCCCCACCTGTTGCCAGGCATCTTATGGTGATGTCATGTTACGTAGGTACCTAGGGGCTGGGCTCACGGACTACAAGTACTTATTACAATACTTATTTCGGTGATCTAGTCTAGAAGACAAGAAATATGCTAAGTGCGAAATGTTTATTTTTTTTCTTTTGACGAAAGCAAATGAGACAGCATGCTTATTTTAGTGTATTTGGCATTCAAATATGAAAAATTCCAAATTTTACACATAGCTCTTGTCTTTTAGACCTTGTAAGTTCTCAAAGTACGTTTCCCGGAAGCTTTCCCGGTGTGCCGGCACAGCCTCCCGGCCGGCGAGTACCAGGGCGGCAGAGGCGCGAGGCGGCCGCACTGCAGGCAGCGGCGCATTGCAGGCGGGTGAACGGCCGCGCATCGATCGGCCCCGCCCCCGCCCCGCCCGGGTTACATAACCGCGCCGTGATTTCTTCCGGGATCCCGAAAAATGCGGGAACGCTCCACGTGGCGAGTCAAATGATAAATTGTAAAGCTATTAGAATTATACAATACAAATACACTTTATTGTACACCAGAAATAGTAAGCGATACAGAAAACAGGTACACAGAGAAAATTACAAGGTAAGCAATAGGCGGCCTTATCGCTTAGGAGCGATCTCTTCCAGGCAACTTTTTTTTTTATTCGACTGGAAGGCAAACGAGCAAGTGGGTCTCCTGGTGGTAAGAGATCACCACCGCCCATAAACTTCTGCAATACCAGGGGTATTGCAGATGCGTTGCCAACCTAGAGGCCTAAGTTGGAATACCTCAATAATGTAATTTACTTCAGGACCCAGTCCATAGTTGCTAGTAAGTAACACAGGAGCCTTGGGGCTAAAGTGAAAGTTTGTTAGGCAATGTAAAGCATACTTAGGCAGGAATAAAACATTGCATTAAAAAAATCTTTACAAAAATATTTACTAAAAAATTAATGACAGTAAGTTCGACTTGCTTCTTTTATTTTTATTTTATATTTATCAATAAAAAACTACAGCATTTTAGTAATAAAACCAAAATGCGCTGTAAAATTTAACTCTACTTATTTATACAAAACAGTCAACTGCTCGTAACCTTTTACGAAAGATTGCTTTTTCCGGTGCACAGACGTTCATTATTGAGGAGTCCTGGTGCTTCACCACCCGTTCCATTTCACCTTATGTATTACGATAAGCATAATAAATTGCTTAGAAACTGTGTTAAATTAATAGAAATTCAACCCGTGAAGGACTTGTTATTGAGTAGTAGCTCTGTTGGTCAATGATGATTTGCAAGAGCAAATGCACGAATTGCTACTAAATATATCCAAATTATTTACCATAGGTGTCCCTACAATATTTGAAGATTTCCTTGAGATCCAATCATCAGATCCTGATTATGCTCATGGAACCTAATTGAAGGCATTCCTAAATAATCTACAAAAAAAAAACAAATCAGTCCATAAATAACAGAGTTCTGTCTGAGATAACAAACAAAAAAAAACAGCCGAATTGATAACCTTCCCCTTTCTTGAAGTCAGAAAAAATAAAAAACTTGCAGAATTAGTTTCATATACAAAAAACGACAGAATCCGGACGCCTAACATAGTAATAACTAACTACTTCCTAGCGAGATGCCTAAATTTTTTAACATAGTGTCAACGATTAATTCACGATAATACGCAACAGCTTGTGTACACTAAGAAGTAACTGTGAGTTGCTGCATCCAAAGAGACACCTAACTAACGCTTGCTCTTTCTCTACTTTCACAACAAAAATGTTTATTCCACGCCGCTGCGTATTGTTGTGCAGAAAGTTGCAACAAAAGTTCTGTCGACGCTTCAGACTTTAGTCATTTCATTTCTATTCAGGCGTCTACGCAAAAGTAGGCAACTAAGCAATATAACGTTTATTCGGTTAACTACATAAAGTATTGTATTATGTATATAAACATAAACATAAATTCTTTACTGTCCATAAAACACATGTCATTAACAAATAACAAGAAAATAACATGTAGATATAAAGGTATAAAAGAATCTCTTCCGTCCATGCGACCTTTGAATGATTAATAGGCAGAACATCAGAAACTAGAGTAGACACTACAATGTCCCAATAGTCAAAAAATATGAAAATAAAGAATTTGCATCAAAAACAAATAAAAAATGTAAATAAGTGTGTTAAAGTAAACAAAAATTAAAAAACTTAAATTAGAATAAATGAAGTCAAATAGAATCAAACTAAGATCATAATAAATCCATTACTTAAATCAAACTTGGTAGTCATGTATTTTAGTCGTTGAATTTAAAGTTATATGTATTTGAGTTATATAAATTTATGTATATACTAGCTTTTGCCCGCGGTTTCGTCCGCGTGTAATTTGGTTATCGCACGCTGTTACCTCGGAAACTGTGCATTTTTTCGGGATAAAAAGTAACCTATGTCACTCGGTGTTCACAACCTGAAGCTAGACAGCTATCGTACTAGGACCGTAAAATTATCGTATATTCATCAAAATTATTTAAAAAAAATCGTACCTATTAGGATAATTACCATAATACATTAAAAAAAACATATGAAACGGAGCAATACACAGACTTGAAGTAAAAGTAGGTACGATAATTATCGTACGGTTGTGAACGCTTCGGGTCCATAAACTATCTCTATGCCAAAAATCACGTCGATCCGCCGCTCCGTTTCGACGTGAAAGACGGACAAACATACACACAAACACACATACTTTAGCATTTATAATATTAGTATGGATATACAAAACTTCCAAAATAAACCAGAAATAACTCAGTATTATTGAATCTTCAGAACTTTTTTCCCGCGAAAGAATTCAATGCATATTTCGGCAGACGCAGGCGCCCCTCTAAGCCTATCGCTTTCTCTTTTTAGTAACCACTGGAAAAGAAATGTAATATTTTAAAATTTTCCCTGTCTGTTTTACCATAAAAAACTAAATATGTTTTAGACATGGCCAAAATGACAGTTTTCTGTTAATTGATATTATTATGTTAAACACATGTGCTACGGTTAGCACTTCGCTTTACGAGTATTTTTGTGGTAGCACGGTATAGTTATACTCCTTGTTTGTTTATTTATTCCTTCACCATCACCTGGTTTGCCCACACACACGCACGCGTCTTCTCCCTGACTCTCTGCTCTACCAGGATAAGCCATAGACTGACTCTCAGCCTCTGCGCATCATAATGTGCCCGAGACAGGTATGTACTCACTGTATGTGTTAGGCCATTACTTACCGACCTACATACACTACATACGGTTTGTTGTGATCATAAATATTTCACGGTTAGGTGGTTCACGCCGTATTCCGTCGCTTAGCCCTGAGTACTGTAGAATCCAACACTATTTGGACGTCGGTTTACCTTGGCTACTATAGTGTCCACGACAGGGTGAGTAGTCGAAACTCACAAGATATATATCTTATTTACTTATTCTTAAGAATAAAATGGCTCGTAAATGTTTCTATCCTTTTCTTGAAAAAGCTCTAATTATTTCGACCGCCAAAAGGCGCGGTGAATCAACGGTATTTTGGCCTCTGCAGGGCTACTTCGATACACGAAAATCAAAGCTTGTGTCGTGCGGTCCCTCTCGCTCTCGGTATAAACAGTATAAGTGTTAGAGGGACCGCACGACACGAACTTCGAGTTTCGGAGTAGCCCTGCTGTCACGGGTAAAGCGACGGTCTATTGAGGTTGGGTACTATAGTACCCGTACTAAAGCGAGTGGCTATGAATCAAAGTTTTTCATTTCAATCGAGAGGATGTTTAACTTTTATTATGATAATGTTAGAAAGCACCTGAACTTTATTCAAATTCAAATTCAAAATCTTTTTTGCTTTCACGTATTTTTCAATAACTGCAACAGCAGCATTTAGAGATGAAGCAATAGCAAAAACAGTAGTAGTATAAAGATGAGCAGGATTATATCTTAAAATACCGCTATTTTGTTATCGGTGCTAAAAAAAATTACCATTACAAAAATTAAATAAAGAGAAAATGTGTTCTTGAAAATACAAATGCACAGTGTTAATTTAATCTACACAGAAAGACATAGCGCTGTATTCACAAGAAAACTACAGAGCCCCGAATATAGCATTTTTATTTGTATGCTCACAAGCTTCAAAAATTGCGCATAATTAATTAAAATATAGGCATAAGATATAACTGAAAATCGTTAACCCTTTTCCAGAATATGTTTATTTATGTTTTTAATTGAATACATTGAATTGAATGAAAAGTACTTGTACTGTATTATTCTATTAATAAAACCAATTTTAGACAAGGAATGTTGTGAAGAATTATATTTATTACTATTTTCGTTTCACCCATAAAATTCACGTGACCCTTATTTTCTTTTGAGCAGTATATAAGTAACAAGTAGATAAGATTTCCAACATGTACAAATATAAATGTAGCTTACTTTAATCATTTATTATGGGTTGAACTCGGGAAGTCCTCTCGCCGGGGTCACGGAGGGAGCCCTCCATATTTCATCCCCGAGCCTTAAAGTACGTATCCACATGTTCACCGAAACTCATAATTTGGAGCAAATCATGGGAAAGCGGCTTACATGTATCGTATTTTCTATATTTTGAATGTGTTCTATTTTTACTTACCCTCTTTTTATGTTCTCGCTCATTATAAACATACATGTTTAATTTTAAGTTCTCATAATAAGTAAATTGTAAATTCTTAAGAGAAATTCTTATCTCTTAAGAGAAATTAAACCAAAAAATGTCTCAGTGATTCATCATTACTGGAGCCGAAATTCTCGCATTCTAACACATAGGTACCCCCATAAAACTTAACAAGCCTATGTTAACTAACAAATGCTTTGGCCCTTTCTCACAAATACAAATGTCGGAGTGACAGATAAGGACAAACGAATTTTAGCGGCATTTTAACTAAAATAGGTTTGATTGTCGTTTATGAACAAGGGGGTTAGTGTTAAGTTAATTCACTGTAATTTGCAGGACTTTGGAAGATTTGGATTTGTTTTTATCTGCATCTTAAAGACTTAAGGTTGGGTAAGTCATCGTTTTTGCGTACCCATGTCAAACTAGCTACTATGTACAGCCACTGTACTCACTGCACTGTACTGTGTGCACTGTAGGTCAATGCTTAAGTGACAAAGTAAACAGATTGAGATAAGTGATGCATAGGGAAATTCGTGTCTGTGCCGTTGACCAGCAGTGGTGTAGCGGTATAGCACGCGGCACGGAATGCCGAGGAAGGACCTGGGTTCGATTCCCAGTGTTGGTCTTATTTTTCTGGTTTTTCTGTGCATCTATGTTTCGGTTTGTATTTTCAATTTAGGTTTCACGGGATGACCGTAAAAGTAAAAATTTGGAATTGAAATAAAAAATACAAAAAGATTCCAAAAAACCAATCATAATTATGTACAGCCATTTCTGTACAGTAGACCTCAAATACAGCCGTATGTTTTGGCGCGCTGCCTACACTGGTGCTGAAGAGGTGAAGAGTCCATTAGGTTTGTTACGGGTCAACGAACCCAGCGCGTTGGGTGATCTAAATAGTGCGGCCAGTACTAAGATATATTTCAAACCAGTTACAGATTTATTATTTGTTTGCATGATATTGTATAGTAGTCTTTTCTCGCGACATTATGTTCGGTTGTTGAATTCAAATTCCGAGATTACTTTAGTCCCGTGGGAATTCCCAAAAATTAGAAGGTATCGTGGATTTCATTGACGTTTGCCTAACAAATAAAGACACCTGGACCCAATTTAATGTTTTTTTTTTTTACTGAGAAGCTTTTTACTCTGCATTGCGTAAAATAGCTTATGTCCAAGAAGAAGAAAACGTTGCCAGACACAGTAAGATTCTTCCTTTCCCAAAAAACACGATATGATACAATATCACACTTTCAAAATTAAAATTTAGTTAATAACAAATCACATCGTTTATCTTTATCTTCGCACTTTGACATTTGTTTTTAACTAGACAGAGAAAACATACATTTTGATATAGTAACAAATTAGTTATTTTTAATGGCGCTAAGTTGAATCAATATTATATGAGTTAGTATTAAGTATTTGTACCTACTATGTGATTGGATTTATTTTATGTATGTAAGCTATTGTTGTCTGGCAATTGTCGCTCTCTTTCTCGTGTAACATTATTGATACTAATAGTTTTAATAATGCGGTTTAATAACTTTTTTTTTCTCAAATAATCGTGTTTGGCTTTCGATTTTCGAAACACTTTTCTGTGTACCTATTGTGTTCTTAAATACGTTTACAAACGTAAGTGCAAATAAGTTGAATCTTTTTAAAATCTATACCTGGATAACCGAGCTTCATTCATTGCTTATTCCCTGAGATACGTGTAAGATCTAAATCGATTGTCCGCGCGATGTTATACCTAGTCACTAAAATTTTAGATACTCTAAGTTCGCCATGTAAAATATATGTATATTATATATTCAAATATTTCGTGTATTTTAATAAATATGTTCAGTTAAGTAAAATATTCAGTGATTTTTTTTTCTTAACACTTTCAGTGCCAAGAACACGCTAGGCGCGTTGTTTGTTCTGTTCGTATGCAGTTTTTGCTGCAAATCGGAAAAATGCTGCTACAAAAGTGATTGCGGCAGCGAAAGTGTTAAAAACCATGCCAACCTCTTCGAGTTGGCCTAAAATGCGTTTAAATAGGTACATACTTATTCTAAAAACTGTCCAGTATTCATAAAAAACGTTCTATATTTAATCCTAACGCCAGAAATAACCAGCTAACATCATCATCACAATGACCTAATAAAAACATACAAAATTAAAACACAAGGAAGCTACGGCGCGTAGCAGCTACGGCGCTCGGCGTAGCGGGGTTACGCCGTAGCCCGGGCGCGGTCGCCGACCCCTGGCCGTGAACGGGGGGCCCCTCCCCGCCCGGGCAGACACGTGCGCAGCCCCGGACGCATACAGGGGGCTGGGAAACGCAGCTTGGGAAACTGTTACACATAAACACGAGTTCGAATTTTGAACTGATTTAATAAGTTGTGTAGTTGAATGTTTATTTTTGAACACGATTTGTGAATGCATAGAATGCTCACTCAAGGTTGAGAAAGACAATTTTATTTCAAGTTTAAGTTGTAGAATTGATTTAACGCATTTCTTTATAAAAAAATCTTGAATCTTAGCGCAAAGAGCAACATTTTGTTTTTTATTTTATAGTCAAACGTGTCATTTATATAAAAAAAACACTGTCTACACTTTAGCGAATATTATTTGCGAAAAAAACAGCCCTATATATTCCTATTTTGCTTATTAATAACAAACCTCGCCATTAAAAATCGATGTATATCACTAAAACGAGCTAAAATTGATACAAAACAGCCAAACGACATCAAACGTTAACAAGTACCAGCACCCTGTAGCTCGACGCACACAGCCACACTCGCCCAGTTCCTGCAAACTAAAGCCTTCTGTATTAACCACACCTCCCCTATCCGCACACGGCGGCACCCACACTCATACAACCCCAAGCTGGTGTGCGTTCACGCCGTGTACAGACTCGTACGCGCGCGCCGGTGTGCGTGGAAAAACTGTGTTAATGTGAGACGGGGTGTATCCGTGTCACGCACACAGGCGCGGGGGTGCATCGACTCCGCTTCCGCTTCCGCCGGGGACAATGGCCCCGCGCGGCCGATCTGAAACATTCGCTAGGTGTTGGCATTAGTTAGATTTAGCAAGCGGTTTTGCCATGGAATAGAATCTTATGGGAAGGGTGGAAAACCCCATGCATGTATGCATGAAAAAAAAAATTTAAAAGAACGAAAATTCATTGATTTAGAACACAAAAACTATATCTAACAAGAGTGTTATAAATACATAGGCAACACCTAAAGAGAGAGAGTGTCATTATTTTGTTTACTGTTTCTTATACTATATTTCATAGCCATATTTATTTTATATTAAATTTAGTAGACGTCTTAGGCACCAAAGAGCTGGCAGCTTCCTTGGACAAAGAATTAACCTAGCTATTCAGAGAGGGAACGCTGCCAGCGTCTTCGGGACCTTGCCTAAGGATACAGCTTTAAATAATTCGTTTCAGTTTTTTTTTAATGTAATGTAAGTTTAGAATTTTTTTTTTTAACTGATCTTATTATAAATGATAATATCTTACTATCATAGTAAGTAGAAATATAAATTTTATGTCTGTCAAATTGTTACTATCAAATTCATAAAAACAAGTACCTACATGGATGTTGGTCGTACCTAAGGTAGAACTTTCCAGTATAATACCCCCGTCCTATTTACGCCTATGGTGAATACGTATAACTGTTTCGCGTGAAGAAGTTTTTAAATTAATTATGTATTTCAGCACATGGTGGGTTCTAATCTCACTGAACACTCCTGTAAATGTGGGTTCAAGATTTTTTATTTGTAACCTACTAGGGAGCGAACAATTGACGCTGTATAAATTGGTTGTATACTTAGTCCTTCAAACATTTCAGCATGATTGGCTAAACAGTGTATTATTTATTTCTATCTATGATTTTGCTTAGTTATATTTTTGTAGAAGGTCGCTCCCTGGTGATTTATAAATGTTTCGATATTTTGATTGATGTTCAAAGTCTACCGCGTCAAAGGTGTGCCTATGATTAATAAAAAAACATTTAAAGGGTTAAAAAATTTACAGGGGGGGATATAAGAATAGAATATAATAAATTTATTTGTTTAAGGTTTAGTTAAACCAATTTCATATGATGAGATATTGCAGATTATATTTAATACACCTTGTATATCAGTACAGATCATCCGCATTTTACGTCACGCGTTTAAGGCGGGGTCAGTCATTATGACGTCGTCTGTGTTTGGGGTGGGGCAGTCAAAGTGACGTCATGTCTGGGTCTGGATTGGCTCCCAAAATTATCTTTTCTCGGTAAAGATATCGTGAGGAAATCTTGATTAGGTATCATTCAATTGTTAATCAGATACAGAAATTTAATAAAAATTGGAGGGACCGACGCCAAAAATACGAACATTTTTAAAAATAAACTGGCTTTGTCTCCGTTCTGAGGAATTTCGAAAAATCCCTTCTTTGTTTTCCCTTCTTTTTCGAAATTCCCACGGGATAGAGAGCAAGCATATTTTTTTAAATAAAAGGAATATGTCTGCCACATTTCAAGTCTCTAAAGCTCCAGTGATTTAGGCTAAGCATTTTCTGTCAGTTAGCCACGTTACGCATTTGTAGGAATTGTAAATATAAACAGTAAAACCGTCAAGACAAATTAAATTAAATATACCAGCTTAAAAGTTATCCAAATAAATATTTAAGCAAATTAATATCGTCGGACGATGTCTCTTGGTCAAATTAAATTACAATCATACAGACAGGTGGAGAAAAAGAGAAACTGTCATACTTCTACACCCTCTTCTCTTTTAAGTAATTTATTTTCTCTCTCAAGTCACCCATGTCTCAAAAAATTAAAATCTGCTACAGATTTTCTTTGCTTATTTCAATGTATTCATCATTTTTCAAATGTCAATACATTATCACCGACGTTTTCCAAGAGGGAGAGTTCAAGTGTTAAGGACTTACATAAATTGCTGTTCCCTCGTCAACTGTCCCTTTCTAACAGCACAGACTAGACAGAGATGCATAAACGAGGAAAGTCCTGTCTTAATAACCATTCTTGAACCACAAACAGCGGGTTTACTCGACTATAATGATACAAGTTCGGGAAAGTTCGGGCCGCGACCATATTTGTTTGGATTGCTTTTAAACAGATGGGCGGTTTCATGTGGTTTCTTTATGGATATCGCTATCTGTTGCAATGAGGGTTTTCACAGAGGCGAAATGTCGCTAGATGGCGTTAGTATCGTGAGGTCTGTTTGACGTTTGCTCGTGATTGGTTAAATAGCTAAATGAGCCAATCGCAAGCAAACGTCAAACGGACCTCACGATACTAACGCCATCTAACGATATTTCACCTCTGTGAAAACCCTCATTGCGTTAGAAGTGTTTGCGGTGCGTATTATAAAACTTTGTTTGAACTAATGAAATTAGCTTTTGTTTAACGTAATAAATAAACATGGAAACGTAATATAAAAATAAATAAATAAATATCATGGGACACTTGACACCAATTGACCTAGTCCCAAATCAAGCAAAGCTTGTACTATGGACACTAGGCAACGGATAAACATACTTAAATATAGATAAATAAATACTTAAATACATATTAAACATCCAAGACCCGAGAACAAACATTCGTATTATTCATACAAATATCTACTCCGGCCGGGTTTCGAACCCGGGACCTCAAGCTTTGTAGTCAGGGTCTCTAACCACTTAGCCATCCGGTCGTCATATTTTCTTTGTTTTCAACATTTATTTCATTTCAGTACCTAATCATCGAACTATCTACATATATAACTATGATTCATTTCAGTTTTCTTTGATTTGTAGGTAATTTCTTGCTAGAATCGCATGCTTGTATGCTTATGAACATTAAAAATAAAAGCAGCAAACAACCATGCTCATACAACTATGTGAATATTCCTTATTTAATCTAATTTACCCATGTTTATTTTTGTATTTACCAATATGTAACAAGGGGAAAACGAGCATGCGGATCATCTGATGGGAAGCAATTACCACCGCCCATAGACACCCGCAATACGGGGGAATGGGTATCAATTATGACATGATATTTATTTATTTATTAATGTGCCTATATGTAGCCATGATCCTGTATTCATACGTATAAGTATAAGGTCATGACAATCTCTGAAGCGTGACACGTTCCCAAACTTTAACACCACACCCTTTTGGGGTAAATTGCGTACTAATGAGTGTATACATTCACATCTCTACATGTGTATACATCGCCTGTTTCGTTCGTGCCCTAGTTATGGGCAGATATAGCGAAGAGAACGCAGCTACATAATATAATTTAAACATAAGTAGGAATAAAAAAATACAATTTTGTAATTTTGTCAGATATTTACAATATTTTTTTGCTGGCGACTTTTTATGTTTTTTTTGTTTTACATTCATCTTGTCAGTTGTGTTATATTCGTTGAATTATAATATTACCTACTAAAAAAAAAAAAATTATATCGGTAAGAGTTTTTCCTTCCTTTGTACCGTAATAATTTTCGTCGTACTTTAATCGCAAAAAATAATTTAAGACATAAATATTTCATAAATTCCTGCAGGCCCTAAGCAAGGAATACTAAGTATTATTACGTCCTAGGTTACGGATTTTTCTATCTCTCGGTTACTTTTCTACTTATATTAACGACTAATTGATTGTATGATTTAAATCCACGTAACAAGAAACAAATAAAAACATCCAGTGTTCCGAAATAGTGACTTCTATGTTCTTGTATGCGCATTTAGCAAAATAAACGCCCTTGAATTTTTGATATCCAATGACAATGAGAATAAAAACTAAAAGAAGCGTAACTCTTGTCGCCTATCATAATATTGTGAATCTGTTTAAAAAAAAATACCTCGTTGAGTTTCTTGCCGGATTCTTCTCAACAGAGGTTTTTCCGAACCGGTGGTAGATTGTTTTTGAGGTTCATAAGTGCTTGTCATAGCCTAAAATTGAATAAAGACCGTTAGACAGAAAGAAATAGTGAAAGCGACTGTGAAAATAAGGACTCTGGTTCCTTTAGAGTCTAAAGGAAAGCTTAGACCATTTTGCAAGACGGTCAGAGTTTTTAATCTAATGAATCATGCGGTTCGTGCTGACACATTGCAATATTACTGTGTGTAGATATTGTCTAAGTATTGGTCTGCTGGTGTGGCACCATAACAACTCGATTCCCACTAGATTGCATTCATTGCATAAATGTTTAAGGTGCGTCAGTGATGACAAGTATAGCAAAGCTTACAAACTGCACAGTACATACTAAAAAAAAATACCAAAGTCAAGTTTCTATCACTCGGGCAGGGTTGTCCAACGAAAATGTTCACTCAACGCTGCTGCTAAATATTTAAGCACTGTTTTATATAACTCGTGCTGTCCCTAAATAAGCCCGCAGGCCGTGAATCGGCCGCAGTTTCGCTTCTGGTATAACTTATTCTTACGCATTTATATCTACTTAACTGTACGTCTATTAAGCTAATATACGACCCCATAGTTCTCCCCTCCGCCGAAGAGGTATTAAATATTTAATTTCCCGCTATTTCACTGTAGACGGCGACACGGCCTGCAAATTGATCTGTCCGTCTGTCTGTCTATACGTACCTCCGCCAGACGGGGATGTTTTGATTTATTTTTAACGGGGAGGGCTTTCAATAAAAGCTTAGGTACTAGGGTATCAGAGGTTGCAGACGGTTGATTTACTTTGGTGGTGTTGGTTGTTACTTTAGTCTTTTGATTTCTTTAGGTTTTTAATCTAACAAACCCAATTAGAAAGAAAGAAATAAATAAATAAATTATTTATAACAGCAATGACACATTAAGGTTAGGAAAAATAACAATAAGAAGACAACACAAGAAGAATTAAAATATAGTATGTATACCATAATTTGGAAACCGCTTCAGGGAATTTTATAATGTATTATCACCTAACAAGTGTAGTGTAGTATACTCTACTAATGGAGCTCCCAAACTTCTATAACGGTTAAGAAGAACATCGTGAAAAAACCCGCACAAACCTGCGAAGCAATTCAATGGTGTGTTTGAAGTTCCCAATCCCCACTGGACTCGCGCGGGAACTACGGCTCAAGCTCTTTCATTCTGGGAGTAGTTCTGTGCCCAGCGGTGGGACGTTTACAGGCTGGGATTAGCTTGTATGGCGTGTCACAACAGAAAGTGCTGGTAATTAATGATAAATAATAATTTTAACACGATGGAGTGACGACCTGTACCACTACCATGAGTTTACAGTGACCGTACTCGATAGCGACGGCGTAAAATATTTGTAGAGGCGCCGCACAATTCTCCATACAAATAATTTACGCCGTCGCTATCGAGTACGGTCACTGTAAATTCATGGTAGTGGTACGTTAAGATCGCGGGCTCGCGTTGGATGCGGAAAGCACAAGACCGGTCTGAGTGGAGAGCCTCGGGGGAGGCCTATGTCCGGCAGTGGACGTCTTTCGGCTGACATGATGATGATGATGAATCATTTCACTTAAAATGTAAGCCTGAACTAGGATAATACCTATGTCTCAATCAATCTAAATGAGGGTTTTCACGGAGGCGAAATATCGCTAGATGGTGTTAGTATCGTGAGGTCCGTTTGACGTTTGCTCGTGATTGGTTCAATAACTAAATGAGCCAATCGCAAGCAAACGTCAAACGTCAAACGGACCTCACGATACTAACGCCATCTAGCGATATTTCGCCTCCGTGAAAACCCTCATTGTCTTTGTATTGAAAGTTTATTTTTAAACAGAAATAGGCTTGCGTCTGACCGCAATCATGCCTGAGGGCCTACTCCGAATTTTCGAAATTTGAAAATAGAAGCTCGTATCGTACCGTCTCTCTCACTCTCATATTAAATAGTTTAAATGTCAGAGGGACGGTACGATGCAAACTTCGATATTTTTAATTTCGTAGTAGCCCCTCTGATGGCAAGCGAAGATGTGGATTAAGATGGAGCCCAGCACACACGGTGAAACGGGACTGCAAAAAAACTCCAACTTCTAGTTACTTTTGAGTTTCATTTCAGTTTATGCCATGACTCTTTATGAAATACCGCACATGATGCAACCGATTTGAAACCCACCAGGAGACCCACTTGCTCAATTGCCATCCAGTCGAATAAAAAAATAAAAAAATTGTGCGTTGCGTTGCGTCATATGCGGTCTCTCATAAAAAGTCAAGCTATAAACTCAAATGAAACTCAAGTAACTAGAAGTTGCACTTTCGTTGCAGTTACATTTCACCGTGTTTAGGCCTAAATAAAATAGTAATTCCACATGATTTCTTTCCACCGTCGTAACTAAAACAAGTTATTAATTAAAAGCTTAGCTAGAAAGTGTCAAATCACAACTAAAGCCAAGCCTTCGGATCCATCGATCGGCCAATCACGCAAATAGATGTAGCCATGACTCATGCGGTGCATCTGCGCCTGTGTGGGTGGGGCAGACGATTGGCTAATATTTACCTTCGAGCAGCTATACTATGGAAGACGGGCGTTTGAGAAGTTCTGGAAGAAAATCTGACTGCAGTTAGTGTTAGTATACCTTCCGCCGCCTAACTTTGCCTAAAAGTTCATTGCCACGACTAGTACCACAAAAACTATAAAGGTATAATTCCAATAATTGAATAGGCACCATTACCGTTAAGCGATTCGAACATAATCCGGGAGAAACGTAAAGACGTCGCATAAAAAATGTATCTCAAAAATGCGTCAAAACTGAGTATTAAGTAATGAACTTTAGGCAGATTTATATGGCACGCGGTATAGCATATACATGACATATAACATAAGTGTTGTATTTTGTCTTCGTCCCGAATAGCAGAATAACTATTAAAAGCATTGTTGTTGCAGCAAGAATGTTGAGTCTTAAGTCTTATTATTATTATTCTTTATACGTTAGTGGGTACAAGTCAACGGCCAAGTCACACAACATTAACTATAATAATAAAGAAATCGCAGTAAGGAACCTTAGACTTGGCACGACTTTGTCTAGATTTCATTACTTTTTAGAGATAAATAAGCAGCTCCATCGAGACTTGGCTAGTTTTTTACAGAATGTTTTTGGTGGGATTTCACTTCTTTTTGCAGAAACGTGGGCTTATTGATTTATTTTATTAGATTTTCTTACATGACACAGATTTTTTTTTCTTCGATTATCCTAGTTTTTATAGTTTTCCCTTTATGTGGCCATTAAACCCTAACTCTGTACCAAATTTCAGCTCTCTGAGTTTATGGGAAGTACTAGTTCTATTTTGATGATCATGAGTGAGTGAGTGTCATAAATGCGAAACTTTGCGTTCGCATAACTTCGGAACTAAATAACCTACAGACTTGAAATTTTGGATTTTAAGTATGTGATTATAGCTTACTGGATGACGAAAATTTCTTTATGCTGGTCTTATCCAGAGGTTCTCAAATAGGGCTCTGAAAATGCGGCGAAATGGTTCCAGTAAAGGATGGTACGGCAGTGTTTGCTTCGCGCTCGACTTGGCGGGGGCACTACCGTGCCCCCAGATTGATTGATGGTTTGGAAACGCAATTGAACGTACTAGATGGCGCTGTTGTTTGTATGTTATCATAATGTTAATGTTAAGGTAGTGTTTTTTCAGGCAGGACAACGACTGCCGGGTCCGCTATTATAAAATAAATTAAAATTTTCAAATACCTTATTTATTTAAGTCATACCTACGTGATATCGTCTGGATGGTTTTAAACATCCTACAACACATTCTTTCATAGCACCTACGAGTACTTCAAATCTCTAAAACAATTACTTAGTAAAACTTGCGGTGCCACAACCAAAATTCTTTTTTATGTGTCATTAAAAACCAACCATGCAAGTTGAACTTGCTTGATCAATAAAATGTACAGTCTACTTTGACTGTTTACAAATATGCGTCTACAGTTACATTAAATTCTTGTATTTTGCAACATTGAAAATTTCACCTCGTATCTCTCAAAATAAGGTTAGGTTTGGAAAACGGTAAAGTAGCCGTAGAACCTTGTTGTAATTGGGTTGGTTGGGTGTGGTAATAATTCGGCACGCACGTATAGCTACCCCGTGCGTGATTGATCGAGACAATGCTTCGTGTGTTCATGTCAACCTGGTACCGGTGTAAGTTTTTGGAGCAAATTATTTACATGAATAGGGCGTTTTCCTAGCTCTGACGAGCTCCTGGTATTTCATGTGGCTCCCTGTATCTGTGTGATAGCGTCTCTGTTTATTTTGTTTGACCAAAGATAGCACCAAAATGAATTTAAGAAATGTATTATGTACTTAATAAGGCGTTTTAAAAAAAAGTGTACCCACTCTTTCCCTTTTATGAAATTTTGGAAAAAATATTTTTTCCTACTTAGAATCAAGATCACAATCGATTCCGATCATTTAAAAAAATATCCCTAGTTTTTCATATTTTAGAGTCCGTTTTGTCACGCCCATACTGAGTGTATGAAAAAAAAACGTCGCAAAACTGTCATTTTTGTGTTTACAAGTGCCATAGGTTTGTATTGAAAAGAAATTGAAAAATTAATGAACTAAAATAATTTCTTTGCTCACCCGCGACCTTAAAAATTAATATTTGCAAAAGTTGAACAATCGGATTTAAAAGCTCCATACAAAAGTTGAGTATGTGAGTGAGGCAGAAAATGTTCATAAGGTAGATTAAGGGGCTGTTCCACCATCCATTAATTAGTGTTAACTGACGGTTAAATGTGATGCCGTCTCTATTTGTTTTGTTCGAAAAGCGGAGACGGCATCACATTTAACCGTCAGTTAACTTAACACTAATCAATGGATGGTGAAACAGCCCCTTAGTCTCATTTTCGTCATTAGTATACTCATGAGAAGCCATGGCGGGAGGCTAGTCTTAAGCTACGAGTAACAACATTATAAATGCGAATGTGGATATGTGTGAATTAAAACCACCATGAGACAATTAATTATTAAAATCAAATCAGGTAAATATTAATACTTGCGATAAACCCAACTGTTTCGAACCAATCCGTGGTTCCTTCTCAATGCGAGATACGTCAGCATGTTAAGCAAGGCCATCGCCAATGGTGCTGCTGAATAGAGAATTGAAAAAATGTAGCGCCTATGTGTAATGTGTATGTTTTGGCACTTTGAAGTTGTCACATAGTACCTACTTCATAAGCTCTCGACTGTGTCTACTTTTCCCATCCTCTATACTTCTACTATCCCCCAATGGTCATCGGCCCGCGATGCCCTTGATGTTAACATATGCCTCGCACCAGACGTCCAGTTATATCGCCGACTCAGCGTGGTAGTTAATATCATACCTATTGTTGAAGGACGTCTACATTTTGCATGAGTTATATATGGATATCGCGGCCGAGTGACTGAACTAGAACCAGTTCGAGGCCGCGGAATCGATGGCCGAGCAACGCCGGGGCAACGACTCGTCAAGGTGAGACCGACTGTCATGCTGCCACCTTTACGGTGTGCATAATTAATGCAAATCCGGCTATTCCGGGGTGCTGTCTTTGTGCGGTCAGACTTAAATATAGCTAAGGGGGGTAACTCTCGAGGTACATACGTCACCATTTTGAAACCTTTTGGCCCATGTCTGTAAATTCTCATGGCATGTCTACATATATTTGACTCTGTAGAGGTAGAAATTTGTCAAATGAGGGTTTTCACATAGGCGAATTATAGCTAGATGGCGTTAGTATCGTGAGGTCCGTTTGACGTTAGCTTGCGATTGGCTCATTTAGTTATTTAACCAATCACGAGCAAACGTCAAACGGAGCTCACGATACTAACGCCATCTAGCGATATTTCGCTCCTGTGAAAACCCTCATTGGGAACAAATCGTCCGAAATAAGTAAGTTTCTGTTGAAAAATTAATTTTTAACACAAGATTTTTTTTCTTTTCGAACAGCTGGTAAACGAGCAGGCGCCAGTCACCTGATGGTAACTGATCACACCGTCTATGGACACCTACAGCATTATTAGGACTGCGGGTGCGTTGCCCGTCTTGCAATAGGCGATACACTCGCCTTTTGAAGGTACCCAAATCATAATGAAATTTCTGACTCTACTTTTCCTTGACTTTACTTGGCTTACAATAGGTACTATTTAACTTACAAATGTATGATAAATTGGAAGTCAATCTGACCACTGGCAATGAGTCAAAATGAACTTGCAATTTTAGCCAACAACAAAAAAACAAGGCAAGTTGAATAAAAGTTTACAAAAATCTCGTATCTCAAATCAATCGGTACCCATTTACAACAATAATAATTTCTCCGTCAATTACATTTTCATTGACAATACGCACTATAAATGTAATTTCCTCTTGACTTTTGATATTAAGGGGCTGTTTCACCATCCATTGATATCTCCGTCTATTCCAACAAAACACATAGAGACGGCATCACATTTATAGGCAAACCGCGTAAGTGAGTCCTCGCCTGCGCGGTACAGGGGCGCGGAGGTAGGACGACAAAGGGGACTGAAGGAGGTGCGGTCGGCAGGCGCTTCTTAGCACAGCTCATTCCGCTCGCCGCCCGCACCTCCTTCAGTCCCCTTTGTCGTCCTACCCCCGCGCCCCTGTACCGCGCAGGCGAGGACTCAGTTACGCGGTTTGCCTATAACCGACAGTTAACACTAATCAATGGATGGTGAAACAGCCCCTAAAATTCGGAGTAGAGAGGCCCACCTTGAACCAGGCCTCAGTACCTACATACTTAAATACATACATACATACTCGTACGTAAAGACTCTGGAACACGGCACGGATGCATTTTGTATGAGCCAGGAGGCTGCGCACATCTAGTTCTAGGTCGCGCCATCAGTTACAAGTACAACTTTCAGGACAAAAGGTTTATTTTAACTAAAAATATTAAAACATAGTACCTACAGTGTCTCACATTCAAAGTCTAAGGGGCTGTTTCACCATTCATTGATTAGTGTTAACTGACGGTTAAATATGAAGCCGTCTCTATTTGTTTTGTTCGAATAGACGGAGACGGCATCACACTTAACCGTCAGTTAACACTAATCAATGGATGGTAAACAGCCCCTAAATATCTAAATTCAATTTAGGCTACAAAAAGCACTTATCAAAAAGCACTTGTCAAAAACACGGGTTAAAAATGTACCAATGGTTTGGAAAAATATCATCTCTGTGGGAAAAACCTCTGTTGAGAAGAATCCGGCAAGATTGATTAGGTAGATTGGCAACGCATCTGCAATATCCCTGGTGTTCTTTCTTCTTTCTTTCTTCTAGTACAATTACAGTAATACAGGATTTTTAGCACCATGTACTTCTTCTTCTCTTTTAAAATATGGCTTCTGTCCTAATTAATAGGACAATTTCGCCAGTGTCAAAGTATTCTCTTTCGAGAGGGAACGTTGTACGGTGATTGTAGTTTTTGTAACTTGATAGTAAAATTCCAGAAACCACGTGGAAACCATCCGCCATGCTCGAATGCCACAAACCGAATCCCACCATGTACTTAAAACTGCGGCTTTAAAGTTGATATTTTGAACTGTCCAATATTTCCTACATCATTTTAAGCCTAGTTTGGCTTGGTCGGTTAGGTACCTAATGCAGCGGGGGTGTGAAAGTCCTCGACCCCATTAAGGACCCTCCCGACCATGTACCAGGGCACTATGACACGCGAGTAATACAATTAAACACCTCAGTGCTAGCGGAAGCAACACATAATGTATGGTGATCCTCTATAGCTAGAGAATACGGTTGTAAGGTAAGTTTATCAACATTTTGATGAGGGTAAGAGATCTTTGATACCCTTTGTGTAAAAATCGGTATCCGTTCATTTCACAACTTTTCATTTCCGAAGTCTAAAACTGTAAATATTTCAGGATTTATTTCAAAGCCATCGCGTAGAACCTTTTAGGTTACGTTAGGTTAGTTTTATAAAAATATTCACAGTTCCAGAAATATTAAACAGTTGCGAAATGAATCAAGTGGCCAAACGTTAGTTTCGAAACATTAGTGAACCGTAAAAAGTAGTTGCGAAAGAACAGCGAAAACATGTCACATAACTCTACTTTATTCTACGCTCCTGCTGCCCGCGTCCTATGGACTTAAACTTCCAACTAGTCTAGTAGTTTTACCTGTGGCCTCTCATACAGATGGCCGTGAGTTCGAGCCCGGGCTCGCACCTTTGAGTTTTTCGGAATTTATGTGCAAAATTAGGAACTAGGTCTCGGACGGAGTCGCGTGAACAGCAGAAACTAGTGTGTAAAACAAGGTTAAGTTTTTATCAAAAATATAAAGAGAAAGAGATAAGAGAAAGCTAGATAACCTCCATATATAACAGTTCCGTTGAAACCGTTAGTTTCCAAGATCCCCAATAAATAAATAAATACAAGAATGGCTCGGTTAAAGGCAACCTCTACTAATATTATAAATGCGAAAGTAACTCTGTCTGACTGTCGAAACCGTTGAACCGATTTTGATGAAATTTGGTGTAGAGAGAGAGAGAGTTTAAGCCCCAAGGATCAACAAAGGATACTTTTTATTCCGGTAGAGGACGCCACCGCGCGATGACCTAGGTCCACGCAGACGAAGTCGCGGGCATAAGCTAGTATAATATAAATATACCCATTTGAAAATAGATAAGCATCCTTGGATGCTTTTCTAATGCCGAGATTAAAATCTTCAATTAATATAGGTACAGCAGTAATAATAAACATAGGATACGATCTAACGTTTCCCTTAGAAATTAAATTGAAATGTGATTTTTTAATGACGTGGATCACAACAAAACGAATCCTGGCCCGATCCTAAAACAATAAGGTCACCAATAATGAGCCCGTGGAGTTCATTCACCCCGCGCGGGTAGTACACCCCTCGAAGATACCTAAGCTTCGAAATAAAATCTATCGTAAAACGTAATTTGGTCGATAATAACAGTATCTATGTTTGTCGAGCTCTAATTTAAATTACTCCAATGCCGTCTTTCTAGTTGGCTTGGTGGTTCAATGCGATCGCTTGCGTTGTTCTGGCAGCCTGGTAGCGAGGGTGCGCTATGGGGGCGCCTGACCTAGTTTCCCCGAGGGTGCTTCTCTGCCGGTCTGCACCATCGATCCACGGGGTCCCCTATTCCTAGCATCACGTAATCGCCAATGATTTATATACGAACGTGTTTTAGAAAGAAATGAAACGACATTTTATGCAGGATTATGTTTGGCGGTTTTGAATTAAATTAAATGGTACTGTTAAGCACCGTAAAATTACACAGGAAATTGAGATTTTTTACAAATCTCCTTTTAGGGAGCGACATGGTTCGTCGTTAACGAGTAAGTAAATAAACGAATTACTGAAATAGGATCTCTTTTGGAAACGAAGGCACTTTTGTCGGTAAGAGAAATCGATATTCTTTTTGTCTTTTAACAAGAGTTTTAAATTAGGTACGGCATTAAAAATTATATTTTACTAGGTTTTTCCCGCGACTTCGTTCGCGTAAACCCGTAAAGTCTAACAGTCGAATTAAAGTTTCGGAATGTTACTAAATTCCAATGAGAATTCTCAACGAGTATTATTACTAGTAACGAGTATTATTATTAGTATACGAGTAGACACATAATTAGTAGGTTTTGCGTATTTATAATTGGAATTACGAATACTATAATATAATGTTTTAAACTTTCGTGATTTTCACTCAAGCTGCTAGGCAGACTTGACACCCTACACTTAGGTACACTTCAGTCTACTCGTGACTACGGCCACTATGTGTATATATTTCACACGAAAACACAAGCCGTAACACGGATGCACAGAAAAACCAGATAAATAGACCAGCGCTGGGAATCGAATCCAGGCCCTCAGCATTCCGTGCTGCGTGCTATTCCCCTACACCACCGCTGGACAGGAGACTAGACACGAATTTTTCCTATGCACCAATATTTCAACTTGCATTCTTTTCATAGTCACTTTAGCAGCGACACTAACGCCATCTATGATCTACGTTCTCAACGAGAAACATTTTTCACTCCCTTCGGAACTATCTGCTCACCAGGGAAAAGAGATGTCGCTATTAAGCAATCAAATCAAGATTACTATTTGGAGTCTTTTTGTATTTTTTATTTCAACTCCAAATTTTTGTTTCTTTTACGGTCATCATCGAGGTAAATATTACTCGTGTGTCTTAGCGTGATACCTATACTTGTGGTATTTTGACTAGAATAATTTCTTAACAAATTTCTTAATTTTAAAACACAATATTAAGCACGCAATGCGTTTTCATATTAGGAAATTTAACGTTATGCTGATTATGCTGATATGGGACCATTTCGTGACATGCATAACTATATTTTGTTTTTTTTTTTTATTTACTTTATTTTGTCACGAAAATGTATTCTTTCTTTCTTTCTAAAGGGCTCCGTAGCACAACTTCGAAAATCAATATTCCTAAAGACAAAACTCCGAAAATTATAATTTATAATATTGGTAATTCCTAAAAATACCGGTCTAAATGCACTTTAATCAGAATTACTTTCTTTGCAAAAATTAATATTCCTTTGTACAAAATATCTAAGGACAACATTTCGAAATTCGACATAGCTAAAACGTAAAATACCTACGTACAAAAGGTTCAATGATTTTTCGGAAATCACCAAAATTATCTACTTACAATTAATCAAACACGATAAAAATTATAGGCCTTGACCGGACATATTATGTAGATTGTTATGTATAGGTAAATAGGTTAGGTTATGTTAGTACTGCATCGGGGTCTAAGGCTCAAACGACACAGATAAGGAGATCCGCCTAGCGGAGCATACAACAAACTTGTTTTTTATGAAAAACAAGCCGTTTTTTTGCTAATGTCTAATGTTGTATAATAGATAATGGTACGGAACCCTTCGTACGCTAGTCCGATTCGCACTTGGCCAGTTTTTCAAATTCAAATTCAAATTCACACTTAGGTATAGTAGAGTTCATAAACTTGTGTGCAAACATTTGATCAAAAATATCTGAACACGGCTATTGTTAACGTCGTAGAAGCATGTTCAGATATTTTTGATAAAATTCTTGCTCGCAAGTTTATGAAGTCGACTGTACTAGGGCTATTGGAGCGCGGTCGTACGCAAATTGTGCGTCATTATAGCTAATTGCAGTGCACGGGTTCGGCAGGTGGCACGCAGCCTTGAACCTCAGGCTTCCGTTGCGAAGGGACACGACTATTAAAGTTTTTTGCCACTGATCTAGGAATGGCGGTTGCCAACGACCAATAGGTGAAGGGTCCACGGAAAGAACATGTCTAGTCACTTTTTTTTTTAATTGAGATTTTAATCTCGAAATGTAGAGCTCACAAAGTACTATGACTTACCATTGAATTAAATAATCTGAACACTATATTTTTTTTTTTTTTTTACTTTTAAATAACTTTCGCAGGTGGTAGGACCTTGTGCAAGGTCCGCCCGGATTGCTACCACCATCTTACTCGCTAATCCTGCCGTGAAGCAGCAGTGCTTGCACTGTTGTGTTTCGGTGTGGAAAGTAAGCCGGTCAAATTACTGGCACTTGAGGTATCCCATCTTAGGCCTCTAGGTTGGCAACGCATCTGCAATCCCCCTGGTGTTGCAAATGTCTATGGGCGGTGGTGATCTCTTACCATCAGGAGACTCACTTGCTCGTTTACCATCCAGTGGAATAAAAAAAAGAAATGGTAACCATAGTAATTGTTCGTGATGACTAACTTTCAAACCGCTATAACTTAAAAAGTTGCTTAGGTGACTAGACATGTTCTTTCCGTGGACCCTGCACGTAGTACAGAATTTGTAGCGGTTTAGTCAACTCTAATGTTTCACGCACTCCTTACAAGACTAAACCCATCGGTTGAAATTTCAAGATTTTATCCCTATCCCGTAGGAATATAGAAGTAAATAGTAGCCGATATGTTATTCCAGACGTCCAGCTACCTACATAATCGTACCAAATTTCATAACTGTAAGCCTAGCGGTTGTCATTTCGGATAGGATAGGAAATATGATTACTGATTAGTACCTATGGTAGGTACCTACTGATTCAAATATCAAATTTGTCTAGGGATAATGAGTAGGTAAATATTTTTAACCTTTTTATCTTTTTAGGTATCTCAAAACTTTTTTATGGCTGTATCTATTTCAAACGTTCAAATAATACCTACGTTGTGTGAGTTCTATTTTCTAAATACATCAATATAACAAAACTAGCTCCTCGCGATAAAATACGAGGGCATTTTACATCATCTTTTATAGAGGAGATTAAAAAACAATAAAACGCAAGGCAATAGAAAAAGTTTTTATAGATAAGCACGTGTTAGGCACCCGGCCTTTCAATCTTAGACAGCTGTATCCTTGCTATCCTTATTATCCTAGTAAGACGGCAACAAAGGATCGAGGTATGCGGGCGTCAGCTGCCCTACAGCTTGCGCCATAAAAAATAGGCCAGTAACTTCGATGCGAAAAAAACTCAAAGAAATGTTATAAGGTGGCAGGTGTGGGTCCAGCTGCCGCGCACCTTGTATTGGCGTAATGACCGCGTTTACTCGCCGCGGTCAAACGGCGCTTTTGTTTCGTTTTGCCCTGCGAGCGTTGCCTCGTACGGACCCTTTGTTATCAGTGAAAGTCTCGAGGACATTCGCGAGTCCGTAAGAGAAGTCTTCGTTCCATTCTCCATACAAACGTAGTCCCGGTCTCATTTGAAAACTAGGCAACATTAGTAGATGAAATTTTGTAAGTATGGACTAGACGTAATTATCTATGCCTGTGGTTTTCAGATTTTCATATAAATGTGTAATATCAGAATTACAGGCGCTCAAAAGTCGACAAAAAAAGATATCAACTTTGCACGAGAATTACAGACCACAGGCATAGAAAATATAATGAAGATCTTGATTGTAAAATATCATTGATTTCTGTGCTATAATTTTCGTATAATACCTATGAGGACAACAAAACCTAAAATTCAACCGCCCAAATCTTGAAAAGCCTACAGCTATCTCGGTATCATCGGTATACATAAAGACAGCAATATCCCAAACGAATACCTAACGCGGCCGCGCGGCCAGCATGGAAACTTCTCTTAAAATAGGACTATGCCATTTTGAATTTTTTACCGGTTAAGTGTTGGATTGAACTTTTTCAATATTAATTGGCTGGCAGTTGCGAACTTAATCGCTCACGAGTTTATTGTGTGTCAATAATGAACTTTATTTTATTTGTCATTAATCAAAATTTAAAATAACAAAAAAGTGAATTATTGTTAGGTAAAACCGGCCACCGATCTGTGCCCAGCAGTGGGACGTATATAGACTGGGATGATGATGATGTGAAAACCGGCCAAGTGCGTGTCGGCCACGTGCAGTGTAGTTCCGATGCGGCAAATATTCAATAACGCATTTTAAACGACTATGAAAAAAAACGACTATTAAATATCTACTTGTTAAATTAAAAAATCTACTTGGCCGTGATAGTTTTCCTTTTAAATTCGTACTTCCTATCCTATGTGCTAGTAGTACTACCTACTCCGTTAAGTAATATTCAAGCCAACTATTTTGATAAAAAAACAGCATTTTGAATCCATAAATCGGAAAATGATTGTAGCAAACTTAGTCTACAACACTTATCCAACGATATCCTACACCTATGGGTAAGTTAGGGTTTAGAAAAAAAACATTCCCTCTTACGTGTAATACCAAATAATAGTCAGAAATAATGAATAAATCATTTTACCACTGTTCGTGTGATTACTTCATATACTCATACCAAATCGCACATTTCTAGCAGAAAGTTTTATAGCTAAGCCACGGACGGACGTGGCAAAACTATAAGGGTTCCTTGTTACGACGGAATACTAAAATTTTACTTTTACTTACTGCTTCGCTTTCACAAAATTTAATTCAGTCATAAGGACAACGTTTTCGCAGTGTCTCGACTGCTCTGAAATAACAAACTCGGGCTATCTACAAACACGTAGGTATTCTGTGGTATTTTATATTTTTGCGCAGTGTGGTCAGCAGAATTCACAGTAAATACTTACGTCGAAGTGAAGTGAGAAGGCGCGTTGAGTCAGCAGTTATTTTTTAACAGCGACGCACGTGCCCGAGCATCTGCCTCCTAATTACGGGCGCCTACCTGCTCGCGCGCTCTGCTCCCCTGGTACCCTGCGTCCGGTCGCATCCTTTCATTTACCTTTAGCCTCGTCTGCCCAAATTATCTACGCCGCCGGAAGATCGGAGATCTTTTACGCATTCAATGCCTTGAATACGTACCTATATACGCGTAAGCGTTAACATCGGCTGGTATTTTGAACGCTACGCTGAATTTTTATTAATATTACTATGAATCTTGATGCGTTTAGCACTAAGGGACATGTCAAATGATCGCTTAAAGTTTGATACAAATACCGGCAAACATCTAGAAAAATGACATTGCCTGCGCAAAGTATATTTATCTTTAATTCTTCAGGATATTTAAATTATTTCTCTGTTACTTTTAATAAGTTAAAAAATAGCTATTTATGCAACTGTATCGCAATAGGGGTCCATATAATACGAGTGTGGTTTCATGAAACGAGGCGTAGCAGAGTTTCATAAAAGGGTCACACGAGTGTTATAAGGCCTAATTGCGTACAGTTGCATACAATATTTTATCTACGTTCATATATGTATTAAATCCTCTATCATACGTTCAAGAACCATTACCTGCTGGTGAAGAATTACCTGCATTGCAACCAGAACTTATACTAGGACCTTCACTTTGCTAGTAAATTATGAGTCATTTCCTTCGCCGCATCTAAAATATCGGGCGGAGTCAAATCTTCTTCGCATTCACTGATATCAGATATTTTTAAGCAAAAACAAAATTTTCTCACGAAAATTCGTACAACACGGGGGTTAAAAATAACAACCTATGAACGGAATGGCGGTAAAACCCAGTACATCACTGCGCATGTGCGGCATGTGCGCGCATGCGCTAAAGCGGGCACTGCCACAGACAAGTGAATATTGGAATCAAAACTTCTTGATATAAACTTTTTGGATTTGCCCTGTATCGTAATGGTTTAAAAAATTATATTATAACATTATTTAGTTAGAAGAGAAGTGTGATAATGTGATTTTTTTTAATATTTCGGTATTGTGTTTAAAAAGTATGTAAATATAAACTCGTTTTGAATTTTATAATTCGAATATTACAATGCGAGAGTAGATAATATATTATTATTATTGTTATCTACATTATCAGACAGGCAGTTGCAAGCAACTGACAGGTGCCTGTATCTAGGCTATTCCTTGGTCAAGTATTCTTTGTATTGTTAATTTATTTAACAATACGACCGGGTACGCCCGGATATGACCAGTTTCGTGTAAATACATAAGCTGAGCAAATGGTTTAAATTACGCAATTTATGAATCAATTTATACATCTAAGGAGAAAACAAACAATAATGTCGCAACACAGTAGTCGTTTTTTATGAGTGTTTATTTTCAAACCCATTCAAGTATCGTAAACAATTTCAGTTTCGTAACAGGGATGTGAAGTACCTTTTGTGTTCAGGCTGAAGTTTATAAAGGCTTATTATTAGTCAAAGTGGCATGTTCATCGCTATTAACTAATTAATAATATTTATCTGACATTTGACCTAATTGATCTTTATAAAACTGAGCCGATTTTATTCATCTAAATAGATATATTTCCATGGCAGTCAATTATCACATAAGTAGAGTCTCTATTGTACATTATACAATCAAGTGCAAAAATAAGTATCTATTCGTACCACTCTAAAATATGTTACTACGGCCTTATTGGGTCGGAATTAGAGTCTGTGGTACTTATTTTTAAACTTTGAATAAGTTCATATTTTTACACTAGACTGTACCTAAAACAGTAATAATGTAAATATAGGTACTATTATTTCTCACATAGAATGTGATCACCATTTAAAATAAAATGTCCTTTTTTATTACGCCCATAGAGAATTGTACCATGTGTACTAAAGATTTGAAAAAGCACAGCGCGTAAAAAGTGAAATAAGTACGTGAGATAAGCTAAGCATCACACAATAGGCCTTTCAACAAGTGGTATTATCCTGAAGTACATACTTCAATGAACGCTTTTTAAAGACTCTATCATAGAAAGAGATGCCACTAAAAACTATTACTTTAGTAAATTTACCTACTGAATTAAAAATATATATACATATATTTGTACGCATGTCATACTATAATTGAATTCATAATAACTGAAAAAGATAATTAAAAATACTAAATATGTGAATAAAATGAGGAATTTATAGTTAACCAGCTTATGCTCGAGGCTTTTTCCGCGTGGAAAAATAAAAAAAAGGGTTAGCCTCGATCCAGTAAAAATTTTGAAAAATCCCTTCTTAGTGCACTCCATGATTCTCAAGGAATTTCAAGTCTCTAGCTACAACAGTTTAATTGTGCAACTTTCCGGGATAAAACTATACTATATCCTTCCTAGGGTCATGAACTAAGTATCTCCATACAAAATTTCATCTAAATTACTTCAGCAAAAGAGTTGACAGACAGAGTTACTTTCGTATTTATAATATTATATCCTCCTGAGTTGACATTTTTTGACAAAACTTAGCGTGACTTAAACGTGGTTAACTTGCTTTGTTATTTTAGATATTGCAAAATTCTTAGAATTCTTTATTCAATGTTCAATTTGTACTTTATAAAATACATTCGGCCGTTATTCTTAGTTAATTAGTCCTTTATAAAGTACGCGAGGACTTAGGAGGATATTAGTAAGGATAGAAAATAATGCATTTAATACAAGACTAATGTTAAAAAGCATAGTTATTACTACTTTAAACACTATATTTTGTGATTTTATAGCACCTGACCTAATTTTCGATTGGTGGAAGTAACGCAGTGCCTCTGAGCACCTCTGAACAACAAGTCTGGTTATAGTTATATAGAACATAGTTCGCAGCCCGGAAGTAATACTAAGTAAGTAATTACCCGTAAAGGGGTAAAACTGTGTTTCACAAGGGGCAACAAACAACAAAAATACTAGGTATTAGGTTTAAAGTTCGCATTGCATAGAACAGGCCAATAAAAGAACCCATTGCGGTTATATCAACGAGTCTATTCAAACTGAAACTAAACTACTACAATTGAAGTGATAAAAAAATAACCAGCAGCATCCGCTCGCGACATTTTGAAATATAAATATTTTTGGGAGTCAACATTTTTTTTTATCACCATATCGTTCGCATCAAACCTATCTGTAGAACGAGACAGGGCTACGAAACCTAACGTCACCAACGTCACATTTTCGACTGGCGTGTCTGAATATGCATATTGTTATTCTGGAAATTTATCTACAGATCAATAAAAATCATATCAAAATCAGACCCTAGCAAGCGCCTAGCAAGAGTGTCCGATCCGACAGCGTCACTCCCGCAGTGCGGCGAGCTTGTGGGGCGAGCCGCTCCGTCGGCGGGCTGCGGCCGGGAGGGGAGAGGGACATGTCCTACGACAGACAACTTTTACAGGTAGAAAGGCAAACATTGAACTTAAGTAGATTAACCTCAACGGAACGACTCACCGCAAAAGCGCTCCCGCAATTAATTATTATACGCAACAAAGGCTTAAAATTACGATTCATATTTACAAAATTTACACGAAAAATAACGCATTAAACATTTTTTTTATAGCTGAAAAACTATACACAAAGATAATTTTTTGCAATAGATTTGTATTGTTACAAACCGCGATACAAACTAAAACGCGAAACTTTTAGAAAGTTTCCTTTTTTTATATATTTCGTTACATTTCTAGGTATTTAAATAATAACTATGAGTTACAATAACTATAAATGACCTTTTTATATCGGTAGTTTGCACATCCTGCTATGAATTACCATTGAACTAATTGGGGAATTAAAAAAACTGCATGACGTCTCATATGTAGACAGTATGGTCGATGATGCAGTTTCTTTATCTCCGAGTGTCTAAGAATGCATAACAGGAACTACCCTTTATTATGTTTTACAGTGACCAAACAATGGTTGCATTCAATCATAAACATTCCTAGTTACTTTCAGTTTATCATCCATTCATCGATTGTTCCGTTCCCAGAGCAAAGACCGCGCGGTTACGGCATTTGAAGTATTACAAATGTGTAAAGACAATCGTAAACTGCCATTACCCCTTCTGGGAACGTAACATTTAAATAATATTAATTTACTACTTCTCTTTACTAGTCTAAAGTACCAAATGGAAGAACCGATTTTGTCGAAAGTAACCGTTCAGTCGCGCGGGCAAATTTGTACTCAGTATCTAGCTGGGTGCGGTCGAAGAGTTAGATGACTGCGAACAGAACGACCGGCTTCAACATTATCGGTCCAACCTCATCACTCGGTTAACATCAACCGAAATCGACTCAATACGTATTTACGTAAGATTTCCTGTTTTTATACATTACTTCATAGTCAATCGCGTTTTTATATTAGCGATATAAATATGTTGAAAAGTCATACTTTTATTTAGCAAAACAGCGTGGACGTAAACGCGATTGACGCGCTATACAAAACGAAACACTTTTTAAATACAGTTTATAACAATTTCCGTTTTCACGAAAAGTGACACTCACAACACACTCCATCCATCTAATTAACTCTACATTAGCACTGCCGCCCGATATGCGTCCAGGGGAAAGAACGCAAATAATGCTTCCAGTAGCTATGTCAGCACAGAAAGACAACAATCGGACATTATCACGTCAGTCGTACTAAACTCTACACCCACGATCTAGCATTTACATCCATACGAAAAGGACGCAACTATAGGTTACATTGAAAGGCAAAATGTATTTTTCATACGTTCTCTCAGCTGGAATGCAGAGGTTCTTACACGTTTCGACACCGTCATTGTCTACAAAATCAAATTTTTTTTTATTTAATTTAATGTTTTCTTTATGTTGACTTTATGTTATATTGTTTGTCAATATTGTTTGTTTAATTATTTAGTACAATAAAGAGTTTGTCAAGTCCTTGTCTACAAAATCTTACCTAAGCTTGGTATTAGCGCAAGATTCAGGTTATCTTATCAGTGTTGTTTGACAGACGAATCGTACTTCGAAGTCATTTTAAAGTCACAGACCACGGTGACTTTTTACGCGCCAATTCACCACATATTTTTCCCGAGGGTAGAACCATCGCATTGCTGCAAAAAGTCGCCGGGGGCTACAGCCCGTAGTCCGATTTATATGCAAGTTCGCATTCCTTATCAGCACTATTTAAATCTATGTATGTGGATGACATGATAGCGCGACTGAGAATCTTATTTCTCTCATTCATCTATCAAACAGATTGGATTGCTGTTTTCTTTACATAAGCCGACTACAGACGCCAATTACAAGACATGCGTGCAAAACGGCAGAAGATACTTTAATTGAATTGAAATTCCGATGTGCCGTGTAGACAGTTTGTCAACTTTAGCAAAATTTCTGTTTAAACGATGGTTTGGAGTTACGGCACAGCAGATGCGATCTTAGTTCGGAACTACTACATGGCAGCCGCAAATAGCTGCGCTTGTCAAGCACACAGCATTCCGTAGTCGGTTTTACAGAAGCCCTGGTCGAGACGCTTGCTAAATTAGTCCACTCTTACGTAAAAAATAGGAACAGATTTTCGCTCGCGTCGCTCGGCGTCAGCCCTCGACGGCGTCCCGGACAGGACAGATGATGACGGCGTTCGAAACGCGTAAGATCCGGCGGCTCGGTTCAGACAGAGTCTCACACGAGAGTGGGGTGTAGCGGGCGCTAGTCGAAGTCAATGTCCATGTTGTACTCCTGCCGGTCGGCGGAGTTGAGCGAGGAGGTGTCGGAGGAGTCGGTGGGCCAGCGCGCCTCCGCCTCCGCCTCCGGCTCCGCCTCCGACGGGGGCGCGCGCGTCCAGCCGGGGCCCGCGCCCGCGCGCCGCCGCGCCAGCCGCCGCAGCCGCACTTGCGGCACCGACCCACCTACACCAACACTACACCCGTACAACACCGATAATACATCTACTCGCACCCGCCCCCGCCCCGTCAGCCCGTATAGACAAGCCACGACGTAAACACTGCCCGCAGCCCATCTAGTTCTGTCTCTCTTATAATCAATAGGCCCCCAAGACACAGGTCTATACCTAGTTTGGGGGTCAGAATATTTGACCATTCCCGCGACTTCTCTGTACAAACTTTCCATACTCATTGATCATTGTATTTTGCCTCAAGTTGATTGTACAATAAATCTTTTTTTTTTATAATCTTTACGCATTTCTCTTGCGTATGTTTGAGCCACGCATTCACGTGAAGTGAAATAATGTTGGGGTAACTATATGATTTCTGAACCATACAGATCATAGGTTGTAAACGTGGACGATAACGCCCCTGGTGGGCGTTGAAAGCTTTCAGGGAAACAGGCGGCAGTAAGAGCACATAAAAAATTTGGACATGTTTCTTTATAAGTAAAAGAAAAAGAAGGAAATAAAAAAACTGGATGGTTAGCAAAATAAGTTCGATAGAAAACCTATGAAAAATGTTTAGAAAGAGACAATGTTACAGAGCCAATTACTAATATTTTTCTCGTTAGAGATAGGGGGTGCCGGGATGTTTAAAAGAAAACAAAGAACAAGATAAGGACACAGAATAAAATGTGCAATTTATAGGGATAGGTGCTCTGTACCTTCCTGCAAATAATACTGAAAAGCAGTAGTCCACCGCAACAGTTTATAAATGTTCCTGAAACTGTTCACAGGGATATCTTAATGAAACTAAGGCTTTGAGAGGATAAGAGACAGAATTTCGATGGCAGCGTGTAGTTTTTACGCCAGTAGAAGTCATCTAGGACCTTTGATCATAAGTCACACCCCTCAACATTTAGTGAATACAATTATAAACAAAATTATACACACATTTCTGTGTCGTCTTTAGCGTCAGTTACTTGAATAAACACACGCAATTAAAGTAAAAATTAGGCTTTACTCTACCCATCAAATTAGAATTAAATTAGCTGTGGAAGGGCGCAACTTCGTGAGTGAACAGATTTATACATCGGGGCGGTGACGGTAATTGGCAATATTAAGGACGTTCGAACATCTATTGTTCAACTAGATACGATACAGTATTAATGAAATGGATAGGATGACTTTTGAAACATTTTAAATAGAATAAAGATCTATTAGTCATTGCGCATCTTGACCGCTTTAATACAGCTGATAGCAGAATTGCATAAAAATACGTCCAATTTCGACAAAACTGGTTCACAACTAACTAATAATTGCTATTATGTCCGCTTTACATTGAATTTAGGATTCAGAATTATTTTAGAAATACCGTTTAACGATAATAATTGCGTCAGCCCTATGTATTACGGAAAAACCGCGAATATTTGCGATTATGAAGTAAAAATGGGGGAAATTGGGTGTATGAACCCCCCAAGATAAGCTTAGAGGTACTAGGGTGTCATGAGCCAGTAGTACTGTAGTAGTGGTACTAACTGGGCGTGGCGGAGGGCGGGCGCGGCGGCTGGGAGGCGCCGTCCTCGGAGGTGCTCTCGGAGGGCGCGTCCTCAGCCAGCAGCGAGCGCCGGCAAATGGGGCACGTCGCGTGCAGCTGCAGCCACGGCTCGATGCACGTCGAGTGGAATATGTGGTCGCACTGCAGCCGTGACACCATCTCGCCTGGAACGAATAACGGCAATGGTAAATACTACGGTTGTAATGGAAGCCTTCTTAGCTTAGCGTCATCTCCTTGGAGGCGGAAATTAACGCAGGCAAAGTTCTGTAGTTTAGCGATATATCATAACCCTTACGTTGTGTTGTAAAATTTAAACCGACATTGGTGCGCTGCGCAATATCTAACCAATCTCCTTCCCAAACAGAGCGAATGCAATAGTCAGTCAGTACCAGGCTCATATAAACGTGTAATGGCTCATCTATTTGAAAATTCTCCTAGCAAACGGAGCGACTTCCCTATTTTACGAAGCTACAAGTTACTTATACAAACGGTAATCTTTGTTTAACCGTATGCATTGAAAAGAGACTACCGCTTGTAAATTGTAACTTGTAGCTTCGTGAAATGGGTCACAGATCTCATCGCCGCGGCAGAACCAGGCTGACATAAATGCACAGCAACTCATCTACCTGGCAGTTCTACCAGCAGACAAAACAACTGGCAGGATATAGCAGTCTAAGGTACAGCAAGGATGACACTCTTTATTGGCCCGGATAATATCGACATGGAAATACCGACCCTGTTTTGGTGAGCACGCCCATAGAAACTGACATGAGCTTCTATGCACGTGTACACGAAAAACGGGGTCGGTATTTCCATGTCGGTATTATGCGGACCGATAAAGTGTCCCCCATAGCAGCAATAAACTATCATAGATGTAAGTTGCTTAATATTAGCAACTTCTCCCAGCACCGGATACAGCAATCTGTGCCACATCAGTACTAGGCAATCATAGATCAAGAGCAGCTTACCTATCTCTAACTTCTCTCAGCAAACAAAGCAACAGCCAGTCAGGACAGCAGTCTGTGCCGTGGCAGTACCAGGCAATCATATATCTACAACAGCTTACCTATCTGGAAGTTCTCCCAGCAGACAGAGCAGGAGGTATTAGCGGCGGCCTGCTCTGGCGTGAGCGCCTCGCTGGGAATGGCAGCGATCTGCTCACGCGGCAGCGGCGGCGGACCCGCGTTCTCTAATTGCCCTAGTAGCTGTGTTACCACCGCGTCCAACCCTGCAAGTTCAAGCGATCGTCTTGTATATAAAAACATAAATATTGTAACCGAATCAAAGACACCGAGTGCATAAGGAAAATCCATAGCGAAGCAATGATTTCTGTAACAGGCTATTTGGCGCTAGTATTGTGAGAGCTGTTTGGCAGCTTTGACATTGGTTATACAGCGTGTCTCATTTAGATCGGTCAGTATGGGAAAGTCTGACCCCCTTATTCATAAAACTTAACAAGCCTATGTTAACTAACAAATGCTTTGTCCCTTTCTAACAAATACAAATGTCGAAGTGACAGATAAGTACAAACGAATTTTAGCGGCATTTTAACTAAAATAGGTTTGATTGTCGTTTATGAATAAGGGGGTGAAACTATAAGACATACGAAGATCTGTTCTTAGGAACCATGTCATCGATTTTAATAACAACAAAAACTGCATTCAAACATTAAATACTTATTCTCAGTACAAATATTTAACAAGTTAATTTTGATTCTTCTTATAGACGGATCGACTTGAAATTTGGTATAGGTTACCTACATTGTAGGTTTGATGACAAAACTTAATGAAATGAAATATTTTATCAAAATAATTAAAAAAAAACAACAAGATCTTTTCAGGCACAGTAACAGTATAGATAACAGAGCAGTAGCGATGTCCCCACCTTCGCCCCCGAACACGTAGTCTCCGGGTGCGCCGACCAGCACGAAGGGCGCGCCGGCGGCGACGGCGCCCCCGCCCAGCCCCGCGGCGCCGCCCAGCGAGTACACCAGCGACTCCAACAGCGTCTCCGCGCGCCCCGTGCCTCTGCAACGTGCGAACGTATCCTCACGATACTGCTAATCCACTTATCTACCACATGTACACTACTACGACTCCTGCGTTACCAAAATTGTCTCTGGCGTTACCAAAAAATCATACTTCCAACAAGATATTTCACGGTTTAATAGGTTGAACTTACGTAGGATGGTATGTATTCATCTACACCATCTATTAAATTACAGGAAAAACATGTTTACTTACAAAAATCTGCAATTGTTTGAAAAAATTCGCGGACAGATTAGTGTCGGTAAAAAAGTTGATTGGCCCAAATACCACGTATCGCTCTACGTGTAGTTTTACACGGTTCTAACGGGTTTGTTTTATTTCGACACGAGTAAAAATTGGAAATTGGCTGAGTTTGTTAGATACGCGGATTCGCGCTATCCCCGACGACACATATACAAAAAAACACGTATCAGCATTAAAGGCTAGTACAGTCAGCTGCAAAGAAAGGGTACCCCCCTGTAATGGCGGTAGTATGGATACCGCTATGGTACCTTTTCTCTGCAGCTGACTGTACAGACGGACTGTATTCCAGCTGCAACTTAACTACCGACTGCCGACTGCCCATACATTCCAATAGCAGTCAGAGTGCAGTTGTGCCGACTGCAGTCGAACTGCAACGAAAAACGTATAGGCAGTCGGCAGTTGCGGTCACGTTGCAGTTGGAATGCAGTCCGTCTGACCTAAAATAACAAAATTCTACATTAAAAAAAAATACAAAAGATAGTCTTGTATTATGGTCACTGTGGTGTACACTACAAATTTAAGGGTTAAATACTCGAATATACTAGGGCAATTTTGTAACTGAAACGCTAACTGCACAATGCAACATCCGAACGGTTGCGTACAGATGTCGGCCCGGCACATCGACCGCCTTCACGCCTTTCTGATGCCTATAACTTCAACAGACTATCCGGCCAACGAAATTGTTGACAGGCTGCTTGAGGCTGCTTCTGGTCGAGCCTGCAGTTCAAGATTCGCAACGTTATTCGATGAGGGTTTCTAATTATGACAGATCTATACTCCATTTATTTTAACATTTGAAACTTAACGGTAAAATTTGCACACGTTTTTAAATGAAACAATTAAACTATTTAAAATTATGTTAATATCTATGATAAAATATAAAAAATATCGCTAATAAATGTAGATGTGGGTATTTCTAGTCAATTTGTGTTCGAAATACCGAAGAACGTGTGTAAAAATTTGACCGTTACTTCAAATCGTAAATTAAATGGAGTATAGTATCGTAAACTCCGTTCCGACAACTTATACATTTGCATCACGCTTGTGATTGGTTAAATAACTACCTAAATGAGCCAATCGCAAACAAGAGTGAAACATCAAGTGGACATCTAGAACGCAATCTAGATATTTCGCCGGTCAGGAAACCATAAATATGGTGTTTTGGGATCATTTCGAGATTCTCGTGGAAAGGGAAAACATTTTGAAGATGAAACTACCGTGAGACTTACTCATATTAAATGATATTGTAACGGATAACTCACGTCTTAAATCGAGTTTAGCTCGATTTGTTTCAGGTTATTTATTTTTTATTTGGTATTCACTTGAAGGGCTACGAAATAGCCTGAAACATGTCGAGCTAAACTCGATATAAGACGTGAGTTATCCGCTACAATATCATTTAATATCAAGGAAAGCATTCCTTTAGTTGGCGCTGAATTCGAATCGGCAAGTGAATCTAATAAGACAGCTAGAGACTTATGTCCTCATCTCAAATGTATCAGGGTATTTCCACGAGCGTCCCAACCGCTGTCAGTCCCTTGCCTGAGATTTTAAGAATTGGAAGGCAGATTGTTTTTTAATTATGACGTAAATAGCTTCTGTACTCAGGGCATAATCTATTTCGTTACAAAAATCAATGCATATGAATTATTTACTTCTTAATATAAACAGCTAGGGACTGACAGCGGTTGGGACGCTCGTGGAAATACCCATCAAGTATGTGGGCAACAGTCTGACTTACCGAGGTCTGCCGCCCGACATGAGGAAAGCCAGGTCACTCAGCATGGGGTGGCTGTTGCTCTGGAAAACAAACGCATTACCATTATTTTTTAATCTATTTACAGTCTTACACCAGATCAGCGTAAACAGTCTTCTCAAGGCCCTTTTTAAATTATTCCAAGCAAATCGATCCAGTAACACGACACGGTGCTCGACCGATCTCGTCTCCGCAATATGTCGCTACTGGAACGATTTTACTGGATTAATGTAACCATGGTCTAATATCAGTGTCCCCACCTTTTGGGTAATTTACCCTAAATATTGGGTATTTTTACTCGTTTAGGGTATTTTTGGGGTAGAAAAATACTTAGGATATTTTTTAGGGTAAAAGTTTTCGAATAAAATGAAAGAATTCAAGAAAAAAAAACTGTAGCTGACATAGAAGCCAACTATTATGAATGCATTCCAATAATGTTTCAAAACGGTTTAGTAGTTTAGCTATTAGATTATTTATTTAAAAAATATTTAGGGTAAAAAATAAATAAAAGTGCCTAATTAAGGGCAATTTAGCGTAGCGTTAGGGTAAAAAAATATCTGAGGTGGCAACACTGCTAATATAACTCCGTAACCGTATTCAGATTCACACGCGTGTATGCAAAGCTAACGGCGCGTCCATGTCCATGGCGTCCAACACCTATATTTTTATTAACTGATACAGAGTACGACAAATAATTATTTTTGACCGTAACAACTTAGGGCGTTCGTAAACTAACAAATAACTGCCGCAAGCATAACATCCTTCCGAATTTCCATCAAAAAATAATGAAGACTCAGTGACACAATCCCACGACGTTTATGAGTTTCATTCGTAAAAAAAAAATCGCTATTTTTTTCAGGTACAAAAGGCAAAAGGTTAGTCAGGGAAGATTACTTGCAAAAAATGTGGTCATAAATGTTATCAGTTAATTAGTGACGTAGGGTATGATGCAAAATGACAAAGTCGATATCAAGGTCGACGCTATTTATATTTATTTGCTCAGCGTGAGACGCACATGGCGGTATGTTCATTGAACCAGTTTTTATACAAGTAATAATAGGTGTGACGAGAGATGTGTTACATTATAATGCTGGCTGACACTGGCATGCTTTAGTTTCCATTTGATTGCGGCACCTATGATTTAGAATTTTAATTTCTCTACGTTTTTGATGAGCTTCTAAATTGATTTGTCAAATTTTGATTATATTACTGCAGCTAGTGTTACTGTGTAATAAATATTCATGAATGAGACAACAGGAGTAAAAAGATAAGATACAAATGCTGAAGGGAAATCAAAAGTGGAAAAGTCTATATCATCACATCAACAATCTATAATTATCATTCGAGCTGAGATTAATTTCGCAAGTCAAGTGGAAATTGAATTTTAGGTAGTGTAAGGTATATATGCAAGTTACTTTTAATTTTCAAAATGATATCTAATTGTTAGTTATTCTTTAACATTTTTAGTATACCAATAAACTTTTATTTTACTAAAAAGACAGTATTTTTATTGATAAAGAAAATGGCAAGCCTGCAAAAGATAAGCAATCACAGAGTTAGGTATTTCTCACACTTACTGATAACAGTTATGTGGATACACATCATTGGTAGGTATATGTTTACATTTATGAAGTGTTTATAATTTAAATAAATGCATGTGAGGTGGACTAGTTGTTTCTAGAAAACTAAAGATTTTTAATGGATTTATTGTAGGGTACATATTCATGCAGGAGATCTTTGTGGCAAGTGATATGGATGTTTGTTTTAATTGATTGCAAAAAATTAAGAAAATAAGTTTTTGACTCAATTCTAATAGTATTACATAAAACCATGGTGCCAATCAAAACACCAAGAAAGTGACTGTAAATCACACTAGAAGAATTACTACTGACTGATTTCACATCAACTCAACAAGCAAATTATGTTTTGATAAAAAATAAACAAAAAATACCAATCAAATACACACTAAAGTGCAACAATAAAGAGCAAAACTTAAATAATAACTACAATATGTTTGAATACAGAAACAATTTTGTTTCAAATTTGTTTTGTTTTTCATTTATTTTTTACTGCTTCTTATTGGGATTTATTTAAATGTTTAAAACTTCAAATGAAGTACATTCAGCATCAGTTAAATTGTTTAAAAATATCTTGTGATGTTTACACATTTCTGCCAGTGACTCAGTACTAATAACACCAGCCACATCTTCCAATTAGAATGAAAAATAAGTGGATGAGATGAGCTCTTACCCCTCATCATTTTGTAACTGATATTTCCCCTTTTTTGTCCCTAAAAAAGACCTGGAACCAAATAGAACTCTTGCCTTGTCAAGGGCCTGTCATGTGAATTAATCTTACCCACATGTAGCATAATATTTTGTGTAAATTATAATTACCTTGAAGACTGTGAAAGTCCTGCAAGGGAAATAATCAGTAATAACCGTCATACTTGGGCCAAATCATCTGAATCATCTAAATTGCTCATGTCTGCATCACTGAAGTCATCTCCGGAGAGAGCCGAGCTCTCCGCCTCACTCTCCAGCTGTTCAATGAATCCACTTGCGCAATATGGACATCTGTAATCCTGAAATCATATAATTTGTTTGTTTATAACACAGGATAATTAAAAAAAATATTAATTCTGCCTGATTGGGATGGACAGGAAAAAAGTTGAATTACTTTCTTTATGAAAAAATGTCTGTGTCTTATTAGATACATATTGTAAGATAATAACTAGTAAATGTTTTCCATAACCAACCTAGAACATTTAGAATTTGTTCCATGTCCATAAATAGTTTCTACATTATTGACACTCGCATGATGTAATTTTGTACAATTTGTTGAAAATGAAACGAAAAGCACTAAGAAACTAGCGGCTTGGCTACTACGCCTGATGCAGTGACATGGACTCGAAGAGACACCGATATTAGTCACTGAACGCAGTTTAACTTTACCGACGAAATAACAATAGGAAATGAACTTATTTTGACCTTGGCCGGTAGTGCCACGAGCTCCGAATGCGGCGGTATGTATTTAGACCGCGTTATAATGGTAAAAATAACTTTGCTATTGATTTTTACCTGCAAAACATCCTCAAATTCGACGTTACACCTGTGGCAAAAGAAGCGAGCGGAAGGTCTCCGCTCCACCAGAGCATCAGCCATTCCCTGGTTTTGTTCACAGCTTTACTGGCAGTTAGATAAACGATTTTATTATAAATGCAAGGACTATTCTTTCAAATAATGAACAAAAATTTATCAATCGCCATTTTTTTGAGACATGCACAATCCAACTTTTTTTGAATGAATGAAAAACTAGTGATGTCTTCTGCCGTTCAGTCCAGTTGGAATAGAAAGAAAAGTTGTATGATAATTACAACACTATTATTTTTTCTCCATGGCTAGCTCCATGGTCTTCTTTTCTTTACCTGTGACAGTAAAGTGGTTAGTACACGAACGAACTGCTCGACAACTATAAATACCTAGATTTTTCCAATTAGTTTTACACAACGAAGGCTATTTATTTTCTTTCGGAAAATTTGATGCGTTAGAAAATATAATCAAAAATAAAACTAAGATTAATTCAATTGGGATTGGGAACAAGTCACAACACATACAGTAAATTTAACATTGGCAACATCATAGTTTAGTTATCTGTCGCTGTCGCTGTCGTTTCGTTGCATATTGGGGCATGGGAATGGGAATTTTGGAACTATTTGTTTATTCTCGCCAAGTCCTAGTGCAGGTTTTCCTTTTACGGAATTATTATTAATGTCGAATACTTAAGTATTATGTGCAGCTTTTTGTTTTGGCCAGTGATAAGGACCAATGGATCGAATATCAGGTTCTAACAAATTATGTTTACGGGGATGATTGTTATCAAATCTGTGTGAATTCCACACAAATCATGTGAAATATTGTTATTGCTATCTAATTATAGTCCACGGCGATATGTATTGCAGTTGTGTATATTTCTAGTGAAAATAATATAGTGATTTAAAATGAATGAGAAAAATCTAGCTGGAAATTTCAAGAGCTACATCAATGTATCTCCAAAGGTAACAAACATATTTTATATTAGCTAAATTTAATTCCCGAAAGTGTAGTAAAAATGTAGTATTCGATGTTTTATTCTGTGATGATTGGAACATATTAAGTATATAAGTTACATGTGAAATAAAAAATATCCTAAAAATAACATAACTTACCTACATGAAATAAAAAAAAACTTATATAAAATAAAAATAGAAACTAAAACAAATTTAATTTATTTCTTTGACCATTTTACATCGGGATAACACACCTGTCGGTCCAGTACCTGCTTCTTCAAACAAACAGGGCAACATATTTCTAATTTGAAAATAATGTTTATATTTTAGATGTGAGGAATAGTCAAAAAGTTCAATGAATAATATTGTATGTCATGTTGCAATGATTTTAACACCTTGTAATTTCTAATGTAACTTATCTTACTGTTATATTACAATGAAACTATTCCATGTTATAACAGTTGTTCATATTGGGTGTCAATATAGTTGTTGTTGTAGCAAAAATTCTATATCAGTTTAGAGGTCATTTATTTATTTAATTAAATATTTCTTTTTAGAATAAAGGAGAGAAAAATGGGTCAGTTCAAGAGGTGAATCCAAAACTTTTAAATGGTAAGTAGTAATAATCTTAAAATAATATATTATTATGATTATTCTATGTCATACTCTTTATTCAACTGCATAAAATGGGATTACTTTTTCAAATTGGTAATTTCCAACACTTTGTCGGCATGTTTATCAGTATCAGAACCAGTTATTAAATTGTGATGTTATTGTATAGACTGTTGTCATCACTAACTCTGCTATCCTACTACTGGGTACAGGCCTGCTCTCAGAATGAGAGGGTTTGGGCTGTAGTTCCCATGGGGTTCAAGTACAGAGCGGGAACTTCACTTCAAAACATTTAATTCAGATGATGTCCATAAGTCTATACAACCATTACTCAGCAGTTTTGTACAGGTTTCTTCACACTGTTCCTTCATGATAAAGCACATGATAAATTTCAAATGTAATTTAGCACATTTTGCTAAAACAGGCACATGCCCTGATTTGAACCCACAATGTTTTGCTTGTGAAGCCATGGATAAACCCACTAGGGTTGGCTACAGCTGTTAACTAAGTGTTGTAGTTGTAAAATAAATGCATCTTTGGATTGATGTTTTGATAATCTCTGCTGGCCTCCGTGCCAATGGTGTTGGCATTTTGGTGGCATCAACTGAATATGAGATACTCCTATGTTTAGAAATTAAGCGCATATGTCTGTGCCTGTACTTTTTAGATTTTTTTTTTACTTTTGAGTTTGTACTGACCCAGTCTGAGAATAAATAATTATGGTTTAAAAAATCACTAGATTTCACTAGTAGAAACACCCAACATTAAAAATAAATGCAACATTTACCTCTTTAATATAATTATTATATTACACATATAGACAAGCTTTAATTTGTTTGTAGTATTTCCTGTGGTTTCACTAATTATAAAAACTCACCTATTGTACACAAATTATGAGATTTTTTTTGTTGATGTGTACACACATTTTAAACCATGTTTTTGTAAATTTTATATATATATTTTTAGTTTTGAACAGAGAGAACAATTAAATTTAAAAAGTGTAATTTATGATTTAGTTTAATACTTTCTATGTAGGAGAGCAATACCAGTAATTATCCACTTTAATAACTCTGACATCATTCGGTTTATCTTGTCTTGTCTAGACAGGTCTGTCTCATAATGATCATTCAGTACCTGCTCCCTCATCAAATGAATCATTTATATACATACCTACTTTGTCTTAGTGAGGATTACTTGTATAATAATAAAGAATGAAACCTCAGATAAAATTATCTTCTTTTAACTTGCCTTCATGGGTCCTACCTAACCTAATCTAATTGAAATTAGACCTTATTGTCGTTTTTTTGATAGATTTTGTCACATGTCAACCCTATCCATCCATACCCATCTTAAGCCTCTAGGTTGGCAACGCATCTGCAATCCCCCTAATGTTGCAGGTGTCTATGGGCGGTGGTGATCTCTCACCATCAGGAGACCCACTTGCTCGTTTGCTATCCAGTCGAATAAAAAAAAACCCTAATTGAAATAAACCTTAGTGTCGATTTTGATAGATTTCAATAAATGTCGACCAGATGCCATATTTTCTAACACAGACGTAACTTGCCCTTTAAGGGCTCTAATCTATTTAAAATAGACCTTATTGTCATTTTTGGATGGATTTCGGTAAATGTCGACCCTAATCTAATGGAAATAGACCTTAGTGTCCTTAGTGTCCTCTTTTTATAGATTTCTATAAATGTCGACCAGATGCTATATTTTCTTACACAGATGTATCTTGATATTTTGAGGGTTCTAATCTGATTGAATTAAACCTTAGTGTCGATTTTGATAGATTTCGATAAATGTCGACCAGATGCCATATTTTCTAACACAGATGTAATTTGATCTCTAAGGGTTCTAATCTAATTGAAATAGACCTTAGTGTAGTCTTTTGATAGCTTTTGATAAATGTCGACCAGATGCCATATTTTCTGACACAGATGTAACTTGACCTCTAAGGGTTCTAATCTTATACAAATACACCTTAGTGTCGTCTTTTGATAGATTTCGATAAATGTCGACTAGACACCATATTTTCTTATATAGCTTCCTAAACTGCATCACGATCACGACACCCTGGTGCGTCGTGGCTAGGGAATGCAATTACCGGTCAAATCTCATTACCGGTAAATTACCGACTACAGTAGGCCAGTACCGGTTAACCGGTAAATTACCGGTTTTAGGTTTATTGATTCTAAAACTTGTAAATATTGTAAAATTGTGTATATTTTTAAGTGATATGCTAAGACTATGCTAAGCTTATCAATTCTATGAAGAATAATTTGAAAAAAATAGTAAAAAATTTAAAAGTTACAAAACTAACATAACATCAAAATCACACTAAACTCGCTCAAAGTTGTGAGTGTGAGAAAGTGTTAATTCTGTGTAGTTATTAATTGTTCTTCTTAAATATAAGAACTACGTTCTTGTCAATGAAGTAATCGCCTCTCTGCACGGTCTTCGGCCAGCTGTTTGACATCCTGATATGAGACAACACCCAGTTTCTCCTTCACCTGGTCAAAATAGGTCAATCTTGGTCTTTCTCTGCCTCGTCTTCCTTCCACGTTTTCTTCCAGCAGGTTTAAAAATAAATTGTTGTGTCGTACAAGTGTCATATCATATTTCCCCTTCTGCAATTTATGGTCTCCAACCAGTAAGTTTCTTTTATCAGTTAGGTATTAATTACACTATACCGAAGACATTCCGGATGTCAGCCTGTACGAGATTAGTATGGCCCTCAAACAGCTCAAGAATGGCAAAGCCCCGGGTGACGACGGAATTACAGCCGAACTCCTGAAGGCGGGTGGTAAACCAGTCCTTAAGGGCCTTCAGACGCTGTTAAGTTCCGTCCTCCATCAAGGGAGAACGCCGAAAGCATGGAACAGAAGTGTGGTGGTGCTCTTCTTCAAAAAACGTGATAAAACCTTGATGAAGAACTATAGACCCATCTCACTTCTGAGCCATGTTTACAAGCTGTTTTCCAGGGTCATCACGAATCACACGCACAAATCGAAAAAACGAATCAACGAATCACGAATCGTCTCGCACGCAGGTTTCACGAGTTCCAGCCTCCCGAACAAGCCGGTTTCCGAAAAGGTTACAGTACCGTAGACCACATACATGCGTTGCGGCAGGTTATACAGAAGACCGAAGAGTACCTCCCCCTTTGCCTTGCAGTTGTGGACTACGAGAAAGCCTTCGATTCGATCGATACTTGGGCTGTGCTACAGGCTCTCCAGCGGTGCCAAGTTGGCTACCGATATATCGAAGTGTCTATATCGAAGGGTCATGTCTAATATTCATGTAGTGCCAACTCCCGTAATAGTCGGAGGCTCTGCTCTCGAAGTTGTTGACGACTATGTATACCTAGGACAGACGGTCCAGTTAGGTAGGTCCAACTTCGAGAAAGGATCACTCGTCGAATCTGACTCGGCTGGGCAGCGTTCGGGAAGCTTCGCAGTGTTTGAAGTTAAAAGTCTCTGACCAGTGTGTGTTGCCAGTGATGACATACGGATCTGAGACGTGGGCGCTAACGATGGGCCTCATGAGGAAGCTCAAAGTCACTCAAAGGGCTATGGAGAGGGCTATGCTCGGGGTTTCTCTGCGGGATAGAATCAGAAATGATGATATCCGCAGTAGAACTAAGGTTACTGACATAGCCCGAAGAATTGCGAAACTGAAGTGGCAGTGGGTGGGGCACATTGCACGCAGCGATGGGGTCAAAAGGTTCTCAAATGGCGTCCGCGGACCGGGAGACCATTCGATGGAGCGACGACCTGGCTAAGATCGCGGGATCGCAGTGGATGCGAAAAGCACAAGACCGGTCTGAGTGGAGAGCCTTGGGGGAGGCCTATGTTCAACAGTGGACGTCTTTCGGCTGACATGATGATGATGATTAATTACATATTGTGTAATAAATAGAGGTAAAATAAGGAATTGTCCTTATTTTAACATCTTAATTGTTTTTAATAATCAACAACTCATCATCATCATTCTACTGCTGGACATAGGCCTCTCCATAGACTTTTAGTTGATTCGGTTGGAAGCGATCTGCATCCAACTTGTATCCGCGGTTTTAACCAGGTCATCCATCACGTTGGTGGACGTCCTATGCTGTGCTTGCCGCGTCAGGACTACGCAGTCTTTAATCGGGAACTTTTCGACTCCAAAGCCTATCTGTTCTCCATGATATATGTTCCCATATTGCCACTTCAACAAGCTAATTTGCTTGGCTACGTGCGTCGGTGACCCTCATCCTTCTAAGTATCTCTTCATTTCGACTACAAAGTTCGAAAATCAAAGTTCGTATCGGATCGTGTCTCTCACTCTTGTATTAAATATTATAAGCGTCAGCGGGACGGCAAGATACGAGGTTCGAATTCTGTACTTCGTAGTATAGGGCTTGAGGCTACGGAATCGCAGAAGAGACTCAAGCACCGCTCATGTTTCGACCGAATCAAAGGTTTTCTCTTCGTCCACAGTGTTAGGCATAGCGGCTGGTTATACCTATTCCGTTTTCTGTACTATGACTTAGCCGCTATGTATGCATTTGGTCTACAGTAGGTATATGGTCTATGTTATTACCCTTCTTGAAAAACACAACCACCACGCACTAGTTCCATACTTTTGGCGCTGTACCTTTAAGGAAGACGGAGTTGAAGAGCCTCTACCGGACTTTAAGAACCGGTAATCCACTCGCCTTCAAAAGCTCTGACCTGATTAGGTAACGAAACGACCTCTCCTGGCACCTTGTTGTTCTTAAGCTCTTTATGGGCCATTTTAGGGTGTATTTATGTTTTATTATTATTTATTTATTTATATGTGTAAGGAGTATTCGTAGACAGCGGTGTGAAAAATCGACATATTTCAATGCATTTTTGATATATTATTATTTCGGTAAAAAACCGGTTTTAGGTTTGATTTACCGGTAATTTACCGGCCCATTAAACATGCCGATTTACCGGTTAACCGGTTAACCGGTTTGCATTCCCTAGTCGTGGCTCTGCCCAGAGAAGTCGCTACACTGTTAAAAATTTCTGTAGTAATTTTACAAAGAAAGTGTTGGAAGTTTTTACGCACAACAATAAAGTAAAAATATAATTCCGTTTTGTAAATTTACAATACAATTTATTTCAACTCAATTTCGAAAAATTACAAAACATTTGTTGAAATTTACCAAACGACTATCGGAAATTCGTTTAGCAAAATTACAATACAAACAATGTAATTTTGCCAAACAAATTCTGTTGAAAATGGTTTGCAATTTTAAAATGATGTGTTGTAAATTTTCAACTCATTATTGAAAAATTACAAAACATTTGTTGAAATTTACCAAACGACTATCGGAAATTCGTTTAGCAAAATTACAATACAAATAATGTAATTTTGCCAAACAAATTCTTTTGAAAATGGTTTGCAATTTCAAAATGATGTGTTGTAAATTTACAACTAGAACGGGGTTGACGATGCGACGGAAACGACAAATATAATTATACGGTTTATTAGGCAAACTTCACTTACAACTGAGTGGTTTTATAGTATTCACTCAGAGAACAGCAGGCGTTTCGAGCGAGACACCGTACTGCAATCAGAATCGTACTATGTTCAGAATTATATTGGAAGGTGTTCAATAACTTGAATGCAGCCAACCAAGTATAATGCTGTCCCTAACAAAAGACAACAAACGTTAAGTAAGCCGCGGTAGTCACAATTCTAAGGTTACACATCGTTAGCGAGTTTATTTAGGGAGCAGCGCCATCTATCGGTGCACTCCCGTACTACACAACGTAATTAATTTCAACTCATTATCGAAAAATTACAAAACATTTGTTGAATGGTAGCAAACTTTGGGTAGAATTACAATACGTAATGCAATTTTCAAATTTGTGTTACAAAAATGATAAAATAGTTTGCAGATTCTTAATAATTTCATTCTAATTTGAGTTTCAACATATTTTCAAAATTTTATAAAAATAGTATAGTAAATCAAATTACAAACAATTTTTGTAAATTTTAAATCTTTTTGCCCGAAATTAATCAAAAGTTTAACAAAATTACAATACGTGTCAGAAAAATAAAAACTTATGGTAGAATTATAATACGTATTGTAATTTTCAAATTTAAGTTACAAAAATAATAAAATTATTTGTAAATTCTTAATGATTTCATACTAATTTGTGTTTCAACTTTTTTTGCAATTTCATAAAAAAACTATTGTAAATCAAAATACAAAGAGTTATTCTTATTTTCAAATCATTTTGTTCAGAATTAATCAACAGTTTTAGAAAATAACAATACGTGTTAGAAAAATAAAAACTTTCGATAGAATTATAATACGTATTGTAATTTTCAAATTTGTGTTACAAAAATAATAAAATTATTTGTAAATTCTTAATGACTTCATAGTAATTTGAGTTTCAACATTTATTCGTAATATCACAAAAAAGTATTGTAAATCGGATTACAAAGAATTTTGGTAAATTTACAACCTTTCATTAGAAATTCACCAACAGTTAGGAAAAATTACAATACGTGTAGGGTTATTGCATAAAGCTTCCAAAATTACAACTCATTATAGTAAGTTCCTTCACATGTCTTGTAATTTTACTCAAATTGTGTTATGTTTTGTATTAGTATACGTTGATTTGGAATTTTGCTGATATTTGTTTTGTAAAACAATTGTAATTTTACAAAAAATTTTAACAGTGTATGCTGTACACTCTCGCTTGGATCTCAACCTATCTCGGTACCAAATGTGTAGTCAAGACATAAAACTCATCACCAGACGGAACTAAGCTTATTAATTTACATACGTAATTTTATGACTATTTTATTTATATGAGTTAGGTTAGCCTGGCTAACCCCAAAGCTTTAAGTTATAGGTTAAGTACAATGAAAATGTAACCTTCTGCTGCTTAGCACAATGTTCAATTTCAATGTGCTATAAATTAAATCTCCGTGTTTAAATCGTGAGCCGGTGATTTGATAATGCATTACGATGGTGCGCTCATTTCGTATGCGTTGCGCGTGCTTAACTGTACCACCTCTCCATTTATGATATCCTGGTACTTCAGCCCAGGAAACAGCGGAAGTAGCGTCCCAGTGCTAGTCATAAGCTGGCCGCCACTGGGAGCTATGGGTGTGCTAAGACGAGGTAGGTTTTTATTTAATGTCATATCATATTAATGTTATGTTAACTATGAGGTTTATGTTACATACCTACTTTCACTTGCGCACTTATCATAAATTTGATAGGAGCGAGAGTGAAATTTGCATATTAAAAGGTTATCAGTTGCTGTTTGTTGTACCTAAGTGTCAGTGATAAATTAACTCTAGTCTAGAAAACAAATGTTCCGAACACAAGGTCCTCATAAGACTATATTGCTGTCTGCTTGCAGATGGCTTGCAGTCCAGTGTGTACCTAGTGTAAAAACAAGCAAGCACCGTCAGGCGTGCAAATTGGATTTTATTTGCAATCACGGAAATTTAATTATTTTTCGGGTGGTAGAAGAGGTACTTGTAAAACGAATTTGTAACAGAATCGCTTCGCTTCCCGCCTACAGCAGGCAGGCAGAGGGGTTCCCAATTTATACGAAACAATACCGATATTTGACGCTACTTAGGTATTCTTCAGAGATAAAATGTAAAAAGTGCGCTACAGTTTTTCCCCTGAAACTGGAGGTTCTTTCTTAGCGTTGTTTGCTCATGTTCGTGTTTTTGTTTCGGCGCGTGAGTCAGTGCAGTTTCACGGCCGCGCTTGCGCAATGCGAAGACTGATAAAAGAAGTTAACGGTTCAGTGCTCTTGGCGCCCCTGCGGCCCTGGTAGCTCGACGAAGGTTAGGCTACAGTTTCTTCGGATCTAATTGTTAGGTGAAAAAGTTAGAAAGACAAATCAGGCAGAGACAGTATATAAGCACAGTGTAACAAAATATTCTTTAGACTTTGGAGATAGGTACAGTTACCAGACTAATATCTTACACAACAAAGCGTGCGGAGGACGTGTCAGATATTTTTGCACACTCCGCTGTGGCAAATATTAACACGTTCGGCCTCAGTGACACAACGTCTGTGACTTTTTTAGTTCTTACTCCTATGGCAGTGACACGTATTTGTGACTGATGTGGGATATGCGCTATGCCTAGCGTAATAAATAATAATAATAAATAAATATCACGGGACAATTCACACCAATTGACCTTAGCCCCAAAGTAAGCTTAGCAAAGCTTGTGTTATGGGTACTAAGCAACGGATAAACATAATTATATAAATAGATACATACTTAAATGCATATTAAACACCCAAGACCCGAGAACAAACATTCGTATTTTTCATACAAATATCTGCCCCGACACGGGAATCGAACCCGGGACCTCAAGCTTCGTAGTCATGTTCTCTAACCACTAGGCCATCTGGTCGTCTTAGAGCTTAGTGGATCGCATTCGGCTCCAGCAACGTTCCGCTAAGCCCTTACACTATGCCAGCCTTTAGGAGGTACGAATTATTTTGACGCGACATGCGTGTCACTGGCATAGGAGTAAGAACTAAAAAGTCACAGACATTGTGTCACTGGCACCAGAACATATTACGTCTGTGACACGTATACGTGTCACTGGTATTGAAGTGACTGCTGTGGGATATGCGTCGGCATAGCGTAAGAGCCTATTGGATCTACTAATGCCAGGTGACTGTACATTTCTCTCCGTCTCCACTAAATTATTTGTATATAACATCTTATTAATTTACTAGCTGTTACCTGCAAGTCCCGCGACTTGTGTTTATTTACCGTTATCCCGCGGGAACTGAGGGCCTACTCCGAAATTCGAAAATCGAAGTGTCGCACCGTTCCTCTGACGCTTATACCACAGAGAACATAATATACAGAGACACCACCTAGTACAAGCAAACGGTATCACCCTAATACTGGCTATACAACTGGCTATTTTTCTTTTCTTTATTTTACAATAGAAGGCACCACTGAGAACACAAATAACACGATACCTATATGCCATCTAGCGAGACACTAATGATACGGGTGTCGCTTGTTAGCCCAATATATAGCTTGACTAGGACATGACAGGGTTGGTAGATGGCGCTACGTTATATAACCTACTCACGGCCGCTGGTCAGTGCGTAAGCAATCGAGGTTTCGTAGATCCAAACCTATTCGTAATCTGCTGAAAACGCTGTCAGCCATTTTAGTTTATAGATTATCTACAGCTTAGGGCTATACTACGAAACTCAAAGTTCGTATCGTACCGTCCCTCTCGCTCTCGTATTAAATAGTTTAAGTGTCAGAGGGACCGCACGACACGAACTTCAAGTTTCGTAGTAGAGTAGTGACGATATGTAGTTTTAATTTTTTTTTATTCGACTGGAAGGCAAACGAGCAAGTGGGTCTCCTGGTGGTAAGAGATCACCGACGCCCGTAAACATCTGCAACATCAGGGGTATTGCAGATGCGTTGCCAACCTAGAGGCCTAAGTTGGAATACCTCAAGTGCCAGTAATTTCACCGGCTGTCTTACTCTCCGCGCCGAAACACAACAGTGCAAGCACTGCTGCTTCCCGGCAGGATTAGCGAGCAAGATGGTGGTAGCAATCCGGGCGGACCTTGCACAAGGTCCTACCACCTGCTATTATGCGATTATGCAATTATAGTATATAAATATAAGTGTTGTGTAGTGTATATACTTGGTTTGGTGTTTTTCAAAATCCTCTAATATCTCAGATACGGTGCGTCCTAGCTCAAAAATAGCCAAATTTTCAACCCCCTCCGAAGCCCACCCGCTACGGGACTACCCCGGACCCAACCCCAAAATTTCATCCCTCCCCCCCACTTTTAGCACATTGACCAGCCTAACCAGACCCCTGATCCAAGGGTAGCAAAAACTTCCAGGGCCTATAGCTCCGGAACGGGGCTACTCCGAAACACGACGTTCGAAGTTCGTATCGTGCGATCTCTCTCACACTTATACTATTTAATACGTGAGCGAGAGGGATCGCACGACACGAACTTCAAGTTTCGTAGTAGAGTAGTGACGATATGTAGTTTTAATTTTTTTTTTATTCGACTGGAAGGCAAACGAGCAAGTGGGTCTCCTGGTGGTAAGAGATCACCGACGCCCGTAAACATCTGCAACATCAGGGGTATTGCAGATGCGTTGCCAACCTAGAGGCCTAAGTTGGAATACCTCAAGTGCCAGTAATTTCACCGGCTGTCTTACTCTCCGCGCCGAAACACAACAGTGCAAGCACTGCTGCTTCCCGGCAGGATTAGCGAGCAAGATGGTGGTAGCAATCCGGGCGGACCTTGCACAAGGTCCTACCACCTGCTATTATGCGATTATGCAATTATAGTATATAAATATAAGTGTTGTGTAATGTATATACTTGGTTTGGTTGTAGCACTTTATACCCAGAATAAAGAGTTTTTACCTTACAAATAATCCACGAAAGTTGTTGCTCCAAACACGGTGGTATTTATGATCACTGAGCAACACGGAACCACGGCACGTTCGCTTTGGGCGCACACATGATCGCGGGTGGTATTCATCTGTTCTTTGGAATATCTCCAGCGGTTTCATCGCAGCGAATTTATATAAACAAACCCAATATTTTGGTCTGGACTTTTCATTTTGGCTCAGGGGAAAGTTTGACAGATCGGGCGGCGGCGTTCCGTTCCTCGTGGTCTCGCGACTGTCAAAGGGATAGGCACTTGTTTTGTTTCTTTTTAGGTTAAGAGTTTGGGTAATAATTTTCGTTACAGGTTCACGCCTCTGTTTGTTTGTTGTTTTTGACATTTATTAGGAAGCCGGTTAGCGAAATATTTTATACACTGGCATGTCAGCTTCGATCCGTCGCATGCGTGAAATGGACCGGGTCACTGGACTCGGGCAATTGTTTGCCGTCATGCTTGTTCAATGAATTTTAGTCTATGGCCGGTGTTTGTTAACATATTTTGTTTTTACATTTTATGTTCATTATAACATAAAAAATTATGGTATTGTTCGGTATAAACGAATAACAGTTGTTGATAATTCTATCTACGGTAACTTCGTAGTTACATATGGAAATCTCTCTATGGTTTGTTTTTTTTTTTTTCTTTAGTGGCGAGATGAGGAGATGAATTCTGGTCTGTCATTGCTCAGATTTGTTCCGCGACGAGCGGACAAGCCTTATTTCTTTTTATCCCGGCGCGGAAATGGGTAAGTTTCCTAGCCTAGTATTCGTTTGTGTAGATCTGTTCGATGAATTGTCAAAATGTATTTTTCTTGTTATAGGATCCGTCGGTACATTTGCGCGACGAGGCATGCTGACGCCATCTTGGGCGTAATTGTTTCATATTAGAGGTGAGTTGTATGATGGTCTACACGGCCGTTATATTATCGGTATTGCGTCGCCGGCTGCCGCGGTGATAATCCGTGTTTTTTTTTTACAATGACGGTTTCTTTCCAGCAGCGCCGTGTCGACACACAATGAACCTATGAAGGCTGATGTCTGACGGTCTACTGGAAGACAAAAAGCGGTCTGCGGTGATCCCGTAGCGACTCGTCTTCCTCTTTTAAAGAAAAACCCCTCGGGTAAGTCATCCGGACATTTTTTTATGTGCTTTGCCGTTGCGTCACCTACAAGTCTACCCTCTATGTAAATTTCTTAATGCTAGTTTTTTAATTGGAAATAATATTGTTCCAGGGTTTTTTTTTTTCTCCCTGAAATGTCCATCATCACTTCTGGTCCAGTTCCTGGTTCCGGATTCGCCGGCACACTTCCTGGGTGGCATCGAGTACTGAATTCCGTCCTCTACTTATAGCATAGGAGCTGGGTAGTGTTATCTCTTTCCGTATGAACTAGATGCTTTCCACGTAAGTTTTTTTTAAATTTGTATTCTGTGCCCCGGTGTGACCGTGATGATGAGTATACTCTTGTAAACTAAATTACACTTTAAGGTGGTAGACCTGATTGTGCTAAGGTCGAGTCGGGTCACGAACCACCGCTCCGTACCCAATGTACGGAGTAGCCGATTACCTTCAGCACCGAGGCATTCCATCTGCGACCTCAAATTCTTGTAGTGGGGAAAGTATTAAGTACGCCGTTCTCCGCTAGGTGTCTTCTTACTTGAACCATGATTTAACAGTTCCCCCCGTTATGGCAGGAACTACCAATTCCCTTGACGTTCTCTCTCACCCTCGGTTGGAACTAAAAAGCCACCGAGTACCCAATCTTATCCTAACTTTTATTTTTTAATAACGCGCTGACGTGTAATTTGCAAAGCTTAATCTTTTAAATGAATCTATCTCAATTTTAAATCCAAGGTGTCACAACCAGTGGTAAAATCTATACTACTATTCGATATAAGTAGTTTCTATCTAATTTCTACTAAGAAAATTTATACTATTATGATACTTTTATAAGTAACTGTGTAATTTCCGTAGGAAGATTCTAGTTGTAATTTTGCGTTATTCTGTATGCGGGTATTGTGGTTTCGGTACCTACCTCACATTTCACCTGTATCCCTTTTTTGGTTGATGAAGTGGCAGTGGGCAATTTGTTTTCTTTTTTTATATTAATAGTTAGGTGTACACGTGAAAGTAGGAGGTGCCCGAATCTCTGTACCTACCTGGTGTTTTAATTTAAGAGGTATTTTATAAAATATAGGTTACTGCCTTTTGGTGACTTTCACTGACTTTTTGTACCGTTGATTTTTTTTAACGGAATAAACATTCTTACTGTGAAATATATGTTCTTTTATTTAAGCACATCATTCGTTTGCCGACAGAGGCCTCTGGCGCCTATTTAAATAAATTCTTGATGTCTTTGTTGCTCCGGGGTTCCGCCGAATCAACGCCCTGAAGTCTCACTATTACCGAATAATTCTCTCAATTGTAGCCGTGTGCATTAAGGAGGTGGTACATCACTGGACGGTACCGTAATACCCTTCTGTACCCTCCAGCCTTACAGTGCCCCATTCACAAACCTTACCGTGGTACTCCCATCGTGAAGCCACTTATAAATATTACAGTGACGTCCCAGTGTGGTGTCATCACTAGCATTACAGTAGCGTTCCCAACGTTTGGCCCGGAGAGTGATGTGTTTAAATAAATATTTTTCCATACTTTAATTTTAAGTGAATAACTTTTACTTATTGTTAATTATATAGTAACTACAGGTTGTATACTTGCTTTTAACATAAACCTACAACGTTTCTGACGCTTCAATTTCTCATGAAAATAGAAATTAAGTTTTCAATCTTACTACTTAACGGCGAAGTTTGAAGGTGAACTTGGATTTAATAAATACTTTTACTTCTGGTACTCCGGTACAGTTCTACTGATAATTATTTGAGCTTTAACTCAAATACTGATGCGTCCTTTGCTTGATAATAGAAATTGAGTTTTTTATTTTTTTCTTAAATATTGACTTATAATTAAAAGGTAATACTTTTAATAACTTTCAATGAAATACTTTTATTTTAAACAAACTTAAACAATTCTTCAACTGATTACTTGAGCTTTGACTCAGAATACTGATTGGTAGTTGTTTTATAATAGAAGTTAAGTTTTCTAAGTACTTACTTAGTATCTTGGTACTTACTAAGGATACTTGACTTGCCTTACTGAACTCAAACCATATATATAGGTGGATACTGTACATTGATGGAAACTTGAACAGTGGCTTATCTGAACATTTGAGCTTTACCTCAAATATTCAATTAGGTTTCACTTTGGATATTCTGACTGGACTGGTACATACTTTTTGTATGTCCACTATTGGTATACATACCCGGATGTGACACTTATATTAATATATTTCTGCAAAGGCGTTTCTTGTTCCTGTTCCTGTTCCTTGTAAAAGGAATAAATAAAAGTGACAATTCAAAAACTGATAATAACAATAATTTTCTTAAATAACTTTACTCTTAAATAGACACTTCAATTTTAAACATGGATTTTCTTAAGGCCGGCTGTAAGGTTTCTCACCTTCATAAGGATGAGATAGCTCATGAATTATCTATTCGCAAACTTCCTGTAAATCCACTTTCTAGGCGGAGCAGCTTGGTGGACGCTTTGAAGCAAACTTCCAATCTGGCTCGCCGTGGTAGTTTAAAATTTTCTTCGTTGGCTGAAGTGGATATCTCTAAAGAACTTGCGACTTGCCAAAGCAAAGCTGTAGAAGTTGAGGCTGAACTTACTGAGGACATTTCTAGCGCTGCTGCTAGTAGGCTAATCTCCAGGTGTAAATACCTATTATGCCGTCTTTCTCGTTTACCTAAAGAAACTGAAGAAGCCCAGTTGCTTCAGGTTACTTTGAATTCTATCTTAGAACGCTTGCAGGGCAACGTCTCACCTACTTCGGATAGCAGCAGTGATGAAGAGCCGTCTGATGACAATGAACTTGTTGTTAAGAAAATAATTTATAAAACTGAAAAAAGTTTCAATATAAATTCTTTAAACTTGAAGTATAGGGGTGATTCTTGTGCCCGTATCTTTCTTACGCGTTTGGAGGAACTCCGTATTGCTAGAAAAATTCCTGAACATCGTATTTACGACGGATTTGCTGAAATTTTCGACGGTCCGGTTTTGTCATGGTTTAGGGCTAACCGTGCTGAACTACAGACTTATCGAGAGGTTGTCAAAGCTCTCAAAGAGGATTTTGACATTCCCGATCTAGACTTTAAACTCTTACAGGAAATACGTTCTAGGACCCAGGCGAAGAACGAAACTATCGTTTTCTTTATTTCAACCGTTCTAGGTATGTTCGACCGTTTAGGGAAGCGGTTTCCAGAAGCTGAGAAGCTGGAGATCCTTTCTCGTAATATTCGCCCGGAATACATTAAGAAATTGGCTTTACACGAGATAACTTCTATTAAGCAACTTAAAATCTTGTGTAAGCGTATTGAATTGGCTGAAGTTCGAGCTAGTCAATTCAGGGAGCCTAAGGCACCCGATATTGTGTATCCTGTTACTACTACTGATCGTGCGTTCTCCTCTAGGAGGCGTAAACAAAATAAATCTAAGATTTATCTTCCTTCTCATTCTACAAATAAATACATCACCGGTGTGACGCCGTCTGCTTCTAAACAGCCGTGCTACCGTTGCGGTATGACTAATCATTTAACTAGGTTTTGCCGTAAATCTAGAGAAATTGTTTGCTTTAAGTGCGGTAATAAAGGTTTCCGTACTCCTGACTGCTATAATTGCAAACCTGCTCGTAAAAAATCACCTAACTCGGTCTTCTATAATAAATCATTCAGATCCTCTTTTACTCCCTCGCGTGTAGAAAAGCCCACTCATTTTGAACCTTCTAAGGGAGATACTCGACTTTATATTGCTGTGAGTGTGTTAGATCTAAAGGTTAAAGGTTTATTAGATTCTGGTGCTAGCTGTTCTATACTTGGCATGAATAGTCATTTAACTTTCTCACGCTTAGGCATTCCTATTCTTTCTCATAACAGACCAATAACGCTCTGCGTAGCCAATGGGCAAAAACTGGTTTGTACTAAATTCATGTCCCTACCTATTAATTATAAAGGTAATATTCAGATTGTTAACTTTAACATTCAACCTCAGATCACTACGCCTATTATATTTGGTTTAAATTTTTGGAAAACTTTTAGCTTGGCACCTGAAGTTATCTTTTGTCTTACTTCGGAGGAAAATATTTCTGATATGTCTGATATTCCTGTAGAATCTGGTTTAAACACTTTGGACTCATTAACTTTGCAACAACAGAATCAATTAGAGGCGGTTAAGCAACTTTATGGTCAAATAGATACTGAAAAAGTCGGTCTCGGCAAAACTCACTTAATAGAACATGTTATAAATACGGGTGAAAGTGGCCCTATAAAGCAAAAGTATTATCGACTTAGTCCTAGTAAGCAGGCTGCTTTAGAAAAAGAACTCGACCGCATGTTAGAAATCGGTATTGTAGAACCTTCATATTCTCCGTGGAATTCTCCAGTAGTGATGGTCGAGAAATCTAATGGTGACTTGAGACTTTGTCTGGATAGCCGGAAGGTAAACTCCGTTTCAAAATCTGATGCATACCCTTTACCCTACGTAAATTATATCTTAGATAACTTGCGTGACGCTAAGTACCTTACTTCACTCGACTTAAGTGCAGCGTACCATCAAATTCCTTTGAGCAGTGACTCTAAAGAAAAAACCGCGTTTACCGTCCCTGGTCGTGGTTTATATCATTATAATCGGATGTGTTTCGGTTTGGTGGGAGCTTCGGCGACGATGCAGCGTCTAATGGATAACCTCTTCACAGCTGAATTTGATAATAAAGTTTTTTGTTACATAGATGACATTATTATTTGTACTTCTGATTTTGATGAACACCTACGTCTGCTAAAGGCCGTATTCGAAAAATTGAAAGCTGCCAATCTCACTATCAATATGAAGAAATCGTTATTCTGTCGGAGTGAACTTAAATACTTGGGATATGTCGTGGACCGATACGGCTTGAGAACTGATCCTTCTAAAATAGAAGTAATTTTAAATTTTCCTATCCCTCAAGATGCCAAAGGCATCAAGCGTTTCCTCGGAATGGCTGGGTGGTACCGGCGGTTTATTAAGAATTTCTCTCAAATAGCGCGTCCTTTATCACGACTAACCAGTAAAAAGGTTAAATTTGTTTGGTCTGAGGAGGCCGACAATGCTTTTAATATACTTAAGTCTGCTCTTGTGTCCGCTCCGATACTGAGATGCCCCGATTATTCACAACCTTTTTATATTCACACTGACGCTTCCTCTTTTGCAATTGGCGCCGTGTTGACTCAGCGCGTAGATAATTGTGATCATCCAATCGCGTACTGCAGCCGTACTTTAAACGCTCCTGAAACTAATTACTCAGCTACAGAGAGAGAGCTTTTAGCGGTGATCTATGCTTTGGAACAATACCGAGCGTATGTGGAAGGTAGGAAATGTTATGTAGTAACTGACCATGCTTCGTTAAAGTGGTTCTCCAATCTTAAAAATCCAACTGGCCGTCTTAACCGATGGGCTTGTAGACTTAGTCAATTTAATTTTGAACTTATACACCGTAAAGGTAAGGAACACATAATTCCGGATTGCTTATCGCGTATTCAAATCGCAACCATGGATATACACTCCACGCAGGATCCTTGGTATTTGGACCTGTATGCTAAGGTATCTAGTAGTCCTACTCTTTTCCCTAATTTTAAAATAGAGAATAACAAACTCTTTCGTCTCTCTAAGAACAAATATCGCCTGACAGCTCAATTTGACTGGAAGTTGGTTGTTCCTTATGAAGACAGGAACTCTATTTTACAGAAGTGTCATGATGACGCATCTGCGGGACACTTTGGGGTGGCGAAGACTCATCTCAGGATAGCTAACCTTTACTTTTGGCCTACTCTATTTCAGGATGTGAAGGATTACGTGGACTCCTGCGAAATTTGTAAAACTTATAAACCAGTTAACGTTTCTCGCCCAGGTTTGATGGGTAACCCTCGTCGTATCTCAATGCCTGGCGAAGCTGTCTCTTGTGATATTCTCGGTCCTTTTCCTCCGTCTTATCAGAGAAATCAGTACCTGTTTGTGTGTTCTGATTATTTTAGCAAATATGTTACTTTGTTTCCACTACGTAATGTCACTGCGTCTGCTATCGTTAAGTGCATGGAGCAGGGTATTTTCCTGACTCATGGTACCCCTAAATATGTCTACGTTGATAACGGTCCCCAATTCGTTTCCAAGAGTTTCAGAGACCTAATGTCAAAATACAACGTACCGCACGTTTTCTACAATCCACGCTATCATCCTCAGGTGAATCAAACGGAACGCGTGAACCGTGACTTGGTGCGGTCCATTGCGTCATACGTGCGTTCTGACCACAGAAACTGGGACAAGAACATACAGGAGATCCAGTGTGCCTTAAATACTGTTGTCCATGAGGGAACGAAACATACCCCTTATTTCTTGACCCACGGACGTGAGATGATCATAGATGGATCTTTCTACAATCTCGATCACCCTGTAGATGAAAGCACTTTGACTGTGGGGGATACCTCTATTTTTTCTGATAGTCTCAAGGAGTTGAAAACCGTATTTCAAAAAGTAAGGCAGTCTCTCTTAACTGCTCATGCACGGAATGCCAAATATTATAATTTGCGCAAGCGTCCGGTGCAACTTAAAGAAGGTCAAATTGTCTATAAAAGGTGTTTTCCGCTATCTAATGCGGCCAAACATTTCTCAGCAAAATTATCCCCTCGTTATGAAAAGTGCGTCATTCATAAGGAGCGTGGACCTCTTGTGTATACTTTAAAGTCAATGAATGGCAAGATCCTAGGAGACTTCCATGTCAAAGACATCGTTCGACCAGGTGAGGCCCCTCCTCAATCCTGAAGGTGGCTCCCCTATAGTGGTCGCTTCTAAATTCGTCTCATTAGTACGAAACTCTAACACTATTGGATAGCCTACAATAGTCCTTTCCCTTTGTTTTTTATTGTGTTATGTCCTGGTATTAAGGCTAACCATTTCTTGTAGACTTACTACATTAGACTGTACACTAGGTCGGTCTCTTGCGGGAAGGAGCCGTGAATAAGGGCTGATTTCCTGGTGGATTTCCCCAAGGGTATCCATATATATTTGACAGTGGAGTTATACCAAAGTCTATTTGGTAGACATCGCAAAGTAATTAGTTTAGGTAAAATCCTGTTATAGCGAAACATAAATTGTATACTCACTTAGGAATCACTTGTTTTATAAGTATTTCCGGTGGTAACTTTTTGAAGGATTTAGGTTAAATCTTTAGTTATAACTTCTTAGGTTAATTACAATCCTGTTACAGTGAAACATGAATTGGATTTTCGCTTAGGAACGACTCGAACTGTGAGGACTTCCGGTGTCAACAATTCGGAGGATTTAGGCTATAGATTTGCTATGATTACCCTTAGTTATTTCCGTAGAACTATGCATGCTGTAGGTTAGTTTGCACTTGTTTATTTAGTAAGATGATCATCTGTAGGCTAAGTACATAAAACCATGGTATAGGTTAAGGATTTTATTTTTAGCATAGTTCGTTGGTTATACCTTGTCAGCTATTAGTTTCTTATTTTTTTTGGTAAATACTTTTATCAAAAAAAAAAAAAATTAAAAATTTTTAATTTTTAATATTTTTTTTAACCCAACCAAGGATGAACTGTAGCACTTTATACCCAGAATAAAGAGTTTTTACCTTACAAATAATCCACGAAAGTTGTTGCTCCAAACACGGTGGTATTTATGATCACTGAGCAACACGGAACCACGGCACGTTCGCTTTGGGCGCACACATGATCGCGGGTGGTATTCATCTGTTCTTTGGAATATCTCCAGCGGTTTCATCGCAGCGAATTTATATAAACAAACCCAATATTTTGGTCTGGACTTTTCATTTTGGCTCAGGGGAAAGTTTGACAGATCGGGCGGCGGCGTTCCGTTCCTCGTGGTCTCGCGACTGTCAAAGGGATAGGCACTTGTTTTGTTTCTTTTTAGGTTAAGAGTTTGGGTAATAATTTTCGTTACAGGTTCACGCCTCTGTTTGTTTGTTGTTTTTGACATTTATTAGGAAGCCGGTTAGCGAAATATTTTATACACTGGCATGTCAGCTTCGATCCGTCGCATGCGTGAAATGGACCGGGTCACTGGACTCGGGCAATTGTTTGCCGTCATGCTTGTTCAATGAATTTTAGTCTATGGCCGGTGTTTGTTAACATATTTTGTTTTTACATTTTATGTTCATTATAACATAAAAAATTATGGTATTGTTCGGTATAAACGAATAACAGTTGTTGATAATTCTATCTACGGTAACTTCGTAGTTACATATGGAAATCTCTCTATGGTTTGTTTTTTTTTTTTTCTTTAGTGGCGAGATGAGGAGATGAATTCTGGTCTGTCATTGCTCAGATTTGTTCCGCGACGAGCGGACAAGCCTTATTTCTTTTTATCCCGGCGCGGAAATGGGTAAGTTTCCTAGCCTAGTATTCGTTTGTGTAGATCTGTTCGATGAATTGTCAAAATGTATTTTTCTTGTTATAGGATCCGTCGGTACATTTGCGCGACGAGGCATGCTGACGCCATCTTGGGCGTAATTGTTTCATATTAGAGGTGAGTTGTATGATGGTCTACACGGCCGTTATATTATCGGTATTGCGTCGCCGGCTGCCGCGGTGATAATCCGTGTTTTTTTTTTACAATGACGGTTTCTTTCCAGCAGCGCCGTGTCGACACACAATGAACCTATGAAGGCTGATGTCTGACGGTCTACTGGAAGACAAAAAGCGGTCTGCGGTGATCCCGTAGCGACTCGTCTTCCTCTTTTAAAGAAAAACCCCTCGGGTAAGTCATCCGGACATTTTTTTATGTGCTTTGCCGTTGCGTCACCTACAAGTCTACCCTCTATGTAAATTTCTTAATGCTAGTTTTTTAATTGGAAATAATATTGTTCCAGGGTTTTTTTTTTTCTCCCTGAAATGTCCATCATCACTTCTGGTCCAGTTCCTGGTTCCGGATTCGCCGGCACACTTCCTGGGTGGCATCGAGTACTGAATTCCGTCCTCTACTTATAGCATAGGAGCTGGGTAGTGTTATCTCTTTCCGTATGAACTAGATGCTTTCCACGTAAGTTTTTTTTAAATTTGTATTCTGTGCCCCGGTGTGACCGTGATGATGAGTATACTCTTGTAAACTAAATTACACTTTAAGGTGGTAGACCTGATTGTGCTAAGGTCGAGTCGGGTCACGAACCACCGCTCCGTACCCAATGTACGGAGTAGCCGATTACCTTCAGCACCGAGGCATTCCATCTGCGACCTCAAATTCTTGTAGTGGGGAAAGTATTAAGTACGCCGTTCTCCGCTAGGTGTCTTCTTACTTGAACCATGATTTAACAGTTCCCCCCGTTATGGCAGGAACTACCAATTCCCTTGACGTTCTCTCTCACCCTCGGTTGGAACTAAAAAGCCACCGAGTACCCAATCTTATCCTAACTTTTATTTTTTAATAACGCGCTGACGTGTAATTTGCAAAGCTTAATCTTTTAAATGAATCTATCTCAATTTTAAATCCAAGGTGTCACAACCAGTGGTAAAATCTATACTACTATTCGATATAAGTAGTTTCTATCTAATTTCTACTAAGAAAATTTATACTATTATGATACTTTTATAAGTAACTGTGTAATTTCCGTAGGAAGATTCTAGTTGTAATTTTGCGTTATTCTGTATGCGGGTATTGTGGTTTCGGTACCTACCTCACATTTCACCTGTATCCCTTTTTTGGTTGATGAAGTGGCAGTGGGCAATTTGTTTTCTTTTTTTATATTAATAGTTAGGTGTACACGTGAAAGTAGGAGGTGCCCGAATCTCTGTACCTACCTGGTGTTTTAATTTAAGAGGTATTTTATAAAATATAGGTTACTGCCTTTTGGTGACTTTCACTGACTTTTTGTACCGTTGATTTTTTTTAACGGAATAAACATTCTTACTGTGAAATATATGTTCTTTTATTTAAGCACATCATTCGTTTGCCGACAGAGGCCTCTGGCGCCTATTTAAATAAATTCTTGATGTCTTTGTTGCTCCGGGGTTCCGCCGAATCAACGCCCTGAAGTCTCACTATTACCGAATAATTCTCTCAATTGTAGCCGTGTGCATTAAGGAGGTGGTACATCACTGGACGGTACCGTAATACCCTTCTGTACCCTCCAGCCTTACAGTGCCCCATTCACAAACCTTACCGTGGTACTCCCATCGTGAAGCCACTTATAAATATTACAGTGACGTCCCAGTGTGGTGTCATCACTAGCATTACATGGTGTTTTTCAAAATCCTCTAATATCTCAGAAACGGTGCGTAATAGCCAAATTTTCAACCCCCTCGGAAGCCCACCCCCTACGGGACTACCCCGGACCCAACCCCAAAATTTCATCCCCCCCCCCCCCCACTTTTAGCACATTGACCAGCCTAACCAGACCCCTGATCCAAGGGTAGCAAAAACTTCCAGGGCCTATAGCTCCGGAACGGGGCTACTCCGAAACACAACGTTCGAAGTTCGTGTCGTGCGATCCCTCTCGCTCACGTATTAAATAGTATAAGTGTGAGAGAGATCGCACGATACGAACTTCGAACGTCGTGTTTCGGAGTAGCCCTTCAGCACATAGGCAGGCTACTCTGAAAATCGAAACTCGAAGTTCGTGTCGTGCGGTCCCTCTGACACTTATACTATTTATTACGAGAGCGAAAGAGACCGCACGACACGAACTTCGTGTTTCGAATTACATAGTAGCCCGCTGCATGCGCATACCGGTTTTACGCCATCTAGCGTTACTTTTGCAAACTACTACGAAAACCTCATAGCTGAAACGTAGTCACATGTAGCCTATACTTTCGTATTCTCAATTTATTATTTATGATGTTTCTTATCTTCAAATTAAGGAGTTGAAATAAAGTTGATGTGAAGTTGTGTTTATAAAATATGCTATTCTTTATTTTAATATCAATATTTCTACTTAATTCGGCTTATTTACATTTTATACTTTACAGATGTTAATGGTAGTGCCATCTATTGCCGTTTTTTAGTACTAAATATATCTTGTATGAGTTGGTAGCCCATGCTTATACTATTAAATATGAGAGTAAAAGGGACGGTGCGATATTAACTTCGATTTTCGAATTTCTGAGTAGCCCTACTGTTCAATTTTCTAGGCAAAAAACTATCCTACACCCGTTCCCACAGCCTCAAACTATCTCCATACCAAATATTATCAAAGAAATCGATTGAGCCAGTGAGCTTCTACGATAGTAACATATAATATCATTGGATTGAGCGGTTTAAGCGTGAAGGAAGACATAATAGACAAACACACAGTTACTTTCGCATATATAATAATAGTACCTAAGGATTAGTAACGAAGTAAATATTTAAGTGTTTCATCTCTAATCGTATGTATAATCAATAAGTATGAAGTCGAAAACAGATAATGTAATGTACCTAATTAAAATCAAATATTTATTTTTACGTTTTACTGATATATATTCGTTTCTATGTAAATTGTTTACTCAAGTCGCTTGTAGTTAGACTAGTTTTCGATTAACATCGGCGCGCATTTTGCAAGAAACTAAAACTTAATTGAGCGTGCGTCATAAGTGGGCCACACTTGTTTATTTCTAAGCACATCTCGTTTGGGACTTTACCTCCCGGTAATTCCTAAAATGATGTCTCAAATATGTTTTTCTCGTACGCTATTTTCTCACCGCTTACGTATTACATACATGTTTGCACAAGACAAAAGCTCGCACTTAAACAAATAAACGTCTTTGTTGGAGTTGCTACAACAATGTGTTTGGCGTTCACGCTCCTTTCTCAGTTCTCGTTGACTGTGGCAAATATATTTTCGCTTGTAAATAAATGTAAATAGAAAGTGATAAAGTCAGGTCACGTCTTAATTAGGTAGTTATTATATTATTATTAAAACAATCCTTTTAATCAGCAAAAATAATGGATATACAGGGTGATTCATGGGTCGTGAGCAGGAGTGAAAGGGGTGATGGAGACATTCACACTGATCAACTTTTACTATGGGACCAGCCCCGAAATCGACAAATCATCAAACCATCAAATCAAGAGCTAATCGATCGCTAACTATCCGAAATGTATGGAGTAGCAGATTTTTTTTTGCCATTTGGTAGCTGGTCCCATAGTAAAAGTTGCTCAGTGTGAATGTCCTCATCACCCCTTGCACTCCTGCTCACGACCCCTGAATCATCCTGTATACAAAAATTACCCAGATTCTACGAACAAATAATATCTAATATGATTATTATTTGTTCATAGCCCAGATTACACAGATTAGGGGGTAAACTGTGTATACATATTTTTTTCTTTTGTTAATCAAACAAAAAAATTACAGAGATGAAGCGCGTCAAAATTGGAGAGTGGGAAACCCGTGACGTCACATCACACCGTGCCAACGCCAATAAGTGTCACTTGGCGTGATGTCACGCGAAACTTTAACTATAAAAGCGTTCAATAGGTATCATCGTACTGAAAACACGTGTCTAGTTCGTTATCATGAGGTTATCAGCTGTAGGATTTGTTTACGTATATATCTACCTAATTTTTATTACGACTATGTATACATATGGTTAGGTATGTACTGACTGATAGAGTAAAAAGTAATTGTAGCCGCAGGTCATTGCCGTCTCGTGTAATAATAGTTTGGTCGTCCGCAAATCGATCGTCAGGTCGTCTGCTTTTAGCATCTTCAACTTTTGCTCTAAATTTGAGGGCTAAGCGAGATGTGTAAGGCTGTGTTTACACCAAAGATGTGCGAGAAATCTGTTTTTCATGAACCAATAGAAACGCTTTATTTACCTATCCTCGCACAGCACATCTCCGGTGGAAATGGAGCCTAAAGCTTTCCACGTCTTGCCTACACGTGGAGCAGAAATAGAGTTCGCACCAAAGTTGACGCTATGAGCACCAAATAATTAGTAGTTCCAACCTACTACGACTCAGTGTCCTTTATATAGTACTTGTTGTAATGTGACATGAAACTCTTGCACGTACTTAACATAAAATTTCAAGATCATAAAACAACATTTTGACGTTTCGTTTCGGCAACATTGCAGTGGTCGTGGTCACGAGTAGACTGAAGTTGTGTGTGTTAGCGTGATAAGTCCCGTTCGTGGTATTTTGACTACAACATTTTGACTCAGGGTGCAGGGGAAGCTAGAGCCTAAAGCGATCCTTTCATTAACTTTCGTCCAGAATATTACTGCCGCTGAAAGTTCCAGTTCTTCCAAATTGTTCTTAATGTCGTACCCTCATTACGTGTCGGTACTTTATGAATGAGTGTGTCACGAGTCAACGACCTTAACCTTAATTGGTCCTTCGAACCGCTTCGGTTTTTTGCGGACCCTAAGCGAGGGACAAAATTAGTACAGCTATTAGGTTAACCTAACACATTCTTGGACGTGGTATTTAGACTAGATAATAACGTTACGTGAATTTTAGGTACCAAAAGTGATGAAAAGAATATGGCGTCTCGGAGAAAATCAGAACACAATAAGTCCATAACTCGACAATACAAAATAAGCTGTGAAAAAAAATTAATTCCTAAAAATGTACAGTCGAGTTCATAAACGTGTGAGCAAAAATTTGATCAAAAATATCTGAACACGCTTCTACGCCGATAACAATAGAGTCGTGTGTACTATATATTTCTTTATCGGATATTTAACTTGACGCTGACAGTCTTGCTGAATGATCATCCCATTCCAACTGTATCTTATCTAATCTTAAACTATAAGTAGGTATGACTTCTGTGTACTTGTTTATTTATTTTGTCTGATACATAATAAGTTTCATACTTTTAGCTAAAGTCAAAATATCTTTATTCAATTTAGGCTATAACAAACACTTATGAATGTCAAAAAAAATCTACCACGGGTTCGGAAAAAACCTGTGTTGAGAAGGATTCGGCAAGAGGTATATATTTTTAAACAGATTTACAATATTATTAAATAATAATAATACACTACAACTATTTAACACAACTTTATTTTTAACACATTCGTTCGTAATTATTTCCAAATATCCCTGTCCATGATATAATCATTAACTTCATAATACACCTTACATATTAATGTCTTCTTGACAATAGATCCAAATTTTGTATCCGTTTCATTTGTAATATTTTTCTAACTTCCGAGAAACGTAACTTCCCAGAAACGACTTTTTGGTTTTAGCCAGTCTGTAAGATGGAACTTTAAGCTTCACTGTGTTTCTAGTAGCCTTTGGCCTGAATATTAAGGTCATGTATACATATTTTAGCACTGGCTGTATTCATATCTATGTTGCTGATTATATTTGACTAAGCATTCAATGATATTCCAAATATTAGGCAAACTAGAAACTTTACTGTCCATCATGTAGCTTAGAAAATCACCGCCTGGTAGTGGAATTAATGGATTATCAATTTATTATGGTCACGTAAAACATTAAACACTCTCTCTAGTAAATACATCGCAGTTGTGATTTCTCGTCGACATGAGTACTTCTTAGTTCGCATTCAAAATGGTTGACAACGATCATAATTTGATTTGCAACGTACAATATACCTAGACAAAAATAGAGTCGAAAAGTTCTCGAATGGAGACATCAGAGGCCGTGTTGCATAACGTTCCTGGCGCTAGCAATCGCAATCAAATGACAATTTTCGTATGCGAAATCTATCATTTGACTGCGATCGCAAGCGTCAGAAAGGTTAGGCAATACGACCTCAGGTCGGCAAGCGCAGCATAGGAAGTCCACCGACGAGATGGCCGGATGACCTGGTTAAAGCCGCGTGGTTAAAGACCAGAGTTCAATGGGGGAGGTCTATATCCAACACTGGGAGTCTACGGCTGATTTGATGATGTTTGTCTGCAGGCGAGCAAGTGGTGGGCGCGGCGCACAGCGTGGTGCTGTTGACGCCGCTCAGCGACCGCGACCACGGCCGCTTCGGCTCGCTCTTCGTCACCAACTACAAGCTGTCCTTTGTGCCTCTGGAGAGGTCACAGGATGACGTGAGTTACTCTGGCCCTATAGGCAAGGCTCGGATACCGTTTAAATTTCCAAACCGTTATCATGTACTTGGCGGAAAACCTTTTCATTTTGGTTTGGTTCGCGAAACCCTTATTTTTAAACTGGTACTTAAGGGAACATTTCCATAAAGCTCTTGTCAGATTAACCGGTTTAGAACAATAAAAACCGGTTTATTCCGGCGCAGGATAAACGTCGCCGCTCACCGCCGGCCGGCCAGCTGTCACTCGTCGAATAAACCGGTTTATTTAGGTTATAGTTAAGTTCTTAAAAACGTTCGCGTTCATGAAAGTTCGGAGTTAAACCGAAATAAACTTTATAAACTGGTTCCCTTGAGCCTTGCCTAATGCCTTGCCTTCCTGATAAACATGAGCATAAGTAATGAGCGAGCATTCTGGCAAATGTCACATTACAGCAGAGGTTTCCAAAGCGGTCCAGGGAACACCAGATGAGGGTCATCGTGGGCGTGAAAAAATTGCGAGGTTTTGGGAGTTTTGGGAACAAAGTAGAAAAGTAGAAGCAGGGGGTCTGGGTGTACCGCCAACAGTAAAACTTTGAAAGTGGTGTACAGGCAGCGTCAAAAGTAGCCTATCACTTTTTTACACTGTCGCATTGACATTGACAATCTTGCATGGCGTTTAGTACGTGGCTGTTAAACGAGAAAGTACGAAAGTGTATAGCTACTTTTGATGTTGACTGTACGAAAAAAAAGTTTGGGAACCTCTGCGTTACAGGTAAAAGTTGTTTTGAGATTTTGCCGAGCATCCGTCCGACGTCCACCATCGCGAATAATATTTTTTTTACCAGAAGGCCAAGTGGTTGGAGAACCTGACTACGACGAAGCTTGAGGTTCCGGGTTCGATTCCCGGCCGGGGCCGATATTTGTATGAATAATACGAATGTTTCAATGGTCTTGGATGTCTTATACGTATTTATCTATATAAGTATGTTTATCCGTTGCCTAGTATCCATAGTACAAGCTTTGCTTAGTTTGGGACTAGGTCAATTGGTGTCAAGTGTCCCATGATATTTATTTATTTTGATTAGATTAGATAGTATTTACCAGAGCGTCCCTAACGATAAGTAGTGTAAATGTTCGTAACAATGTTTAGCTCTATACTTGGCTCTGTTCGTTGTTCAGTACGACAAATTTGAAAACGGGGAATGCTCGATGTTTTGTTACAAGTTAATGCTGCTTACGAAACTAAAAAACTAAAATTCTGCCGCCTTAAGGAGAAAAACCATAAGCGACATTTTTTGCAAAATTTTCTTTTCACCAGCCTCATACTCAGAAAAAAATTCTGAGTACGAGACTGGTGAAAAGAAAATTTTGCAGAAAATGTCACTTATGGTTTTTCTCCTTAAGGCGGCAGTATTGGCATCTGATCAATGACGTGTCGGGATATACCTGTATTTTGAATTGTTAAGTACCTATTTCGTTTACTGATCCGTATTACTTTCTAATGCCGGGTAATCTATTTTTTGTATAATACTGCTACAACCGCCGCAGATGACGTCTAGTCTGATTTCGTCCGTAGCCGTGACCAAACAGAATTCGTTCTACCACTAACTTCGATTCAACTTGCAAACTTCTTAACTGTATACTGAACATATTCTTTTGTCGGCTCAAACCGCTCGTTTCACGGCGATTTTAAACCCCTAAACTACAAATAAAGGGCGTGCAAAATAAAGGTATATTTTTGTGTGTGTTTCATCTGTTTACGGTATTGTTAGACAGGAAACCAAATTTAGTGCTCCTGTATGTTGCTAATTCTGAATGAAGTGACGGCCATCAGCTTATCCGTTCCTCTTATCCTTTAACTCTCGAATATTGGGTCTTAAGTCTGAAGACGTCACAAGGCGTGAATGTATTGTATGTATGAACTCCTATATTGTATTATGAGACCCAAATCACCCCCTCTTTTCTGCAGGGCAATCTGAGCACGTGCTCATACTTAAAAAGATAAAACTTACCCCTTTACTTACCGGATTTATGCTATGATGCATATGGAAGTAGCAAATAATAAGCATTGATTACTAAGCTCGTGTACACCGCATTATTCAATTTATTTATATAAGTATATAACCTTTCACACAAACGTAACGAAGTGATCCGACAGAGAACCAAAGTTATCGACATAGCCCACCGCATTTGCACGCTGAAGTGGCAATGGGCCGGCCTTATAACCCGAAGAACTGATAACCGTTGGGATAGACGAGTTCTTGAGTGGAGACCACGGATCGGCAAACATAACGTAGGACGTCCTCAGACTCGGTGGTGCGATGATCTTCGCAGGGTGGCTGGCAAGAACTGGATGAGAGTGGCCGACGATCGCGCTCAGTGGCGTGTCATGGGAGAGGCCTATGTCCAGCAGTGGACGAACCTTTCACGCAAGAACGAATCATATAAAACCAACACTTAACCTTTTTCCTGTTCTGTTGTACTAGGAGTGCAGCCAACGCAACATCCTCCTCGGGCCTTACGACGCGGCGCTCACGAGCGTCGGCGCCGTGTGGCTCACGGACGGCGGGCCGGCGCGGCGGCGGCGGCTCATGCCCAAGGGGGATATGCCCGGGAAGGTCAAGGGGCTACAGGTCATATGCAAGGTAGCTATGCACTCCTGGTACCCATTTGTTGATTAAAAAACTTGTATACGTTTAGATCAGCGTTTCTTAACCTCGGGTCGCGGGCGGTACTGGGATGGGTCGTTGAAATTCTCTAGATGTTGTTTTTCAATATTTTATTTTGACGTCAATTTTAGCGGTATTTTAGGATTGCCAGCCAAAAGGGTTAAGAACCGCCGTTTTAGATGGTTCATAACAGTAAAAGAGAAACAGATTTAAGATATATTTTTTTAACTCTGAACTATTTAGGAATGCATTCTTGCTAGAGTTAGTAGATTATACGAATGTAGGGTAAAATTTTGTGCTGGCATTGGTTTTTACTCGGTCTATTTAAAAGGAGAGATTTTTTGGTTGGTTTGTATCTAGGTAGAAATAACTACTCCCTCCATCTTGGTAATTTAGCCACATGAAATGAATGTGCGTTATGTTTTACATTATCATTAAATTAATTTGAGGAAAGTAATTATATTTTCCTTAAGTATTACATTAGGAATTTATGGCATCAGTACATTCTAGTGTGTACATAGAATGACACAATCAGATTCTTTTGTTACTGTGACTAAGTCGTTTATGAACTAATAGTAGTTTATAGCTGATACATCGCACCCTTCGTGCGAAAAACGCGTAAAACACGTACAAACCTAATAGGTTTTACGCGTTTCTCGTACGAAGGGTGCGACATAATGGTAGGCCTAAAACAAAGAAACGGCGCTTCGTACAGACCTAGCTGTCTCTAGCACGTATTGTACCAAACTAATTGGTTTTAATCGATGGACATAGAAATACTCAGAGTACCTCACACCAAATTCAATCAATAACTAAAGTATCCACTAAAGGCTTGTTTCAAGATTTAGAGCTAGTTCCCACCTGTCGAATGTCGGGCCACGATTTTAATCCGATGTTTTATATGAAGCTATTCACACTTGCCCGTCTATAGAAATGACCGACAATTAACATGAAACGGAACGACGGGGCTACTACGATATTCGAAATTCGAAGTTCGTGTCGTTCATTCCCTCTGTCACATATTATGTAATACACGAGTGAGCGGGACGGTACGACACGATCTTCAATTTTTGAATTGCGCAGTAACAGACTCCCGACAAGTGGACACGAGCTCTTACTGATATATTTTATACTAGCTTTAGGCTCCGCCCGCGTGGTATTCGGTTATCGCGCGCTGTTCCCCCGGGAACTGTGCATTTTTCCGGGATAAAAAGTAGCCTATGTCACTTTCGGGCCCATGAACTATCTCTATGCCAAAAATCACGTCGACCAGTCGCTCCGTTACGGCGTGAAAGACGGACAAACACACAAACACACTTTTGCATTTATAATATTAGTATAGTATGCATGACAATATCGATGATACAGTATCTGTTTGTTTTGTCCGAATAAGCAGAGACGGGATCGCAATCTGTCACATAAAAGTTGTCGATGTATGGTAACAGGCCCTAAAACTAATATTTCATAGCCAGTTACAAAGCATAAAGATCAAATGGTCCGGTAACCCGATACGGCGGTTTTATCTAATCAGCTTAACCGAGTCGCGCTCTACGGTTTCACTGTCACTGTCCAGTTGGTTTGTCATCGCGGGGTGCTGTCATTCGGTACCTGTATCAAATAGGGGCTTATGGTCATTATAAAATCGTAGGAAACTATATAGACTCCCCCTATCTGTTAAGTAAATTAGGTTTTAAAACTTGCCGTTTGAACACACGAACTTTCAATAAATTATTTCTTGTTCCCCTCACAAGGAAAAAATATATATCTAACTCTCAAAGAGTCGCACCTTCGGTAGTACAAGTGCAAGGGCATAATTGTCTAAAAATCGAAAAATTAGTTCTTCGTACCGAAAAGTAGTGCAAGGGCTAAATTGTCTAGAAATCGAAAAATCAGATTTTTTTTTTAAAGTGGAATCATGCCCTTGTTCTACCGAAGGTGCGTTATGTTAACAGAGCCTGTAAAGCCCATAATACTAATTTCTGTCAAGTAGATGTATTTCATTTATCCTTAGTTAAATTTAAAAGTGGCATTCTGTCCCTTTTGGATTAATAGCATTCATTTTACAAATTTGCAGTTTCATGTTTAATAGTTAATTTAATTTTGTTCAGTTACCTGCTAACCGTATTTGTGTTTAGCGAACAAACCTGTTTTCAGTTTTTTTCCCGTTCATTTACTTTTACTTAAATGAATCAGTAAGTGGTGGCAGCTTTATTGGTTTATGTTAATTGTAATTTGTTTATTTTTGAGAACCATGTACCGTTTGTGCCCAAATAAGCATAAAAACATTAAAACATACAGTTTAGTTCTTATACCTATCTCTGAGCAAAAATTTGTGAACATGACTTTATTATTAACGGCGTAGAAGCATGTTTAAGTACTTACTTTTTATAGAATTTTTGCTCAGAATTATAAGAACTCAAATGTACCATGTGTTAGCGGGACGATTTATGCATGCTACGACGCGATGTATATTTGACATTGGGGAGACTTTGTGAATATCCAATTTATTTATTTGACGGTGGAAGCATTTTACACTCCCACTGAACATAGTTATATACTTTTGTTTTTTTTTTGTCCTGATTTAATAGGTTTGGTTGACAAACAACAAACCTACCGACGACAGCCGATCAAAAAACTCTTTATAAAGGCGTCGATCGGCTCGTCCGACGCGAAACGCTCTTCTTTTTTCGCTCTTATTGCGTGGACTTAAAGTGTTTTTGGTCGGCTTAAGCCGATTCCGCGTCTATAGATTTGGGGAGACCCTAAGATGAGAGTTAAGGTACTTAACTGAGGAACACCTTACATCCCTGTAAAATATAAACGTGTTTGTATGTTTTTCCGTTTTTCACGGAAACGGAGAGACGAATTGACGTGATTTTTCGCCTAGAGATAGTTTATGGGTCAAAGAGACATACATAGGCTACTTTACTTTGTTTTTTATTTACTTTACTTTTATTCCGAAAAAATGCACAGTTCCCGAAGGAACAGCGCGCGATAACCTAATTCCACGCAGGCGAAGACGTGGGCAAAAGCTAGTTGTAATATAAATTAGTTTACAAAAAACTCTGACGACCGATTTCAGTCTCAAACCAAGCTAACACTTCTCTTTCAGAACATGAAAGTCCTCACATTCAGTTTCGTGAACTCCCCCATCGGGCACGGCCGCCGCGTAGCCATGGCGTTGATCCACCACGCCTTCCCCAAACGGCACGACCTGCTCTTCGCCTTCGAGTTCAAGGAGCCGTACTACCCCACCCTACCCTCAGACTTGAACATGTTCATACGCCCTGGTGACTGGAAGAGGGAGTTGGAAAGGTGCGAGTGTCCCCACTGGCGGATAACTTGCATCAACGGGACTTCGGATGCGTTCATGCTGACGGCTGGGGAGACGCTGATAGTGCCGAGTTCCGTGCTGGATTATAACCTGATGGAGTCGGCGCGGCACTTCCGGTCCGGTCGCGTGCCGGTGTGGGTCTGGGGCCGGCCCGCCGGCGCCGCGCTGCTCCGGAGCGGGGAGCTGCTGCCCACGGAACACTCGGCTACGGCTGAGAGCGTCTTGTTGGAACAGGTACGTTTGTTTGTAGCTCGGACTGTTTTAGGACTAGGCACGGCTGACATTTTGTGACGGTGATAGTCGGGTCTCTTAATTTGTATAGTCTGTTCGCCGACAGTAATTAAAAACCGAAAATCTTATTACTGTTATCATTAAGTAGGTTATGGATATAACCAATGCGATAATTTAGCAAAAAATATATATGTACAGGCAGTTAAGTGCAAAGATATCGATATAATATTATTATAACTTTGGCCGTTGATTGGTACAGTCGAAGAAAACACGTGCTAGGGTGGAACCTTTTCATAACCTATGATCTTTTTGGCAAATGTATGGTAAATAAAGTCACTCAAGGGGCTATGGAGAGGGCTATGCTCAGGGTTTCTCTGCGGGATAGAATCAGAAATTATGATATCCGCAGTAGAACTAAGGTTACTGACATAGCCCCAAGAATTGCGAAACTGAAGTGGCAGTGGGCGGGGTACATTGCTCGCAGGACTGATGGCCGATGGGGTCAAAAGGTTCTCGAATGGCGTCCGCGGACCGGGAGACGAGCTGTCGGTAGGCCTCCAACAAGATGGAGCGACGACCTGATTAAGATCGCTGGATCGCGGTTGATGCGAAAAGCACAAGATCGGTCTGAGTGGAGAGCCTTGGGGAAGGCCTATGTCCAGCAGTGGATGTCTTTCGGCTGACATGAACATGATGTGTGGGGTGTTTTTAACGCTTCAGCATTATGCTGAGCCAGTGTCCGATTCACAATCGCAATGACACAGACCTTTGTGTTGTTTTTGTACCAAATAGTATTGTTGTCTTGTGTTGTGAATAAATGTATTTTCTTTCTTTCTTTCTTTCTTTTATGTATGGGATGTCATCATGACATTATTAGCACAAAGGTTCCACTCTAGAACATGATTCAGCTTCCTTGATTTTACACACATATAATACTAACACTCGTAACAAATCCCAGTAATGGCACCAGGTTTGCTCGGTCCCAGGTCCGGCGTTCCCACCCCAAGCTGACGCCGCCGCACGTGCTCCACCTGTGCGGGGCCGGCGTGGCGCCGCCGGCGGGCTCCGTGCTGCCCCCGCTGCCCGCGCTGCAAGCCTCCTACAACAAGCTGGTCGAGTTGTGCACGCCCACCACGCTCGGCGGCTTCTGGGTGAGTCGCCTTTATGTTATGCACTCCTGGTGTTTACCTGCGCCCGATTGCATAATAAAATACAAACTATGTATTAGTAAAATAAAGCGTTTTTTGGAATTCCATCGTTCCATCGTGAATTTCATTTTGTCATAGATTTTCTGCCGTGTTATTTTTACGAAAATAAAATGAGTCCTAAAAGTAGTGATGAAAATATCCTAATGGGCACACCACAAACTCGTAGCGTAGCATCTTTTATCAGTATGGTTAATTTTTATTACTATTAAAGTTTTAATTTTGCTTAGATTGTAGGTAGGTAGATTGTTATACAGGGTGTTTGGTAGCTAGGTGCAAAGCTTTAAGGGGGTGATAGCCGAGGTATTTTTGAACATTTTTAGCCATATATGTCTTAGCCAAAAATGTATAGTTTTTTTTTTAATTGAAAATTCAGAAATTTTAGGAAAATACCCAGAATTTCATAGTCACGAGTCAATATTGCCCCAATGAGCGTTAATTTGTAAACAAAATCTTTTATTTCGGATAGTTGAATGTGTATTGGACCAAATGAAATAATTTTTAAATGTCTTTCTTGCCACAAAAACAAAATGGAGGCATTCGAAATTACTAAAAATGTCTTAGGTTAGAACAGAGTCATTTTTCAGTGACATAAAAAATTTTAAAAAAAAAATCTTTGTAATGTTCAAACACTTTTAAAAACATGCCTGTTTATTGTTCTTTCTTTTATGGTATCACTCATTAACATTCCTTCCTAAATCTGAGATAAAAAGTATAAAAACCAAACGCAGGGAGCACTCGCTAAGAATGTATTAGCATAGCTGGGCATTAACTCGTTAATCCGTTAATCGTTAATTAACGAAGTTAACATTTTGACTAACGGATTAACTTTTAAGTTAACTTCAAAAAATGTTAACGGACTCGTTAACTTCCGTTAAATGTCCTTAAAACCGTTAATCGTTAATTTGGTACCTACTATTTATCAAAGAGATACCGCACGCACGCGCAGTGTCCTTTGAGTATTCAACTAAAAGAAGATGGTATCGCTCACGGACTGCTAATCATTTTTTTTTGTCTAAACTCGCGGGGGGAGGGGCGATGCACTCATGCAATCTACAAGATAATGAAAAATGCAAAATGTTCGTACACACGCATACAAACCGACCCGATTTCTAAACACAGCAGTAATTTTCATTATCACAGTAAAAAACTTCTTCTCTGGACATGACATTTGTACGTAGATAATAACGTAAAATCAGTTAGGGCTTGGGCCATATCGATGAGAATGTCGAGCATTCAATCGTTCGTACATTCAGTCATTCATTAAACCCTAGAATTTTTGACCGGTCGATCGCGACTATAGTCCAGTCAATTTTGGCAACGCAAAAAATATAAATACTGAACTATGCTGTTTCATTTAAGATTTCATTAAGTATGTAATTGATAGACCATACAGTTTAGAGTATCTCTAATGAAAACTGATACTGGGATTCATTTTTTATCAAATGTTAACGGATTAACGATTAACGTTAACTTGCGTTAAATCTTCCGAAATGTAACGCTTTAAAGTTTAACGAAGTTAACTTTCTTAGTAGCGGATTAGCGATTAACGAAGTTAACCTTTTGATTAACGGTGCCCAGCTATGTGTATTAGTCTTAAATTTCACGATAAAGGTACTTAACTAGTAAATTACATGAAAAAAAAGTAAAAATAAATCATTAAACCTCAGTTTGTTGTGTTTTGAATAACAAATAAATTAATTAAAAAAAAAATTAAAAAAAAACAATTTTTAAAAATCTCCACATTACCATCACAATACAGCAAAGTCCATTACAGTTTAATCAAAAAGGTCCAAATTCAAAATCAAAGTTTTGAATTTAGAACATCTGTACTTTAAAAAGATACATTTTTAAATGTGGAACGTTGAAATTACAAAACGTAATTCTTGAAGGCCGCAACAACCGTTCGCTGAATTTTCATAAGACACTAAATTAAAAATTCAACAAATTTCAAAGCGCTCCCTGAGTTTGGTTTTTATACTTTTTATCTCAGATTTAGCAAGGAATGTTAATGAGTGATACCTTAAAAGAAAGAACAATAAACAGGCGTGTTTTTAAAAATGTTTGAACATTTCAGGGATTTTTTTTTAATTTTTTTTATGGCACTGAAAAATTACTCTGTTCCAACCTAAGACATTTTTAGTAATCTCGAATGCCTCCATTTTGTTTTTGTGGCAAGAAAGACACTTAAAAATTATTTCATTTGGTCCAATACACATAAAACTATCCGAAACAAACGATTTTGTTTACAAATTGACGCTCATTGGGGCAATATTGACTCGTGACTATGAAATTCTGGGTATTTTTCTAAAATTTCTGAATTTTCAATTTAAAAAAAAATTATACATTTTCGGCTAAGACATATATGGCTAAAAATGTTCAAAAATACCTCGGCTATCACCCCCTTAAAGCTTTGCACCTAGCTACCAAACACCCTGTATAAATATATTGTATCGAATAAATATAATGTTTTCGTTTTCTTTCCTCGCATACTTGGAGAAAAGCAGTATACAGGCCTAGGTAGGAATGTCATTTCGTGGATTCGTATCAATTGAAGCTATACACATCCACGAAATGACTTCTCCCGCCCTCTGCAGTAATATACTATTGTACTAGAGTCGTGTCTTCCAATTATTTTTGAATGGTGTCAACACCCCTATTATTGTTATCAAGTACCCTGTCGCCGTCCTGTTATACCTCGCGCCATATAAATCTGCCTAAAAGTTCATTACTTACTTAGTACTCTGTTTTGACGCATTTTTGAGATACATTTTTTATGCGACGTCTTTACGTTACTCCCGGATTGTGTTCGAATCGCTTAACGGTATAGTGCCTATTCAATTATTGGAATTATACCTTTATCGCTGCCGCTGCTACTGAGCTGTCGGTAGGCCTCCAACAAGATGGAGCGACGACCTGGCTAAGATCGCGGGATCGCGTTGGATACGAAAAGCACAAGACCGGTCTGAGTGGAGAGCCTTGGGGGAGGCCTATGGACGTCTTTCGGCTGACATGATGATGATGACCTTTATAGTTTTTGTGGTACTAGTCGTGGCAATGAACTTTTAGGCAAAGTTAGGCGGCGGAAGGTATAGAATATGTCGCGCGGCAGGTCCAGGACTCGCAGTACTACTCGCTGATGGAGGCGAGCCGCTGGCTGCGGCACGTGGCGCGCTGCATCGCCTTCGCCGACGACGCCGCAAGGCACCTCGCCGACAACGTCACCGTCGTGCTGCAGGAGGGTCAGTACTCACGAGGGCTTTAACCCTTTCGTTCCGGATGACGAGTTAACTCGTCTTGTGCGATGTGCTCTCAGATCCGGTAGACAAGTAAACTCGTCTTAAAAAAATTTACATTACATCCTAGATTAGGGCAATCGACAGTCACTTGCACAACCGGACACATTGCTTCCTGTACTCTTAGTCTTGAGCCATATTTATTTGCTGCAATTATGCAGTTAGTAATGTTGCCAACTAGTGAATAAACTTATTAGTCTACCCCAAGAATATTCGTTACGTATTTGTGTCTAAATACGTTTTGAACAAACAACATGGAGAAAAATAACTGTACCAAGCCAACGAGTTATCTCGTCTACTGGATCTGAGAGCACATCGCACAAGACGAGTTAAATCGTCTTTCGGACATAAGAGCATCATTTCTGTGAACGAGTTAACTCGCCTACAGGACTGAGGAGCAGGTATCAATTCACTGAATATGGAAAACTGGGTAGATTTTGTGTATGGCTTTGCCGGAACGCAAGGGTTAAGGGCATGGCGCTATTGCGGCTCGCGTTGTTATGGACAGTCAGAATGTAATGAAATAGAAATCATTTATTCGTGACAAAGTAGCACAACAAAAAAAAAATATATTAAAAAAGTACGAAAGTAGTAAGTATGTCGCGAAATGGTCCCAAATCAGCAAAAATTGCCGGTCTTGCGAACGGCGCTGTTCTTCCTTTGGGACCATCAGTTTAATGTTTAATAATGTTTGTCATAACTGTTTTTTTCTCTGAATCTAATAATTGTTTCGAATTTTTATAAAACAAACCTAACCTAATCTACAATTTTCTATAGGTGATGAAGAAAAATTTACGGTTTCGACGGGAAAAAAATTATGGCAAACAATTACTTGAACTAAAAGAATTTCCTTGCTCACCCGCGACCTTACGATAGCTAAGCTTATGCAAAATATGCGTGTTCATGCAGTTCCTCCATCTCCACACTGTAAGAACATACACAAATTACACAAAGCCATCTATCAGCACCACCACATCACACTGACGCGTTTCGAAATCAAACAGAGCTCATCTTCAGAGTAACACAACCGTACACCATGCTACCAGTTGTTAGACTAGTATGATTTGCGAAAAGTATGCAAACTTTGGCGCACATCATCATCAGCCCACAGCAGTCCACTGCTGGACATAGGCCTCTTCTATGGCGCGCCACAACACTCTGTCTTCAGCCCCTCGCATCCAACCGCTGCCAACGACTCTCTTAAAGTCGTCCGTCCACCGTGCCTCAGGACGCTGAAACACACCTCAAGAAAACACAGGACGGATGCGGGTTGGTAGTGCGGCGGGCCTATTTACGTGGCTGTATATGAAGAACATAAAATGCGCAGTTCACTAACTAAACTATGTTTTTTTATTCCAGGCGATGGTGTAGATTACTGTGCCGTGGTATCGTGCCTGACGCAACTCCTCGTCGACCCTTACTTCCGAACAATCTCTGGCTTCCAGTCGCTCATCCAAAAGGAGTGGCTCGCGCTAGGCCACCCCTTCTGCGATCGGTGAGCTTCTTTGTTTTATGCTGCCCTGGTACTTTTTGTCTTAATATTTATGCATTATGACTTTCAAGGTCCATAACAAAACTTATAAAATTAATAAGGTACGGACAACAATAAAATTATGCCTGGCAACTGAACAGAAATAATAAGAGAGATTCGTGAGAATTAAATCATTGAACTTTGTATTTGTATTTAGGTATTGTTGTATTTAGAATACCTGTTTCAATACATAACAAGTTTCACTCAAATCCTTCCAGCCGTAGCCGTTTTGATGGGAAAGAATGACTCATAAATTTTCTGTTATATAGGAATTGATAATTAATTGGGTCTCATTCATCAGTTGTGCAGTCAACAGCACCAATATCTGAAAAATCTGAAAAGTAAAGTTCCCAAACCGCACTGGGCCCGCGTAGGAACTACGGTCCAAACCCTCTCATTCTTAGAGGAGACCTGTGCCTTTTTACGTACTACTGCTGGGACATAAATAAGCTGTTTTTTATTTATTTATTTGTACCTATATTCAAATTACAACTTAGGTACAAAACATTAATATTCTCGCCCAACTGCTACGTTTGATGGCGAGACGCGCTCAGTTTTCATACAATATCAACCTATCAAACTTATTCTGTAATATAAACTAGGTAGGTACTTAACAGATTCGTAATGGTAGGTATTTACATACACAGATGGTGTACATTCAAGGCAAATCTAAAAGATATTTTTTGAGTCTGATTTTTAACATAGATTTACTTAGTTTAGGACTTTGTCTTAATCTTATATATAAAATTCTCGTGTCACAATGTTTGTTCCCGTACTCCTCCGAAACGGCTTGACCGATTCTCATGAAATTTTGTGAGCATATTGAGTAGGTCTGAGAATCGGCCAACATCTATTTTTCATACTACTACGCGGACGGAGTCGCGGGCAACAGCTAGTAAGCTAATAAAAGGAAGATGATGATAATAATTAAATGAGGCATTATTGATACAGATTCGGTCTCCCCCGGCCGGGCAACCCCAAAGACCTAACATCGAAGGACTCCTCCCTGGCGCAGCCGGCGCCGGTGTTCGCTCTGCTGCTGGACTGCGCGTGGCAGCTGCTCCAGCAGTTCCCGGACCGGTTCCAGTTCTCGGAGACGTACCTCACGACGCTGAGCGACGCCGCGCACAATCACCTCTTTGACACGTTCCTGTTCAACTGCCCGAGGGACCGGGAGCTCGCCGTGGCTAAGGTGAGGCCAACAACAGCCCAACCACCAAACCAAAAGAACCATACGAACTATACGAACCACAGACCATACCACCATACCAACCATTGTACAGTCAAGGGCAAAGATATCGACACGGCCGAAGTTGCAAAAATATGTATACACGGCCTTAATGTTAAGTGCATAAAGTCGTGTATATATAATATAACACAGACTAACAAACAAGGGTACAGAATAACAAACAAGAAAAAGTTGATTTCCCGTTTACATTATGTACAGAATAGTACAGTCTTTAACATCAGGCATTACAGCCGTACATTGCCATAGTTTTACTTATAATAGAGACTTGCATGCAACGCGTCAAGATAAAAGTGGCATCTCTTAATTAGCGATCGTAAAGATTAATCAATATTTTTTTTTAATTTTAGAACTTCGTCCAAAGACCAGTGTGGGACTGGGGCGAGCAGTTCTCAGAAAAAGATAAGGCGTTGTTCTACAATCCGTTCTACGTGTCGGACAAGTCTGCTATGACGCCTAAACAGAGGCTATGTGAGTAACTTTACAATAAGTACAATACTCTTTATTGCACACCAACAAATAGTAAGCAGTACAGAAAACACAGGGATATATATGTCGCAGGGATATGATAAAAACAGGGATGTGATCAAATTCCTCATGTCAGGGATAAGATCAAGTCCCGGGAGATGATAAAAAAACATCGCGTTGTATCATTTCCCTTGAGGGATTCAGTGATTTGATCAAGTCTCCGATCCTTTTTAGGGGAAATTCCTGTTTTTGTCATGTCCCTGCGTGCGAGTTATACATTTTACTTTGCTGCTGCAGATCATGCTATGACAGATATGATGAGATGAAGAATGTCCAAGATCTTCCTAGTTTCTTAGGTGACTATACTCGAGTCCAGAATTAGGCGAACCAACTTGATAGTTCATAAACACAAATCTTGACACAGTTACACCAGTGCATATTAAAAAATACTTAGGTAAATGTTAGAAAAAAAAAATCAATACGAAATAGAAATAAAAGAAATCTTTCATTAGAAAGATTTAAGGTAAGGACACGCACACCATCTGCCATTTATATCGCCATATCCCTATGCCTATGTTAGGTAACATTTCAGTTGTCAACCTAGTTCGCCTACTTTTGGACTCTAGTATATATGATGAGTTTTACAGATATTAAATAGCTATTTATGCAACTGTAACGTAATAGGGGTCCTTGAAACACGAGTGTGGTTTCATGAAACGAGGCGTAACCGAGTTTCATAAAAGGGTCACACGAGTGTTTTAAGGCCTAATTATGTACAGTTGCATACAATATTTTATCTACGTTCATATATTAAATCCTCTATCACGTGTTCAAGAACCATTGAGTGTTACCTGCATTGCAACCAGAACTTATACTGGGACCTTCACTTTGCTGGTAAAATAATTTACTCACACTCATAAGACTCATAAGAGTCATTTCCTTCCCCGCATCTAAAATACCGGGCAGAGTCAAATTTTCTTCGCATTCACTGATATCAGACATCTTTAAGCAAAAACGAATTTTTGCCACGAACGAAAATTTGTAAAACAACGACACTAATGAATCGAAAATGGCGCTAAAGCCGCTAAAATCTAGTACTGCGCATGTGCGGCATGTGCACGCATGCGCTAAAGCGGGCACTGCCACAGAAAAGTGAAAATTAGAATCAAAACTTTTTGATATAAACTTTTTGGATTTGCCCTGTATCGTAATGGTTTAAAAAATAATATTATACAGCACACACATCAATGCCGAGCAAGCAATCGGAGCTGCCCCGTCTAGAGCCGTGCACGTCGGTGGCGGGCATGGAGCTATGGTCGCAGTGCTACGAGCGCTGGCTGCTGCCGCTGGACGCGCCGCACGCCGGGCCCGTCCAGTACCACGTGTTCAACTACGCCGTGCTGAAAGAGGTGAGCTCTCTTGCTGCCATGACAGCCTGGTACTTTCAGGACGCGCCGCACGCCGGGCCCGTCCAGTACCACGTGTTCAACTACGCCGTGCTGAAAGAGGTGAGCTCTCTTGCTGCCATGACAGCCTGGTACTTTCAGGACGCGCCGCACGCCGGGCCCGTCCAGTACCACGTGTTCAACTACGCCGTGCTGAAAGAGGTGAGCTCTCTTGCTGCCATGACAGCCTGGTACTTTCAGCTCGTTATTGAGGGAACACTTCAAACCGAAGCATGTCTATGGGGGAGGCCTATGTCCAACAGCGGACGTCCTACGGCTAATTTGATAAAAAAATATGTTTATCAATGTTCAAGTACTATGTGAGTATGTACATGTCCATTGTGTATTTATACACAATCTGCGATTCAATGAATCAATTTACTGACTGACCACTGCTCGTTGGGGGTGTCAAATATTCCTAGTTTGTAATTTTTTTAAGCAGTGGACTCGTTTATGAGGTATTCATTTTGTTAAGTTAAAATTTACGATCAAAAAATAACTGAAAACGCGAGGGACTAAATGAAGTCTGATAAAAAGAAATTTGAGCGAACCGTATTTTCATTTTAGAAAGTTACACGTTTTACCAACTTGGCAACTCTAAGATTGACAGGTAGCGTAGCGCGATGTTGCTAGAAAAACCAATCCTAATGGTAATGGTACCCTGGTACTCAAGCAATAGAGTCTACCAGCCTTATTCATAAAAAGTTAGAGCCTCCTTGAAGGCTCCTTGATGTCCCGATGCTAAAAAACGTGATTCATAAACGTCTGTTAGCGCTAATCAGTCGATCAAGGCTCTGCTAAAGTTAGAAGACCGTAGACCCTCCTTTATCTCCCTGCTAAGTCACAAAATGGCCGCCACAAATTTGAACAGCTGACTTTGACAAGAGCAAAAAGCCATACCGAAGATATTTTATAGGTAGGTTTACGCAAAGATTTAAAAAAAATCAGGAAAATTTATTTTCAGGAATTTGTATTTAAATATCCTCTAACAATATGAAAAAAATAAAATTAGGATGATTAACATAGTTACGGCTTTTTGCACTTAATTTAGGTCTAATAAAATACGCGGATCGGAAATGGCGGGAAAACAAACATCTCTGCTGTCACTGCTGTCAATTTTTTTTTTAAATTCTTGATAAGGCCATTTTTTGTCTTTGATTTGTCAAGAGTGCCAACATAACGCGTCTAATCAGTCTATCAGCGGCTCAACAACTAGCAGACTGCTAGCAGACGTTTATGAATCATACCTCTTGGCAAACGTCAAACAAGCTTAATCAGTCTGTTAACTAACAGGCCGATCAAGCCTCAATTAAGGATTTTTTATGAATAAGGCTGTACGAATCTACCGCCAGGTCGCACGCCGCTTATATCGTAACTAAAACGCAAGAAACAAGTGTCGCTTCCTATTTTTACACTTGACTGCGCCGAATGTTAACATGATAATTACTTCACCCACAGATACAACGACTGAACGAGAAGCTATCATCCCTCTCTATCCTAAGTAACCGGCAATCCAACGGGGACTTGGACGCGGAGACGGCGCGGCCGGCGGCCGTATCCCGATTCTTCCCTTTCAGCGTGAGCCGCGGCGAGCCGCGCTCGTCCCTCGACAGTATGCAAGTCAGCCTTATAGACGCCTCCCTGCTTCTGGACTCCCAGTCGCTGCTGAACGCTCCTGACTAATGTTTCGTTAACTTTAGGTTCATTCATTGCTGTCAGAGATGTCTAATTGGCATTAATATCGTTAGTTAACATGTTGATTCACAACTGTTGGCACGAATGGATTGAAAAATGTCACGAGCTGTTTCACCATCCATTGATTAGTGTTAACTGACGGTTAAATTTGATGCCGCCTCTATTTGTTTTGTTGGAATAGACGGAGACGGCATCACATTTAACCGTCAGTTAACACTAATCAATGGATGGTGAAACAACCCCTTAGACATTTTTATAGAAAATTGAATAATGCATGTTGCTTGAATATTTGTGTCAAGTGTATTCAAATAAGTAGCATACAGATGCTTTCATTTATTCAATCCATTCGCGTCAGTACTTGTGAATCAGCCTGTGCTCAGAGGTAAATGTAACTATTAATTAGTACAAAGAAAAAGTAGTGTCAATTAAATATCTAACAGCCGCACTCGGAGACGTCAAGTATCTTTTAATTGGTCAATTGTCGGGATATATAAAAATATGAAAATAATTCGCAAATAAATGATTTATGATTGATTATGATCAATTAAGATCATGACGTTTCTAAGTGTAGCAGTAATTTTGAATTTGGATAAAATGTCTACTGGCCCCTCTATGAGAAACTTAAATATGTAGAAATGGTGATTCTATATATTGTACTATATCGTGGTCCCGGAGGCGAGCCGTCAGTAGCCACTTTATATTATATCAACTGACTACTTCATACGTTAGGGTTGTGTTCAGAACGCCATAGATGTAACTTGTTTAGCGAATGATACTGTATCATACGATAGTATTTATGAGATGGCCTTTCAACAATGGTCTTGATTCCAAGCTTTGAATTACAAGCTTCTGCAATGTCTAAACGGTTTTTTTACATTAAAAAAGATTACTACAGGTCAAAAACGATTTTAGAAACATGAAATGCCAGTCAGTTAAAATGTACCCAAGTTGAGTTGTTAAACCTGGGCTAGAGTTGACAAGATTTTGACACTAATAACCATGTTAAGTTAGTTAAGTTTTCTTGATTGGTAGTGTCAAAATGTATGTCGTAATTAACCAAATTTCAAGTTTAACAATTTAATTGTTTGACTTCAGAACGCGGTAGACCCTAGTTCGCTAACTTAATATTAAATAATGCTTTTATAGAACAAGTTGTTTATGAACAATTTAAGTATTTTATTAAGCCATTTTGTTGAAGATTATTATAATAGGTTGTTAGATATAAATACATGTGTATTATTTAATTTAATTTAAGAATGACGTACATATTATAAGAAGTGAATGTTAATAGTCTTAAACAGTAGATAGCTTAAATCAATAATGCGAGTGTGAATTATTTTCATAAGTTTCTTAAGAGAGGAATTGAATATTGTAAAATTGTAATATAATATTCCATAGAACAAAACAGTGATATTTTTGTAATTGTGAAATGGTAACATGTGGTGAGACCATAATTTTAATAGAGGAATAATAGGGGTAAATAAATAAAAAGAGCTAAATATTTTTTAATATTGCGCGACAGCTTTGAATGGCTGCTTTTGAAGTATTTAACTCATTCCAGTTCCATTCAAAAACATAATATAAACAACGGAGAACAAGTTCCATCTCCTAAAGTTTGTAAAGATTATCTGTTACCATTTAATTTTATTTATATACTTAATGTAAAACCAAAATAATCTTAATTTTAACAATATGTTGTACAAAAGGCGGCTACCATTTTGTTTTTATCGCTACTTAAGATTTCCAGTGGTAAAGTAAACGAGTCCTTATTAAGGCTTTCTGAAGTGTTATTTTAAAAAAAATACTAGATTTTTAATAGATTAAACTGCAACAGGAAAACAATAACAACACGTTAATAAACTACTTAATAAACAATCATTAATTCTAATACTTTTTACTTTACGATTGTAACTCTTATGTAACTTATGTTATTCGTGTCATAGTTCACAAATGTCGGTGTTATGAATAATCGGCTATTGCCAAGAGATTCCAACCGACCAAACCACTATGTCACCTTAGGATTAATTCTAATTTATCATTTTAGCAACAATTGGACTGATAAGGACTTCCCAGCAGAACAGTTCCATCGCGTAAACGACGGACATCGCACCCAATATAAATATAACATCACACATAATTAAGTTAGTCCTTAGTTTAAGCGATCGGTCTGCTCGCATCTAACTTGGCCAAAAGTACAGAATATTTAAAATTTTAACAATAATTTTAGCAATAATGTACAAAAACAACCCACTTCGGATGGAATGCACGGTAACACAAGTACAGTGAATTTCTCTTATTTATTACCCCAGTGCTTCGCCAAGTTAGAAAGATAAACTTAAAACGAAACTTGTTGACTTGTTATCTGAGTGTATAATTGTATATTTTGTAGCGTAGTAAGTTGAACGTAAAATATTGATTGTAATTAATAATTCTATCGTCTGTTATTTAATAAAAACAATAAAGTGAGCTCGGTACGCTTGCACGCCCGCCATCCGGAACGGTGCCATTTAGTCGCCGACTGTCCCAGTGCAAATATTGTAAACGACGGCCGATCATGTTGTCGAGTGTACCTGACGCACCAATCGAAACAAATAAAAAATATTGTCGGATATTCGTTGTTTTCTCTTCAACACTCCCTAAAATGTTTAATCACAACTTCTATTTAAAATAAATATATTTCTAACTATAAACAATATCGAACTTCTCAGGGTCTTCAAAAATCGGTACCTATTACCTTTAGAGCTTTAACTGTCAAACAACACGCACTACCATGCCAATTTACTTACAGGTGTCCTGACCATGGGGATTTAAATGCAAGATTCGACTTAACTCTCATAACTAAGCTACTTTTTAATAATTTCACCATTTCTCATTTCGCGAAATTATTGCTCGCGAACTTAGTGCCGTGCGGCCGACATACATCGCGTTGCGCACCCGACTGTTTTCCTTCGGTTTTCCTGAAATCTGCGCTCGAGTTCGGCGACCACGAGTAAGCGATATTACTATATTTAAATTTAAATAACGCCATGTCTGATACCTACACTGATTTAACGATAAAATCTTGATAACGATTAAATTCAAGTTATTTGAATGTTAAGGTGGGTCCACACTTGTGACAATTTGCCGAACATTATCCCGTGACTGTATCAGAAACATGTGTCAGTACCGTTAATGTGGACGTATTTTGTTACGCGAACAATTTGTTACAAGCTGCAGTACGGCACAATCCATTCCGAACACTGATGGAACTGTCTGTGTACAGAACCAAACGGCAAGACATATGAAGTTACGATCTACTAACCGCGGGCCTAGTGTGGACGCTGGTCTGTGTACTGTCACGCATCAAAGTCACGTGTTACGAGCCGATCCGCCGAAAGTCGGTCTTTTTCAAAGCATGTTCGCTATTCCTTTCGGAACGTTCTGTCCGTTTCCCAAAATACCCTTTCCCAAAACACCCGTTCCAAAATAACAGTTTCCTAAATCGACCGTATGCCAATAGACCCGTTTTCTCATCGCATCAGAATGTCAAAACACCCAGTTTTCATAGCATCCGTATGTCAAAATATCCGTCGCTCATGACACCCGTATTCCCAAAAGACCCGTTTCTCATTGCATCAGTATGTCAAAAGACCCGTTTATTATAGTTTAATTTGAATTTAATTTAATAATTTAATTTAATTCAATTTAGATTCCGAAATTTAGTAGTCTTAAACAATAATAATAATAAATCGACTAACATTAGTTTTGTAAGAACAATTCTACTGGATTGCCATATTAGAAACGGGTGTTTTGGGAAACGAATTATTTAGGAAAAGGTAGTGACGGGAACGGATGTTTTGGGATTAGGTATTTTTGGGAAACGGATATCAAGCCAAACGTATGTTTTGAGAGACGAACATTTTGGGAAACACTTATTTCGGGAAACGGATTATTTGGGAAAAGGTGGTGACGGGAACGGATGTTTTGGGAACGGGTGTTTTGGGAAACGGACAGAACGTTCCGAAAGGTCGCTATTTTCCCCGACCTGTGACGTGACCACGACACGTCCACACTTGCATTTATGACACACGTACAAGTACGCCAGATGACACAGACACAGGCACGAGGTAGGAATGGATCACGTCGAGACCTGTCCGGCGGTACGTCCCCCGCCCGCTGAGCTGCCAGGTAGTCGGTAAATGACAACCACCGACCGACTCTAGTACCGATGTCATGCCACGCAGTCTGGTTCGACACCATGCGTCTACACTTGTGGACATTTCATCGTACACGGTTTGTAACCGTGTCAGCACAATCTCGAGCGTCCACATTTAGCGTAACATGTTCTGTTGCAATGCCAAGTGGTCCGGTCCGTCGTCAAGTCACAAGTGTGGACCCACCTTTACAAAACAAAAGTAACTCATTATGAGAGTCGAATCAAATCTTGCATTAAAGTCCCATGGTTAGAGACACCTGTAGATTCAGGCGTCAACAACGTCCACATCAACTGAGACCTGTGATGAGACTGAATAAGATTATTACTAACGATCTATAGGCCGTGGAAATCGTTTTTTAAGAGGTCATGCCTCCTTGCTATATAAGTCATCGCACGTAAAAAGAGCTCTGGGTGGCTAATAAAGGGGATACGTTCGCGCACGCTCCTACGCGCCCTGCCGTGTTCCCTCTTCCGCCGCCAATTTGGTCCGTATTTCACTCACAGCGCAGGCATGTCGCCAGGAGCTCTTTTTTACGGGCGTTGATTTGTCTTATTTTATAGCGATGTTTCGTCGGCGACGTCGCCCCTGCGCCGCTGGCTGGCGAGCCGCGCGCGCAGCCGCCGCAGCCGCCCGCCCAGCACCACGCGCTGCCAACTCACGCCGGACCAGCGCTGGACACAGAGTGGACTACTTGTATACGGTAAACAAACGGCCTTTTGCGAACTGGATACACAAGGTTTCTGAACTGTGGCCGTAGTCTAAAGTTGTGACGTTCTCTTACTACCCTCAATGTACGATGTGTAACAGAAAGAAGTAAGATTGATTTTTGGAATCATTTTGTATTTTTTGATTTCAACTCCAAATTTTGTTACTTTTACGGTCATCCCGTAAAACCCATATCGAAAACACAAACTGAAATATAGATGCACAGAAAAACCAGAAAAATAGGACCAGCGCTGGGAATCGGACCCAGTTAGCAGGCGTTAGCGCGCGCATTCGTGTCTGTACCGTTGTCTAGCGGTGGTGTAGCGGTAGCTAACGGTACAGACACGAATAGCGGTATAGCACGCGGCACGGAATGCAGAGGACCTGGGTTCGATTCCCAACGCTGGTCATATTTTTCTTTTTTTTCTGTGCATCTATATTTTAGTTTGTATTTTCGATACAGAAAGAAGTGGTGAAAATGTTTGGGATTTCAAGTTTGTTAGACCATAAGGGTTTGCTAGACCATTTTGCTTGCCCCGATATCGCATCGTCCGATACCGATATATTATCGGATCGGATAATATGAAAACAAGGAAAAAGGAATGGTAAATAAAATCCAATCGTAACGGATAGCATGTTTTATTCATGCGATATTGAATAAGTTATTAACAACCAACAAATGTAGCTCATTCAAATTAACTCTAACATACTCTAAAATCTAATCAAAGCAGTCTAACTCGAAGCTTGTACATGCCTCAGTCACACCAAATAAAAGTCACAAAATAAATTTCCTTGGGATCCCTTCTCCGTTTAGAAAACATCTGGCAGGATGATTTAATTTGGGAGTTCACATTATCCGACAATATTTGTGAAAGTTAATGTCTGAAATTGATCAGACAGCAACAATCTGAAAAGCATATTGTATAAAGCCGCAAATATAGTCGGACATGGCAGCATTGATAGCGTAAAGGTCAGGCATACAGACACGCATAAGAACTTGAGGAACTTCCACTTTTTTAAAGTTAAATTTCGATATGTTCGTATCAACAGACCCACCCTGAGAAAAATTATGCAACACTATTTATGAATTATGAATGACCTCTACGCCTCAGGACATGACAGCAAAACTTCTAAAATTCTAAAATCACATTGATAGTGAATTAAATAAAAATGCATTATTACAGTCTAATTAAAACACTAAACAATTATTACCTTTGCATATTGAGGCATGTACAAATAACACACTAAAATCACACAACTCCATTCTAAATGCTTTAGATATGTCCTATTTATAAACGAGAAGCGGCTTTTCGATAAGTACTATCTTTCCATTCTAATTTTTAATTAGGACTTAATTTTAAAATATGGTCAAACTTAAAATCTGTCTTTTAAAAGTCAGTCCTCAAAATACCCTACGAGAGCCTGCTTAGAGTTCATCCTGTGTTAATTTTAAACGCGAATGAATTTCGTAACATAATTTCACTAACAATTTAGTCAGATTACATGATTTATTAATAACAGACGCAATGCAAGCGAACATAGGAACTTCGAGCCATAGTAAAAGCGTGTCATAGCAGTAGCGTAACTATAGGGTGGCAGGGCTGGCAAAATGCCACGGGCCCCCGACCCAAGAGGGCCCCGGCCAAAGAGGCCGCGAACTGGGAAATAATTTTTCAACATTGTACCTGGGTATTTTATTTGACGTAGTACAATTTGACAATTTTTACTAATAGGGCCCCATCAAAAGAATTTGCCACGGGCCCCAGATGGTATAGTTCTGTGCTATAGGTATTTATAAATGTAAAAAACCATGCAGACTTTATTATTTGAATCGCTTTAACACAGTGACATAGTGCATATTAATTTGAATTTGTCGACATTTTTAACTAATACAGATAGTTAGCAGTATTTTTATAAATATACTAATAAATGCTTGTAAAAAGACGACCTTCAAGTAGCGACTCTAAAAAGAAAATTTCAAACAAGTTAAAATAGCGCACTTTGTATTTTGACGACGATGTTCGAATACATAACGGACCAGAACTTCGAAGGATTTCTATAATCAAATTTTATTAAAATTCATATTTTTGCTCCCCAGCTGTCAGAGAACATACTGGGATCAAACAGATGCCCAATTAATCATATCAGTCAGGAAAATAACGCCAAGCTCCCGGAACTGTACACGAAGCACTCGTGCGATGCCGATGTTTCATGACCAATTCAATTTAATTAAAATACGTCACACCAATTTTGAAACCATCCAATGACAGTATTACAGCAGTTGATTAATTTAGAATACCTTACGTTCATTTAATTACTAGCCCAATTCAATCGTTTTTTAAATCTGTAGTAAATTTAGAGTACCTTTAAATGTAGAAAACGTATTTTCGTAACATTTACTTTGTTAGTGGTGTAGCCTGTATAATATTAGTTTAGAGTACCTTTAAATGTACAAAATGTATTTTCGTAACATTTATTTTGTTAGTAGTGTAGCCTGTATAATATTAGTTTAGAGTACCTTTAAATGTACAAAACGTATTTTCGTTACATTTATTTTGTTAGTGGTGTAGCCTGTATAATATTAGTTTAGAGTACCTTTAAATGTACAAAATGTATTTTTGTAACATTTATTTTATTAGTGGTGTAGCCTGTATAATATTAGTTTAGAGTACCTTTAAATGTACAAAATGTATTTTCGTAACATTTATTTTGTTAGTAGTGTAGCCTGTATAATATTAGTTTAGAGTACCGTTAAATGTACAAAACGTATTTTCGTTACATTTATTTTGTTAGTGGTGTAGCCTGTATAATATTAGTTTAGAGTACCTTTAAATGTACAAAATGTATTTTCGTAACATTTATTTTGTTAGTGGTGTAGCCTGTATAATATTAGTTTAGAGTACCTTTAAATGTACAAAATGTATTTTCGTAACATTTATTTTGTTAGTAGTGTAGCCTGTATAATATTAGTTTAGAGTAGTACCTTTAAATGTAGAAAACGTATTTTCGTTACATTTATTTTGTTAGTGGTGTAGCCTGTATAATATTAGTTTTGAGTACCTTTAAATGTACAAAATGTATTTTGGTAACATTTATTTTGTTAGTGGTGTAGCCTGTATAATATTAGTTTAGAGTACCTTTAAATGTACAAAATGTATTTTCGTAACATTTATTTTGCTAGTAGTGTAGCCTGTATAATATTAGTTTAGAGTACCTTTAAATGTACAAAATGTATATTCGTAACAATTATTTTGTTAGAGGTGTAGCCTGTATAATATTAGTTTAGAGTACCTTTAAATGTAGAAAATCTAAGGCTTATTATAAAGTCAACGATTATATCATGGACAGGGTTATTTGGAAATAATTCCGATCCGAATTAGTTATCCCTTCAAATAGCGAACCTACTGTGTTCTAAATAAAATTGTGTTAAATACTTGTGATATATATAGATATCATTTATAAAAGTTGTGAAACTATTGAAAAAAAAAAAATACCTTGTCGAGTTTTTTGTCGGATTCTTCTCAACAGAGGTTTTTTTCGAACCGGTGGTAGATTTTTTGACGTTCATAAGTGCTTGTTATAGCCTAAATTGAATAAAAGAGAGTTTGACTTTGAAAATGTATTTTCGTAACATTGACTGCAGTATGTAGTGTAGCCTGTAGTTACTTCAGAGACATGAACAAGAATTTTAATAAAAAAATGTAAACATCTTTTACTTTTCCCTTAATTTGCTGTGTATTAGTTAAGAGTGATTAAGTGTAAGGACCTATAGGTATAGAGGAGAATTGTAACCACGGCCTTAGTTGTCAGAGGTGTTCAATCAATGAGATTGTTCGGCGGGCCATGGTGTCTGTAAATGTGCCGTGCGTTTTGGAGCCCCCAGGGTTGAGCCGTACGGATGTTAAAAGACCGGATGGTCTGACGCTGGTTCCATGGCGGAGGGGGCGTTGTCTCCTGGATGCAACGCGTCAGCACGTTTGCTGCATCTCATTTGGGACAGACCGTGAGGAGTCTGCGGCGGAGTGCCGCGAAATTGAAGCACGCTAAATACTCTGCTTTGGAATCAGCGTATGACTTCGTGCCGGTTGAGGGCCAACACGGCTAGGTCCCGGGGTTTGGAGGCTCGCGAGTTGTTTAGGGAGTTAGGCCTTCGATTGCGTGATAGGGGCTCCGACCCTCGCTCTGGCTCGTACTTGGGGCAACAGGTCTCCATTGCCATTCAGCGGGGTAACGCTGCTGGTATTATGGGGACGTTTGAGCCGGGTACGATGCACGAGGGAGGGTTTTAGGTTAGTTTTTATGACGAAGCATGTTGCGGATGACTTTAGTGTAATGTAGTATATTTTTTTTTAATCGACTGGAAGGCAAACGAGCAAGTGGGTCTCCTGGTGGTAAGAGATCATCACCGCCCATAAACATCTGGAACACCAGGGATATTGCAGATGCGTTGCCAACCTAGAGCGACCTAAGTTGACCTAAGACCTAAGTTGTGTTGTGTGTTGTTGTGTTGTGAGACCTAAGTTGGAATACCTCAAGTGCCAAGTAAGTGTAACTTAGTTTATAGTTTAGATGATTCAGCCATGTTTGTAGGTATAGGTTTAAGTTGTTTTTTTTTCTTTGTATATTAAAATGTATATAATTTTAATGTATTAAATTATTTTTATTAGTATAGTTTAGTTTGTATTTTACTGCGTTTTCGTCAAATTATACTCATTGTCAATGACAAAGTATCTAAGTATCACCAATTGAATGCGATATACATAGATGAATAATTATCACCTGCTTTTGGTTTCAAATATTGTTCGAATTTATGCTTGGCAGGTACCTACATGTCTGATACAAAATTTGTCACTAACACTTTGGATTTTGAGAGTTAGGTATTCGAACATCGTCGTGGAAAGAAAACTTTATTGTGATTGATTAACTATCACATCTAGATACATTCATTAGAACTAGTGAACCCCAATCTCACTGCTTTTAAAATAAACAATGCTGCTGCTTGCATTATTCAGCGTGTGATGTTTGTTATAATTTTGTTACTTGTAACCGCTGAACAACAACCTGACATTACAAATGAAACTTTACCTTTACATTTTTATCTTCAGTAGTGCTATAATACAATTAAGTTTTGAACAATTTTAATAAAATTTTCAGCCGTTTTCCTTTCTCGTTCTGTATTTTTTTAGTACATGATAGCTGTGCTTGCGGGATAGAGGGAGCGATGTCTAAGGCAGTAAATAGCTACAGGCTCCCGGGGCGCGGGCGCGGGGCGCGGGAGGCGCTCTTAGCGCCACCATGCTCGTCAGTTGTCGTCTTCGTCATTCTCAAACATCTCGTTGTAGTCTTGGGCATGTTCGTAATCTTTCAGATCCTGAACAAAAGAGAAGCCAATATTTTAATCGCTGTTTAACTTCTAGTGTTATTGTCTGACATAAATACGAATAATAAGCAGATTTTGGCTTTCAGTGTTAGAGATGAGAATGAATAAGAATACAACTTTGTATTGATACAGAGTAAATAAAATACATAAAAATATATTAAAATATTAGTACGTGCCAAGTAATACACAGCGCGCTTCCATTTCAGGGCGTTTATTCGAGCGTTTCAACCGTCTCATTTTTCTGGACACTTTTCAGTAAAAATGGCCGAATATTCTGATACAGTTTTTAGTTATCTGGTAGAAATACAGGAATACTTACAAATAATTGTAAAAACGACATCAAAATCTAGAGCCAATTCGTAAAAAATGTTACCAGATAAATGAGACGGTTGAAACGCTCGAATAAACGCCGCGGAATAAGCGGAGCGGAGCGGTCACGTGCAAACAAGCAAACATATTTTTATAACAAAACTGACAAACAAGCATGTGGTTCACCTGATAGTAAGTATTATTCGTTTTTATTAAGCAAGACGCCTTCTAAACGAAATCTAAGGTCCCAATGGTACAGTAAAGCCAAAGGAGGTACGAGTTCAAACTCATCCGGCGATCCAAAAATCTTGGAAATTAAAAAAAAAACTGGTAATAAGTGATCACCAACCCCTTGGTTATCTCCAGCACCATTGGTACTGCTGGTGCGAGGCAATCATGTCTCAATATGATAGGAAATCAGCTGCGATTATATTTCATTATTTATGATTGGTCGATTATGCAAGGCTCTGCTCCGCTTCAGCCCGCAACAAAAATGAAAAAGGGATATACACATAAAAATGCATGCATAAAACATTTCAGAGTCCGTTTTAATCACAATACAAAGTTCAAGCGTAAAGCACAGCGCAAGCCAACAGTAGTACTCTCGATAACAATCGTTATCTCTCGTTACGACGTGAAAGACGGACAAACATACAAACACACTTTCGCATTTATAACATTAGTATAGTATAGTATGGATGTGCCAGATAACTGTATGTTTCTCCGTCTTTCACGTGGAAACGGAACGACGAATCGACGTGATTTTTGGGATAGAGATAGTTTATGGGCCAGAGAGTGACGTAGGCTACTTTTTATCCCGGAAAAATGCACAATTCCCTAGGAGACAGATGATTTGATACGAAATCCATACTAATATCACAAATGCGAAAGTGTGTGTTTGTGTGTTGTGTGTGTGGGAAAATTGCTTGGTTCCAGCGGTTTACGAATTCTACGCGGACGGAGTCGCGGGTAACGGCTAGTCACTCTCATATTTATAATGGTCAGAAAGATGCAGAAACATACGTCGGACGACGTGGCGTGGCTTCGCGTTTCAATAATATATTTCAGCCTTTAGAGTGGCGTGGCGTGGCGTGTAGCAGGGCGGTGAACACTGACCTGGAACATGCCGTTGGCGACGGCGTACCCGGTCATGGCGACGGCGGCGAACAGCGCGGCCAGCAGCTTGTTGCGCGTCTGGTGCGGGAAGTTGGCAGCCTCGCGCTCCGACTGCGTCCCCGTCGTCTGCTTCTTGGCGTTCTGTCTGTTGTACTCTGATACAAAAAAATACTAGCTGTTAACTTTTAAACTGGCATCGCTTAAAGCGTTGCGGGTGTCTATGGACAGTGGTGATCACTTAACATCAGGTGACCCACTAGTTCGTTTGTCTGGCCTCTCTAACACAAAAAAAAAAAAAAAAGTTTTGTGCTAAGGAATAGGGATGATGACACCACCAATCAACTGACGTACTTTTTATGAGCTATCAAAACACAATTTCTCCCATAAAGTTTCAATGGCAATAGCGAATTATGACGTCACTATCCGGCAACTCACTAACTATTTATTTGTTTTAAAGCAACAAAAAATCTAATTTTACAGTAAACCGAAAATTAATCTGTTTTTCAGGGCTAAAATAAAGCGTTTTTTACTGGAGTTGTGCTTTCGAATTATTTTTTAATGGCGTCATCATCCCCATTGCAGGTGGTAGGACCTTGTGCAAGCTCCGCCCGGATTGCTACCGCCATCTTCCTCGCTAATCCTGCCGCTACTAATAATGCCGTGAAGCAGCAGTGTTTGCACTGTTGTTTCGGCGTGGAGAGTAAGACAGCCAGTGAAATTACTGGCACTTGAGGTATCCCATCTTAGGCCTCTAGGTTGGCAACGCATCTGAAATACCCCTGGTGTTGCAGATGTTTATGGGCGGTGGTGATCTCTTGCCATCAGGAGACCCAATTGCTCGTTTGCCATCCAGTCGAATAAAAAAAAATTCAAACAGAGGCCATATTGTCTAACGCACTTGGACGCAAGATCGTTTTCACCATTTTTTTTTTGTAATACGGTATAAAACGAGGGTAGAAAGAGATGGTGAATCACGAACGTCAGCGCGTGAAACAATACGGCCTCTGCAGAGCTACTACGAAACTCGAAACTCGAAGTTCGTATCGTACCGGCCCTCTCGCTCTCGTGTTAAATAGTTGAAGTGTCAAAGGAACTGCATGACACGAACTTCGAGTTTCGTAGTAGCCCTGCTTGTTTCAGTACGACAAAAATTACAAGTACTACAACTCGACATAATTGGTTAAATTTGTCAAACATTATGTAGAATTGTAGCACTAGTAACATTTGTGGTGTATGTAATGTATGTATGTAAATACTTTATTGTACATAAAACACAAAGTAATACAAAAAGAAAACATCAAACCAAAAGAGTACAAAGGCGAACTTATCCCTAAAAGGGATCTATGTACTTGTGTACGTGCTTGGATATACGCGGTACGCTTGGTACCACCAAACCACCCGAAACTTTTACCGCTTGCATACCTACGCCAATGGTGGTATGTGGGGGCAGTCCTTTTTCTGATTACTAAATCAGGGCATGTTTATTAATTTACATTTTTACTTTTTGAATATCCGTGCGTGATTTACGAACTACCCGCACAGTCTTGTTTATGAAAATAACGGTAATGTAACCGAACCAACAAAAAGTTAGAAAACCTCCGACTGTGTCACTTCAAAGTTCAATGTCTCAGAAACGGCTACCGGCGAACCGTTGTTGATGCCACATGTCTAAGAACCTTCGTAAAAAACCTGATTTCAAACAAAAAAAAAACTGCATTCAAATCATTCTACCGGTTTATGGGCTACGGTGCCACAGACAGACACGCATAGCGGTCGAACTTAGTTTTAACACCCCTATAACATGCGTCATTAATTACATTTTAAATATATACCATGAGTTTTACGGTAAAGCAAAACATCGCGATGAAAGCTACACACAAATGCGAAGAGATTCAATAGTGTGTGTGAAGTTCTCAATTCACGCTGCTAATTTACTCGCTTTTGTACATGGCATAAATAGGAGTTTAATATAGAGTATCTCATGATTGTATCACTAGCTAAGCAAAATTTTATTAAAATTAGCCTTAAACAAGCAATCAGGATAGTCATCGAATCTACCCCCAGTTTGGAAATAACATCGATCGGGAACATTCCAGCAAATTTTTCACCTAAAAAAATATTATTCTTTCAGTAACAACATTTTAGATTACAGTTATAACAGTTTAAAATATTATTTTAGTTGAGAACAAGTTAGGAATAATGGAACATACCAGAAAGATAAGATGCGCCAATTCTCTGTCTTCTTCAATTCTATTTAATCTCAAATATTTTGAGTTTGTTGAACGAGTTGATTGAATAGAACCTTGATAGCATGGGAAGTGATTTTATAGAAGCACTAATAACTTACAATTAAACTCAAAGCACTTAGCTGATGTAAACCAACTCGGATATAGACGTGTAAACTACGCCAGTGCACAATTAAAAAGGGCCGTCTTTATTTGTGTGCTGGATATCTATTATCGGAAGTTTGACGACCTACCCGTAAATGAAAAAAAAAAAACAGTATTTGACGGTTGTTTTTGTTCGAAGTTTTATAAAGGGGTCCCTAGATGGTAAAAATTTGTCGAGGGCTAGCCGTATTATGGAAAACACGGAAAATTAACGTTTTGTTTGATCGATTTGTTGTTGTTGCGGGGACACACAAAATCGAGTATTTTTATTTTTGTATTTCTTTTTTGTTTTATTTTGAGTTTGCTGTTTATTGTTTTTTTTTTTTGTCGTATTTGTGTGCCTTTGTGAATGTGTATAAATGTCTTCTTTCTTCCTTTCAAATTAAGAAATTGGTTATGCTTGATGAAATCAGTAGATTCTTATATGTATTTGTCATTTTACCGGAGACTTTTTCCGCCTAAGCGGAAGGCGAGAGTGTATAGTTAAGTCTAAGGTTTGCTTTGCTTTTTCAATTTGATTGTAATAAAATGCATGCAAATAAAAATGTTCAATTAAAAACTGTTATTTTCAATGCATTGCTATTTCTATAATCATCTCATCACTCATTCTATAATTTTATTATAAAAAATACAGATTAAAACAACATACAAAAAAATAATGAGCAGAGAAATGCTTGCCAAAGAGACTTCACCATTTAGATTCAAGCTTGTCAAGCGGCTCATTCAGTATGCTACGAGTATGTATATGAGTACTTGAGCGAGCGACTGAAAATGGGCGCGATGCTCGTCAAGTCAAAGTCAAAGTCAAGGCATTGCGTCAAGCCTCGTCAAAATTTTTTCATATCGGGACCCCTTTATTAAATATATTTATTTAAATTCTATTTGAGTCTACCCTCATTCATTATTCTTGCTTTAATAATGAAGATAAATTTAAATAAAATTTGAATAAGTATAGTTAAAACACCCCCTCAACATTGAACATTGACTGAACTATCATTAGACAGAGCTATATTTTCAATAATTTATCTGTTCCTCAATCACAAGGTGCAGCTCTTCCAACTGTCACCAACCTTCTTACTGAAACTATGCACTGCGTGCTTAGCGATTCTAAATGTCCAGTGGAGTCCAGTTGAAAACAGTTAATTTAGAGAATGTGCAATATTTTTTAATAAACTAGAAATCACACATACCGTCAGTAACATGCCTAAAGTTCTTCTGGTTGATCCTTGCAACAAATCTAGTGAGGTTGGCGATGCCTTTGACATGGTTGGCCAGGGTTGCATTGGGGAATGGAGCCTTGACTAAAGGAGCGAGATATGCAAACACGGTTGCATCGAACGAAGAGGGCCGGTTCCCGAAAAAGTATTCACTTTCCCCAAGCCTGTCAGACAGGGTTTTAAGGCACTTTTCTGCTTCACTGTATATCTGGAAACGTAAATAAATCATATGTTAACACATTCAGTGCCAAGAACACGCTAGGTGTGTTCTCTGTTTGTAGGCAGTTTTCGTTACAAGGTGGAAAAATGCGCTCATAGCGAGTGTTAAATATGTACATGATGAAAATGCTTTGTTAAAACAATCTTATATCTACATATTATATATTGCTAAAATATAAAGAATTTACTTTTATTTGGAAGTTTTTCAACTAGTTATACCCACTGTCTGTAAAAAAATCACTACCATCTGGGATAAAAACATCATTATCTCTGTACCATCATCCAAATCAATTCAGTAGTTTAATTGTGAAGGGGTAATAGACAGACCAACAGAATTACTTTCACATTCTAACAGTAGAAAGAATAAGCTTTATGAATAATTTTAAAACACCCATGCACACCATAGTAGAGATATCTCTCTCCATGTAGATGTTATGTTTTTCAGAGAAACTGGTTTTCACAGCAAAAATCCCATTGAGAAGTATAGATTATATACTTCTCAATACTACGACCTTCACCCTTTCACAAAACATGTGACAGAAAAATTTGTGAAAATGATTGTAATTCCAAGTTTATTAGACAGCCTCAGAAATATCTAGAAATAAAGACATTGGTTTGTTGCATGGTTAACTAAAACAAATATCTTAAAACTACCCTATATTTTTTGTTACTAAATACTAACCAATGTTATGTTATAAAAGAGCTAGCAAAAAAGAATTGATTTAGTTGATGAATAGAATATGTTAGTGTGACTTAGAACAGTAAATTTTTTGGCACTTTTCTACACTACATATTTAATATTGATCATTATTCAAGATTAGGTTGATATCAGTAAATTTTACTGATTCCGCAAATGTATATCTATACTGTATAACTCACTTAAAAAATTTGCTTTAGTCAATTTCTCCTTTCAAGAGTTGATATATGTATTGCTCTGGAGGAATTAGAATAGAATAGTTAATTTGAAATAAAAAAAAGTATGTACATTATAAGATTCATTATTACCCTTTGCACATTTATCTTACTGCCTCTGATGAAAAAAAAGTGTAATGCGATGAAAGATTTATGACTTAATTCTATATGACACAATAAAGACTGATAAAAATGATGTTATTAGGTTAGCTAAGAGTTATATTCTTTAAAAACGAATTAATGTTTACTAACAGTTTTTAAAGAAAATTAAAGTGTATAGCAAATAATTATTGGAGTAGACACATTTCACTTATATATTAAGAAGTGTTCTATCAGACATTTTAAATTTTCATTCAATTTTTATGGAATAATCGAGAAAAACTAACAAAAATGCAATTTTGCCAGCTCAGCAGGTATAAACGCTCTTAAATAAAAGCAAAACACTAAACACAAAAAAAACTTACTGTCTTTTCAATTTCTCTAAGATCAGTGTGTTCCCCATAGAGGGCATCAATCATTTCTTTAGCAGCAGTCTGGTAACTCGAGGGGTAATAGAAGTTAAATGGAATTCTTAGAGCTTTAGCATAAGTGGGCCTCGTCAACTCAGCATAGTTCTTCTCGTCCACCCACCAGGCATACTGGTAGGCAGGCAACAGCTTTTCACTCAAGTACTGCGTGAATGCACTGGCTTCTGCAGCTTGCTTAGTGTTTAGGTGCACATCAGTACTGTAATGCTGATGAAATATTGGGCAATTAAAATATATACATTTTTAAGCATAATTATGATTGTTTAAAATTAGAATAATTACAAGGATAATGGAAAAAACTTACCAATGTTTTCAAATGCTCAATAACTTCTTCAAAATTAGTGAGGACTGTGCGCCCATCGCGCATGACTGGCAGCCTACCCTTTGGTGTGAAAAACGGGTTGTTCGATTCCCGAACTCTTACTGGCACCCCAATAAATTTCATGTAAGTCTGTGAATAAACAGAAAGTAAATAAATTAAAGCACTTGCCGGCCCTCTGACTATCATAAAAGGTTAGAAATTAAATACTTACTAAAACTTTAAGACATTCTGAATCAACAGAAGCGAGACCCCACTCTCCACGCCATATATCCAATTCTATACTTGTCATTATTATATGTAATGTAAATAATCATTAATTAATAATTCAATCAAAAACTATTTTTGCGAATTTTGCGTACATTTAAATTTTTTTTTTGTGCTGTGTTCCATAAAGATTATAGAATCAGGAGTTGACATTCTTGACATAAAAACTAAAGACAATTTAATAAAAAAAAAAAAGTTAGTCTGTAAAGTCGTACTCACACTATCCATCCCAGCAAATGTTGATAGCTCTGCTGGCCAGGATGGGAGAGAACGAATGATTGAACTGATCAAAGAGTAATTTATTGTGTAAGGAGGGTAGAACATGTGTTTTGACGTAAGGTTGACGTTATGTTATGACGTTTGTTAATGACAGCTTTACTTTGACAGCTTACTTGCTATTTTCATAATCTTGCTATTTTTAGTCGAGTAACCGTGTGCGTGTTCTTTATATTTTGCAAATATATTGCAATATTGTAAAGGAACTTATATTTCCACTATTTTTTACGTTATTTTGAGTTACATTTGAGTTGCGCTTCGCCCTACCTGTCACACACACACTAGAAGTTAAGCACATCGTTCAAGAATGTCTATACAATGGACTTTCATCGCCGGCTATCTTTACTTCGAGATTGCTGTTGTGTCTATAATGATACTTCCCATCGCTAGCCCTCGCTGGTGGCAGCGGTTCTTCAGGTCTCGGCTCTTCGCGCTGTTTCGAGAACACGCTGCATTTTACTTTTTTGTTTTACTCGGTGTATTGTGCCTATTTCTGATTGACGCCGTGAGGGAAATGAGGAAATACTCCCACTCGACCGACAGCGGCCACATCCACCTCGCTAGTGAAATGAAAGGAAATGTAAAACTTTTCAGAGCACAGAGAAACTTCTATATCACTGGTTTCTCAATTTTCCTAGCATTTGTTATCAGACGGCTTGTCACTATGATCTTAATACAAGCTGAACTGTTAGAAAAGTCTGAAAGGATTATTAAGGAAGCAGAGTCAGCCAAGGATCTTGCCAAGACCACTGTCCTGGCACACACTATGCAGTCTGCTGGGGATGCTCAGCATGATATCACTAATTTGGAGAATCTGTTACGAGCAGAGAAAAACAAAGTAAAAGAATTAAACGAAGAACTTGCATCTTTAAAGGAACAGCTGAATAAAGCTACCTGTGCTTTGGAACAAAAAGCTGAATAAGTCTGATAAAAATCTTCAATATTGTCTGTGATTCCAGTAATATGAATATAATGCCTAGTCACAGATGTCTACTAAATATTTAGCTACTTAACTTGTTAAAGCGGAACAAAAAGTATAATAAACAGGGCCCGATTAACCATAAGGCAGAGTAGGGACAAAGGGCCTACAGGCTTAATAAGAAAATAAAATCTTTCATATACCTAGCAGTGTTCACAACCCTGAAGCTAGGCAGCTATTGTACTAGGGCCATAAAATTATCGTATATTCATCAAAATTGTTAAAAAATTATCGTACCTATCAGGATAATGACTATAATACATTAAAAAAAACATATGAAACAGAGCAATAATACATTACTTGAAATAAAAGTACGATAATTATTGTACGGTTGTGAACGCTGATACCTGTTATAGTGAAAATCCAATTCAGAAGTTTGTATCCTTTGTGTGTGTGGCATTATTGCTATGTTAAGACACAAAAAATAATGTCAGTTGATTTGATTGAATTTAAACTTGATAAGAACTAATGATGTAATGTTTCAAACTTTCGTTATTTACACTCATTATTAAAATACCACAAACGGGACTTATCATTCTAAACACAAGTATTATATGTGCCTAGATATGGCATGGTTAATCTGGCCCTGATAATAAATAGTATTATGAATGTAAAACAGCTACTTTTTTTTAATGAGCAATATGTATTGACTAATAAGATAAGACTAAATTGTGTGCCAGTTACGATTTGTTATTTTCACATATATGTTATGTTATTGTTACATGTACTGGTAAATTATGAAGCTTGTAATATATAATTGTAAATATTAAGGTAGTAAAGTAGCTTTGCTCTCTTGGCCTTCCAAAGTTTAACTAATTGTTTTAATAAAAATATAGCTTGAGATTTTTAAAACTGTGTTTCTCTAGTCCAGACATGACACAATAAACCTCATGCATTGCATCAACCATTTACCAATAAAGGCAGCAGAGGCTCCCTGCGACGGTTCACTTGCCTGCGAGTCTACTACAAGATTCGAAAATCGAAGTTCGTGTCATTCCGTTTCTCTGAGACATATAGTATTTAATACGAGAGTGATAGGGATGGCACGATACGAATTTCAGCTTAGGAATATGCCCTCAGCAGGGCTACCACGAGACTCGTAACTGGAAGTTCGCGTGGTGCGGTCTCTCTGTTACTTACACTGTTTGATACGAGAGCGAGAGGGACAGCACAAAACAACATTGCGGCTACACTTGCGATTCGCTATACGTAGATTGTAGATCGTGCATATCGTATTGCTAATTTCGATAATTTTGAAATTTTTGTAATTGTTGTTGTAACTTTAAAGCGATAGTTTCTTTATTGTTTTAAGCAAACTACCTACTTGAATGCTGTCTGTGGCACTTTAGATTTTTTTTACCGTACAACAGCAAAATCTGCTACATAGAAAGTGGCAAAATGGTCTTCCTCTGGAGCCATATTTTGCTAAAAAAAAGTAAATCACGTTGTGTCACTTTGACACTTGAGTTGACATTGACATATGATTTGATGATTTAATTTGTAATAAAAAAGGGGGTGAAAATCTAGGAATATCGCTAAAAAATATAGCTTCGATAGACTTTCTTGCGCTAGAAAATACTCCAGTAGTAAACAGAAAATGTCTCTTATACGATTTGTAGGCCATTGTTAGGTTTATTGAGTGTGTAAATAGCCATTTTGCTATTGTTTACGAAGCAGTTTGTTGTGCATTGACCCGGAGACGTAGGCAGCGGCGGGCGGCCCCGTTATACCTTATTTATGAATGTGGGAATCTTCAATAGAGTCAACCACAAGGTACGTAACGTTTCCTGTACTATTATGTTTGGGAACATCGCTTTAATTAATCATGTAGCGAACCAAGCGAATCACCAGGTTCATACATGATTAATTCACTTGTAGTGATAAAACTCGCGCTGTTTAGGATATACATGAAATTGTAATAAGAATTATTAGTATAAGAAGCATCATAAAGTAAAGACAATATACTTTGCAGCTTAAAAAGGTTTGTAATTTATACTTCCTATAATTATTTCTTGTTTAATTATCAGAAATAAATAATAGCAACTTTTTCAAAGTTCACTTTAAATTATTAGATTTTTAAAGTTCTTATTTGATTCTTAACGGAGCTTCATTAGATACTGTAAACTGGGTGGAAATTTTCAAGCCAGTGGGAGGGAAACCACTGATTATAGAACAAAATAAAATATATTGAAATAAATTGTTCTATTAATATTATCTCTTCTGCTTAATGATATAAAAAGTATGATTAAATCCTGGGAGTATCAGAAACTATGGGTGAAAAAAATTAAAATTATAATATATATTTATACTGAGTTTAATGGTTAGGCAATTTATTTTCTGGTTGACATGCAAATACTCTTAAATTGTAATTTTCTTTGGACTCTCATAATAAATGTTAGCACACACATACAATTTGCTACAGGAAGTTTGAACATTGTTGCATTCCCTCAATTGAATTGTTAATTATACTGGACCAGTTTCAGTTTTTCTGGACCACAATAATTGTATAATTTAATCTATTTTCATGAACAGTGTAAGACTATCACTACACAAAATTTAAATAACATTTGGAAACCATAATAATACAATGACTGTTTATTTGATTTAACACATTTGTGGCCATATGACTCCACTCGTTACCAGTAGCGGCATGTTTCTGCCTTGTAGCAAAAACTCCCTACAAATAAGAACTGTTAAGTTCTTATTTGTAGGGTCAAGCTGAAATTCATAATTATCAAATACTCAGGTCTGCTTCCCTTCAAAAATCAAACTACAAAAAATAAATTTCTAAGCCAGGGATCAAAACCTATAGGGTGCTTGAAGTTGTCCTAGAAACTTGAATGAAGGTAGCTCTTATAGCACAACCAATAAGAAAAAAAATTTAATTTTAATTTTTCATGTCTGTCTATGTCAGTGCTCCTAATGTATGTAGTGTAAATTTAAATAGTCTAAATACACATAGACAAATAAACAAATACCATGCTATTAGTAAATTTTTTTACAGAGTGCGGATTCAGGCGGAATGTACGCCGAGTGGAGCTCGCTACCGCTGGAGGGGGGCGGGCGCGGCGTGCTGGGCGCCGTGGGGGGCGGCGCCGGCGCCGGCCGCGACGTCGTGCTCGCCGTCGTGCGGCAGCTGGCCAGCCACGAGCCCAGCCCGCTCACCACCGACGCCGAGGTATCTAGCTGCTATGACACCCTAGTACAGCTGCCAGCCACGAGCCCAGCCCGCTCACCACCGACGCCGAGGTATCTAGCTGCTATGACACCCTAGTACAGCTGCCAGCCACGAGCCCAGCCCGCTCACCACCGACGCCGAGGTATCTAGCTGCTATGACACCCTAGTACAGCTGCCAGCCACGAGCCCAGCCCGCTCACCACCGACGCCGAGGTATCTGGCTGCTATGACACCCTAGTACAGCTGCCAGCCACGAGCCCAGCCCGCTCACCACCGACGCCGAGGTATCTGGCTGCTATGACACCCTAGTACAGCTGCCAGCCACGAGCCCAGCCCGCTCACCACCGACGCCGAGGTATCTGGCTGCTATGACACCCTAGTACAGCTGCCAGCCACGAGCCCAGCCCGCTCACCACCGACGCCGAGGTATCTAGCTGCTATGACACCCTAGTACAGCTGCCAGCCACGAGCCCAGCCCGCTCACCACCGACGCCGAGGTATCTGGCTGCTATGACACCCTAGTACAGCTGCCAGCCACGAGCCCAGCCCGCTCACCACCGACGCCGAGGTATCTGGCTGCTATGACACCCTAGTACAGCTGCCAACCACGAGCCCAGCCCGCTCACCACCGACGCCGAGGTATCTGGCTGCTATGACACCCTAGTACAGCTGCCAGCCACGAGCCCAGCCCGCTCACCACCGACGCCGAGGTATCTGGCTGCTATGACACCCTAGTACAGCTGCCAGCCACGAGCCCAGCCCGCTCACCACCGACGCCGAGGTATCTAGCTGCTATGACACCCTAGTACAGCTGCCAGCCACGAGCCCAGCCCGCTCACCACCGACGCCGAGGTATCTGGCTGCTATGACACCCTAGTACAGCTGCCAGCCACGAGCCCAGCCCGCTCACCACCGACGCCGAGGTATCTGGCTGCTATGACACCCTAGTACAGCTGCCAGCCACGAGCCCAGCCCGCTCACCACCGACGCCGAGGTATCTGGCTGCTATGACACCCTAGTACAGCTGCCAGCCACGAGCCCAGCCCGCTCACCACCGACGCCGAGGTATCTGGCTGCTATGACACCCTAGTACAGCTGCCAGCCACGAGCCCAGCCCGCTCACCACCGACGCCGAGGTATCTAGCTGCTATGACACCCTAGTACAGCTGCCAGCCACGAGCCCAGCCCGCTCACCACCGACGCCGAGGTATCAGCTGCTATGACACCCTAGTACAGCTGCCAGCCACGAGCCCAGCCCGCTCACCACCGACGCCGAGGTATCTGGCTGCTATGACACCCTAGTACAGCTGCCAGCCACGAGCCCAGCCCGCTCACCACCGACGCCGAGGCATCAGCTGCTATGACACCCTAGTACAGCTGCCAGCCACGAGCCCAGCCCGCTCACCACCGACGCCGAGGTATCAGCTGCTATGACACCCTAGTACAGCTGCCAGCCACGAGCCCAGCCCGCTCACCACCGACGCCGGCTGCTATGACACCCTAGTACAGCTGCCAGCCACGAGCCCAGCCCGCTCACCACCGACGCCGAGGTATCTGCTATGACACCCTAGTACAGCTGCCAGCCACGAGCCCAGCCCGCTCACCACCGACGCCGGCTGCTATGACACCCTAGTACAGCTGCCAGCCACGAGCCCAGCCCGCTCACCACCGACGCCGAGGTATCTAGCTGCTATGACACCCTAGTACAGCTGCCAGCCACGACCTCAGCCCGCTCATCACCGACATTGAATAAAGAGATTTTGACTTTGACTTTGGCTTTGAAAAAAGAAGGTCCGTTGTCCGGTAAAAACAACGGACGTCGACAATTCGATTACACTCGACCTCTCGCCTTACACTCGATCTTTGTCGTCGACGGCGTGCATTCTCTCCAAAGTGATTAACCGTGAATGTACACGTAGGTGGAATGGGTGCTAGAGGTGATCCGGTTCGGGCTGTCGCTGCCGCTGCACGAGCACGAGGCGCTCCGCGACTGCGTGCGCGTGTGCTGCTCGTGGCTGTCGCCGCTGCTGCCGCCCGCGGCGCCCGCGCAGCCGCCGCCGCCCGCCGTGCCGCCGCCCGTGCAGGCCGCGCCCAAGCGATACGCCAGGAAGATACTCAAGCATCTGCATAATTTGTTCGTGCCACGACCCAATGAGAGTGAGTTGATTCTTTTTTTTGTTGAGGTTTTGAACACACCGGGTGTGATTCTGAATAAAGCTTAAAGGCATGCTTGAGTTTTGTTGGTAAAATGACAATATATATAGACTAAAAACACAAGTGCAGTGATGTACACGCATCAGCTCTAAGAGCTGCTAGTGTATTATTTCAATAATAATAATAATATCTACCTAAATTTCCATATGCTTAGATATTTGTATGGTATCCTTAGTGCATGAGTCCGACTCGCACTTGACAGTTTCCGTTGAATTACATTTACTTATCGAGATTAAAAAATATATATTTTTATTTTACCAACTCGAGCGAGCGGCATATTCTTTTGCCCCCGATATTTCGATTCGACCCATCTACCAGCGTCATGATTCATGATCCCGGGAAGACATTGCGATTAAATGTTGATAAAGTATGTCTAATGTATGTGTTTAATGATTTCATTAAAAAAATATACTGGCAGTGCTTGCTAGTAATTGAGACATTTACGAGCTTTAGCGAGCGAACGTTGTTTGTTCTTATTTAATGGATAAATAAGTTAAAGCAAATCAAAAACAACATGTATGTATATTTAAATCAAGGTTGGCCAGGCCAACTTGGCCTTAAAAAACCAGTCAGAATTGGTTGGTAGTTTGCACAATAAACAAACTTTTATACTGCATCGAACGAGAAATCACCCCACATCCGATTCGTTACAAAAATATTGTAAATACTTGTGCATATTTATTAACATGTTTTTCTAACTGCAGTTTTAACGCAATAAGTAACCATTTCAACGCCAAGAACCAAAAAGAGCATCGTTCTTATTTTAAGAAAAATACAAGCAAGTTTTTCTGATAGCTAAAGATATGGCTTTAGAAGCAGGCATATCGTCACTGCTTTGAAAAAAAATCTGTCTTATTTAAAAAAGTTTTTTTGAAAGTAGTGACTATATCCATTATTGGCGTTGATAAGGTTAACACACGCAGGTTTGTTGGTTTTCTGTTTAACAAAGCACATAACTTTTGTTTCAAGCACTCGCATTCATATATCAGATGGAGCTGGGTGAGTGACTGCTTTTAGCACGCTTATAACATTGCGCATGGCACTGGCATCTTGAACTCACGCACTGATGCTAACAAAAAAAAAACATAGGCTAAGAGTCCGGCTACACTTGCGCAAATTCCAATTCGCAAAAGCAAGAACGTTAAGAACGGCAAAACGGTATACCGCATGAGGTTTTTTACGCCATGCACAATTTTTGCATAAGCCGTTTGCACATGCAAGTCGCTACTTGTAGCCGGGCCTTAAGCATGGCGTAGCGTGAACCAGTGTTCAATTGTTCATGCTACGCCTAATGTGTTCGTGCTACGTGTAGAGATGGAGCAAAAGAGACTAACTCAAAGGAGCAAGTGGAGGAACGGCGAATTCTAAAAATTTTGACAACTCTGTGACAATTGTGTTTTTACGGGGCCGTGTCCTGATCTTAGGCTGCTTTTCCACCAAAGATGTGTGAGGAATGCGACTATTCGTTGCGATGCGAATGTGTTTGTAATGAACCAATAGAAACACTTCAGTTAGTACCTACCTACCTGTCCTCGCTCAGAACAGCTTCAGTGGAAACAGCTCAGCGGAGTGAAGTTTTTGTGTATACATAAAACGAGAGAAGGATTTGCGCGAGGAATGTGTTGCGAGAATGTTTTGCGAGAGATGTGTTGCGAGGGATTTGTTGCGAAAATGTGTTGTGAGAGATGTGTTGCCAGGGAATGGTTTGCGAGGGATGTGTTGCGCGAGATCTGTTGCGAAGTATTCACATTCAGTCAGTAGTAGCGGCCTGTGGCGTGCACGCTCCGCCCCGCTTCACCGCACCCCGCTCGCTTATTTGAAAAGAGCCACGCCCTCAGCTACCTCGCTCATCTCTGGTGGAAATGCAGCTTCAAGTTCAGGGCCGTGTTTCTCAAAGCTTACGGAGCTTCTGAAGTTCATCTCGGTCATCAACGAATTTTTTTTTTTTTTTGAGTTAGAGAGGCCAGACAAACGGACTAGTGGATCACCTGATGTTAAGTGATCACCACTGTCCAAATGAAGAAATTGTAATAATACCGTAGGGGGGTGTAATGCATGTGGTGATTTGGGTAGACTTACTGTTTTCCAACAAGAGCGCAGTATGTATATAAGCTAAAGCAATGTGGAAGCTATGAACAAATCGATGGAAACAATACTGCAGTACCGCGAGACCCCTTAGAGGCCGTGTAGAGCGCGCGTCTGTGTGAGTGTGTTCGTTTCGATCGTAGCTTCGTAGCTTCCATACTGCTTTAGCTTATATATACTGTGACAAGAGCCTCTTGATGCTTCATATGTGGAGTTGCATGTTTTCAAATTTGTGAGATTAATTATAATTATTAAGAGACAAAATTGTTGTTACAATGGGGCTCTCGGGATATGTAAATAGCTGTGTATTGTATATAGCCATATGTAACTGATTTCACTTTTGCATGGATATAAATACAAGGTATCACAAAACCGGGAATTACCCTGTAGATATTTTGCACTGAAAACTTTTATTCGAGACGACATTACGTGTTTGTTGTGTTGCAGTTTAATCATCCGCTAAATGTACAGTCAAGTGCAAAAATAAGTATCTATTCGAATCGAACCACGCAAAAAGTATGTTACTGCGGCCTTCGGAATAGTCTGTGTTAATTGTTTTTGAAACTTTGAATAAGTTCATATTTTTACATTTGACTGTACTGTTGTAACACACACGTATATTTGTAAATCTCAATTGGTTGAGTTAAATATACCGTACCTAGAATACATTAAAAAATAATAATAGAGAAGATAACTGGACCTGATAATCGGATCTGGCTTCTCTTCATCCTGTGCTTCAGTATATAAAATAACGTTATAGGAGTATTTGGTTAAACTTACGCAACCATTGACAAAAATATTCCCGATACAGTTTATGATACTTTGTATTAGCTTGTTGTCATAAATGCAGCTCTTGTACAATAAAGCGCTCTAACAGAAGCTACAGCATAGACCTCATATAGTGCTTAAAACATACGTGCTTATACACATCGTCATACGCTTACCCCGCTTGCTATACAACGCGACATTTCAGGCGGGGATCTCATCAGCAAGCAGGCCGTTTTGTGTCACCGGGTGCTCCGTCTGGCGCGCACGGTGGCGGGAGCCGCGGACCTGGGCGCTAGCGAGTGGCGGTCGTTGCTCCTCCTACTTCTTTCTGCGGCCCGGGCCCTACTGTCTCCTCCGGCCCCGCACCACCCCGCCGCGGATCAGCTCTGCCGGCGGGTTCTGGCGGTGCTTCTCGAAGTGTGGCTCTTGGCGTGTCACAGGTGAGCTTCTGTCGTTTATGTGATCCTGGTACTTTGTGCGGCACTGTTTTCACCCGTGCCCCGCCGTCATGCCGAAGTTATCCAGCTCTGCCGAAGAGTGGAGGTACTGCTCGTGGTTTTTGGCCTGTGACAGGTGAGTTCTTGTCGTTTATGTATTCGTGGTACTTCGTGCACCCCGGGCCTTACTGTCGACAGCTGTCTTTAGCCCACCCCGCCCTTCGCCATTCGCCGCTATTTAGCTGCTGCTGGCTATAGGCCGATTCTGGCAATACTGCTCGAAGTATGGCTCTTGTGGCCTGTCACAGGTGAGCAGCTCTTGTCGTTTATGTGTTTCTGGTACTTTGCGATTTGGAAAATGAGAACGAAATTATTTGGTGTAAGAAAGAACAGATACAGTAGATCGAATACTTTAAAGAATACGTTTAATCTAAGTCCGTCCTGCTGTTTTAACGCGAAAGAGGCACATAAGTACACACACACATACATATAGAGAGACACTAACTCAAGTTTCTCTATCTAATACCTTTAATCGAGCAATTCTTGTATATGTATTTCGGGGATCTCGGAAACTGCTCCAACGATTTCGATGAAATTTTGTATGTAGAGATTTTCGCAGATGAAAATCGATCTAGCTTGGTCTTATTTCTGGGAAAACGCTGGTTACTGAGTTTTAGCCCGAGTGGAGCTCGATCGCCCAGGTATTATTATATACTCGACTTTGTAATTCCAGATGTTTCCCATCCCCGCCGCTGTGGCGTACATTGCGCGAGCAGTGCATCCGCTGGCGGCACCGCGCGCCACTCACCGAGCAATGGACGCGAGTGTCGCTCTGCCTCACCGCGCGTCTTCTGACACACATGTATGGGCCGCAGTTCCCTGCCATGCCTATCAGTAAGTGAACTGTCCTTGCAACGTAAGTTCTGCGTTATCGTATATTAAACAGCCTCATATTGTCAACATTTGAACTTTTCCAATTCCGATTTTTTTTAAAGAAAACGTTCCTCAAATTTGATAAATTTGCAGTTATGAACAATTATTTCGTTAGGTACATTCAAACATACTTAAAGAACAGCACTAAGGTTCATTTTTAAGAACTATGGGTAATAATACATACAGATGTTACTCTAATACCTACAACAAAAAAAAGGCTATCCTCAACAAAGTTAATCAAAGATGACTTCGATGATTTGAAGAGCATCTTCAGCTAAGTATAAGTATCCCGCTCACAAATACTCCTCTTTCTCTTCAGGCGAGGAAGACACCAATCTGGTCCCCCCAGATATGTCGGCTGAGGCGGTCATGCAGTCCTGGTACCGCATCCTGCACACGATCGGGAACCCAGTGGACTTGTGCCGCCCGCACGTCATCAGCCAGACACCAGACTTTCTGCAGGTAAGCTTCCATGATGGAGCTCTAAGTACCCTGCTCAAGCCATTGCATTTATCTAGGGTCTTCTTGCCGTGTAGATCTTGCTCTTATCAGGGTACTGTACCCTTAGTGTAAGTTTTCGGTTACAAAATACGTCTCGACCGCGTTCGCGTTCGAATCTTAATTTGTATGGAAACACGAACATCGCAAACGTTCCGCTAGTTGCACTGTTCGTGTTTCCATACAAATTGAGATTTTAACGCGAACGCGATCGAGACGTATTTTGTAACCGGAAACTTACACTAAGGGGCTGTTTCACCATCCATTGATTAGTGTTAACTGACGGTTAAATGTGATGCCGTCCCGTCTATTCGAAGAAAACAAATAGAAACGGCATCATATCGAACCGCCAGTTAACACTAATTAGTGGATATTGAAACAGCCCCTAAGGGTACAGATCGCACGCACGAGGCGAAAGCGAAAACAGTAATCGTGCAATCTACTAGTGCTCCGTGTCATTTCCACTCCCTTTACAATGAAAATCGCAATTATTTTGGTTCCTGTGTCACGAACCTTACTTTCCCTCCCCTCGAAATGTGTGACGTACTATGTACAATACCTTACCCCTTACCTGTACAATAATCGGTTGTACCAGTACTCCATAACGGCTGAGGAGGGCGCGCGCGACCCGTCGGCGCACCCATGCCTGGCCGCGCTTCCCGCCATCTTCCATAACGCAATGCGCGGGCTCGCCGCGCATGTCGACGCCTTTCTCGGTACGTACAACTGCTAGAAAAGGCTACGTACGTTCCTTGTGGTGGTTAGAGCGCGCTGTCTCTTTCTCAAGCCATACTTTGAAGAGGGATGGCTAATCGCACGCTTAAACCGCATAGTGCCTGCGTAGCCTAAGGGATATCCCTGGGTTCCAGCGTGTGTTTTTCAAAGTATTGTACGAGATGTTTCAAAATTAATCTGGGATGTTGCTATAAGTGTCGGGTGAATTTGACTGAATAGCTATGTAAAGGTTTGCTATCGGGATTTTACAATAAAACTATATATACAATCAAACTAACTCAATAACAGAATATTCCAGATCATTTTTAAACTTTTTGTACCTATAAAAAACAACAAAATAAATTAATATTTGTTGAAGTCGCATCGAAATGGCTAAAGCCTTTGCGAGATCTGTTGAAATTCAAAAATGGAGTAAAATCAAACTGTATATTTCTTTTGCACTGGGGGTCTACTTCGAAATTCGAAATACTGTCTCTCTTACTTTTCTATTAAATGCTATTAGTGTGAGTACAGCACAATACGAAGTTCGAATTTCTATCACAAAAACAACGAAAATTAATAAGACACCATTAATTATTAATTCCAAAACGCAACACTAATATAATAAACTCTCAGTTTTTTGCTGCTTTGTACAAAATATATGGCGTTATCACGACATTATCAAAAAATGTGTCAATTGATTGATGGTGTCAAATTCTCTATCATAAAAATTCATAAATTATTTCAAGGTAAGAAAATTTTGAGTTCTTGCCACTGGATTTTCTTCTTTACTGGGTGATAACTTGATGTCTTGCACATGGAAAGCAGTACCACTACCATGAGTTTACAGTGACCGTACTCGATAGCGACGGCGTAAATTATTTGTATGGAGTATTGTACAGCGCCTCTACAAATAATTTACGCCGTCGCTATCGAGTACAGTCACTGTAAACTCATGGTAGTGGTACTGATAGCCTAACAAATTTAATAGTATTGTCAATGTCAAATTGTACTTCGGCTTTCTATGCACGAGTTCTCGGGCGATGGTTTGCCAGGATACCAGACCAAAGACAAGAATAGTGAATAGACGAATGATAAAAGTAACGACATAAATCTGTTTGGCTTATTCTAATTAGTCCTGGTTACAATAAGTAAGAAGAAGTAAGGTATATAAGCTGATTTATAGTCACCATCGGAATTTTGGTGTGATTGGATTAAATATCTTAGACGTATTTCATAGAACAACACAAAATTTCATCATATAAAAATGAAGTTTGACAATGTATTGTTAAGTTATCAATAGTGAATGAAATATCAAAATTTCTATGGTGGAAAACAAATATCTAGATATTTGTAAAAAAATTAATTGGAAACACCATAAATACCTTTATCTACTCTCGCATCGTAATATTCGAATTATAAAATTCAAAACGAGTTTATATTTACATACTTTTTAAACACAATACCGAAATACTAAAAAAAAATCACATTATAACACTTCTCTTCTAACGAAATAATGTTATAATATAATTTTTTAAACCATTACGATACAGGGCAAATCCAAAAAGTTTATATCAACAAGTTTTGATTCCAATATTCACTTGTCTGTGGCAGTACTCGCTTTAGCGCATGCGCGCACATGCCGCACATGCGCAGTGATGTACTGGGTTTTACCGCCATTCCGTTCATAGGTTGTTATTTTGTTGTAGGAATTTTCGTGAGAAAATTTTGTTTTTGCTTAAAAATGTCTGATATCAGTGAATGCGAAGAAGATTTGACTCCGCCCGATATTTTAGATGCGGCGAAGGAAATGACTCATAATTTACTAGCAAAGTGAAGGTCCTAGTACCTATAAGTTCTGGTTGCAATGCAGGTAATTCTTCACCAGCAGGTAATGGTTCTTGAATACATGATAGAGGATTTAATATATGAACGTAGATAAAATATTGTATGCAACTGTACGCAATTAGGCCTTATAACACTCGTGTGACCCTTTTATGAAACTCGGCTACGCCTCGTTTCATGAAACCACACTCGTGTTATATGGACCCCTATTGCGATACAGTTGCATAAATAGCTATTATTGCAAGATCGATAATCGTGTTGCACGTGTGTCAACACAGTCTTTAGAAATTGGTTACTTTTTTACTTACAATTTATCATAATCATCTATTTTATTCTTTGGTCCGGTATCATACAACTTCGGTAAGACATGAGTTTGATAAAACGTTTTTGATTTAGAGTTGTTTTTTTTTTGGTTTGCGTTCAAACGCTATTACGCACAAAAATCTGTTAATTTGCGGGAAGCACTGAAAAGAAGGATTTGGACTGTTTATCTCTTTTTCAACACCAATTTGAAAAGATTGCTTCTTGGCCTAAGACTTAAGCGAAGTATAGAGCGAGAAGCAACTTACGCATGGTATTTATTTGTCTTTTCAATGGGTTTCTTTCTCCCATGCTTTACTTTGTTTTAATCCCAACTTGAAAGCCAAGAACTTCTTGCAACTTTTGAGAGTTTGGGCGTGTCTTTTTCCATTTCATCAATTTTCTATTTATGTGAACACATGGAACAATCGTAATATACTACTAGTTCATGTCACCCTAGTACCTAGTTTTCCGCGCACGTAGCAGGGGATGGTACAGCTAGCGTTGGGCTTTAGGGCGCGGGTCGGAGCGGTGGTGGGAGGCGGGCGTCAGCGGGGCGGGGCCCGCGGAGGAGGGGGACACGCCCCCCGCGCACCGCCGCCTCGCCAAGTCCTTCAGCGTCGCCGGGAAAACCAGGGATAAGAACGAGAAAGGTATATTGCACCCTATGGTCGAAATAAATACTATTCAACGACGGCTATATCCTAAATGGGGAATATGAATGGAACACACATTTTCCCTTCAATTACTTAACGTGATACAACACTGGAAATTGAAAAGAAAAACGTATAGATAGATAATTAATATCTGTTTAAAAAAATAAGGAAAATACGAGCGCTGAAGTTTAGATTCCGATTCTTGAATTGAATTTGAAATATTTAAGATATTCAAAAAATTCTTCCACAGCTTGGTTTGTCAAAAAAAAAGAACTATTTGAAAAAAAAAACATAAAAAATCTTGCATATTCCCTATTAAGAGCTACAATAAGAATCTTATAAGTTGCATTATTTGAAAATGTAATGGCAACACTAAAGGCCAAGTACAGTACAGCCATATAAAAAAAAGTTGCATTACATTACGCAGCCGTAAAGCAAATCAGTTTTAAGTGGTCAATCTGGCGCCGCAATGTAATTTAACTTGGTCGATGATTCTTCTACTCGTTGACATACCGGGTGTGGCCTGTAATAGGTGCAAAAAAATTTAAACGTTGATCGTCCTCGTCAAACTCAACAACATTAGTTCAGCGACCATTAGTCAAGCATTTTGCTTTACGTTGCTTCTTTCTTTCTTTTTCTTCTTCGATTAATCTTAAAATTGTAATAAAAATTAAAAAATTCACTATTTTTAAAAATCGCTGAACTAATGTTGTTCAGTTTGACGAGAATGATCTATGTCATAAGTAATTTATTTGCAGAAAATAGTGTACAATAAGATGATGTTTTAATTATTTGCTAATATTACAGGCCACACCCCCGGTATAGCCACTCGCATACATACCTTTATTTATGGTTTTACTTTATTTTGTTGAGTGGTGTGTGTTTTGGGTTCTTTGTACATTTTGGAAGCACTTCTGGTACTTACATTTATTTCATACACTTATCCCGTTCACTGTATAATTTGTTAAACATTATTACTCTTCATACAAAATATACCACTTAGTTTTAAGTTCCTGTTCTTTTATGTGACAGATATCTCTCCGTCTCTGTCTGCCTCGGTCTCTGTTTAATCGAACACGGCATTATAAATATCTGTCACATAAGATAACAGAAACTTAACCTACAGTCATGGACCTGCTTTACTTTATTCAAGTCAAAGAGCTAGTACTAAGAGAACACAGCTGCACCTGATTGGTTAGATAATGCTCGAGCTGCTGATTGGTACATGTAGTGTGTACCATCTCATTTCGGCCTATATACACATGCCTCCTCTCAGAATTAGTTAGTAGCTATTAGTTTTATCGCAGGTCCAATGTGAACCGGAAACTTGACACGCACCAATAAATTTCTTCTCAGGATATTTTCATTCACCGTAAAGCTCTTGGTAAAATTTCCAAAATGTCATAGGTGTATACCTGGGTCGAACCCTCGACCCTTAGCATGAAAGGGCATAAGTCCAACCACTAAGCTACTACTACTTTAGCGACGTCTTTTTTAACCCATATTGTTGTTAGCGGTTGTCTCAGTACTAGCTCGTTAACTTGAATAGAGTATCAAATGAAATCAAACGGTTGGTTATAGCTCTCATATCTCTAACAATTATGTGCTCCTGGTACTAATTTGTATGTGCAGGCACGCCGCGCTCGTCCCTGATCGGGCTGACGGGCGGCGGCAGCCGGCCGGCGAGCGTGGCGCCCACCACGCCGCCCAACTCCATCACCTCGCAAGGTATGTGAGCCTGGTACCTCGACTAAACTTCAATCAGTGTAGCAAGAAATGAGCTTTAAGCATTTCAGTCGCTGTTTCTCATGCCCCCCACCCAACATACATACACATAGGTGATTCATATTTTCGGGTGTAGTTAATGTACGACTTGTTAACGCACGCTCAAATAATGCACGGCCTGATAATCCGTGCTTTTGTTCACGGAATATCATGCCTGTCTAGCACGACTGTCAAGTCAAAGTCAAAGTCGAAAATAACTTCGTCCTGGTCACAATTGAACCTAACACAAATCTATGGTAATTCGAATCTATTGGATTCAGATTATCACTTAGTACATTTCAGTGCGCGCAATATTTTGTACGCCCTGTTAATGCGCGACCATGATATTGTACGGCATGATAATCGGAAGCAATAATGCCAAATAATGCTTCGGATTATCACTTCGTACATTATGGTGCGTACATTCCAAGTTGTACATTATAGTCAGTCTCGATAGCGGGAAGGTCGCTTTGAGAGATTAATGATCGGCAATCGACAGAGTGGTTAACACCTAAGTTCAGAATCTGTATTAAATTTTTGTATACGTTATATTCTCTCCCCCTTATTCATAAACGACAATCAAACCTATTTTAGTTAAAATGCCGCTAAAATTCGTTTGTCCTTATCTGTCACTTCGACATTTGTATTTATTAGAAAGGGACAAAGCATTTGTTAGTTAAGTTTTACGAATAAGGGGGTCTATCTGTAGCAATCCTCAACAACATTAAAGTTTATTGAACTTTGAACATTAAACTACTCACTCTCATATTTAGTGAAATGAACCCGGAATACTCACGTTTTAAATCGAGTTTAGCTCGACATGATTCGGGCTAATCTGTAGCCCTTCTTCGAGCACACGCTATTGAATAATTAAAACTTGCAGCGTGTGACTCCGAGAAGCCGCCGCTGACGCCGCTCCGTCCGAAGGTGAACTCCATCTTCCATTTGTTCGGCGAGTGGCTTTTTGAGGCCGCGCTCATCGGCACCGTTCCGACTTACAACAACCAGCGTAAGTCCATCACAACTAGATATAACTTAAATATTACATTTTTAGGTTTCCGTAGCTCTAGAAGGAGCTTCTTATAGTTTCGTCATTTCCATCTGTCTTTCTCTCTCTATGTCCATTTGTCCATTCGCGGCATAGCTTATAGACTATTAGTACAGTTGAGGTCAAAGATATCTTTACACTTTATACCTTACCTTGTCACTACACTATATGCCATTAGATAATTATAAAAGTTTAAATATGAAGTAACAGCGACAAGGTAGTAAAAAGTAAAGATATCTTTGACTTCGACTGTATACTAGAAAACAGTAGTTTCGCATGTGTATAATATTTTTAGGTTATCCTAAACAGCCTCCCCCCCCCCCTGCATGAGGAGAAGATTATTTTTTCTCATCTTCATCAAGCCAACGCGTCTGTTCCAGACGATGTTTTATCGTGTTGCCTGTGTACAACGTCTCACTTCATTTAAACCTTTAGTAAAGTACAGTTAGCAATAAACTTATTCAATTAAAATTATTAATTTTGTAATAATTATTTGTCAGCGCGTGCCGAGGGCACGCCGCCGCCGCCGTCGCTGTCCGATGCGACGAGCAAACTCAATATGGCAGCGTACCAGCCAGGTAAGACAAAAAACTACAGTGTGTGACGTGACCCTGAGGTATTATCGCATGTGGCCTAGACAAAGGTGCTCTAAAATTGATCCATAATGTCAATTGTTTTGTAATGAACTCAATTACTGACGTAAAAAACAAGTCATTGTCTATTTAAGTTCTGCCCATTTGAATATTGATTGTTATTGAAATCAAAAATATCATATGGGATTCGGGTAAAAACCAAAGAAAATGGGCTAAATATGAGTGCATACGTGCTTGTGTGTGTGTGTGTGTGTGTGTGTGTGTGCGCGTGCGCGCGTGCGTGCGTGCGTGCGTGCGTGCGTGCGTGCGTGCGTGCGTGTGTGTGTGTGTGTGTGTGTGTGTGTGTGTGTGTGTGTGCGCGTGCGTGCGTGCGTGCGTGCGTGCGTGCGTGCATGTGCGTGCGTGCGTGTGTGTGTGTGTGTGTGTGTGTGTGTGCGTGCGTGCGTGCGTGCGTGCGTGCGTGTGTGTGTGTGTGTGTGTGTAAGGGCGCGCTGCTACGTGTGTGTGTGTGTCAGGTCGCGCGGAGGCGCTGGGCGCGCTGTGCCGCGTGCTGTGCGCGGCGCCGGGGCGCGAGGCGGTGGCTGCTCAGTACCTGGCGCGGTGCTACGCGGCCATTCACCGCGGGCTGCGGGACCCCGCCACAGCGCCCGCCGTCGTGCTCAACGCGCCCGATATATTCCGGTGAGCATCGGTGGCGTCTTTGCGACACCATTACTTTTTTTATTATTTCTTTTTTTAATTTTTTAATTTAATTCTTTTTTGTAATTTTTTGTTCAATTGTTTACTGTAGTTTTTAAGTATGTTATTTGTACTTAATTATTTTATTTTGAATGATTTTGATTTGATTTTGATTTCCTCTGGTAATTGTGGAAAATTTGTGGAATCATCATTTAAGTTTATTGCTCATATTACAGGCAACACCCTGTATGTTATGTTTTTAGTTCATAACAAACACAAAAAAAAAAATACAATCGAGTAGATAACCTCCTCCTTTTTTGAAGTCGGTTAAAAACAAGGCTTAACATAAGGCTGGCCAAACCCATTCAACGCATCTTCGCACGTCTCTGGAAACCTTACACTTGAAAGATTTTGCCCACCTTCAAAATTGCCTTGGCCTTGGCTCAACATTGATCCCGTGTTTGTACAGCCTGGACCTGGACGGCGTCCTGGTCTTGGTCCCGGACTTCATCTCTGCCCTGGAGCGCGTGCTGGCGGAGCGCGAGCCGGCGCTGGAGGGCGGCGGGGCGGGCGGCGCGGACAAGCGCGAGCTGCGCAAGGCGGCCATCTCCGCGCTGCTCTCGCTCGTCGCCTTCCCTTATCACTACCGGGACCTGCCCGTGCCGGAGTTCCCCGGATGCAACGAATAGTGAGTAACTTTTTTTTTTTTACGTCACACCATGCTCCTCGCGCTGCCGCGATGTGAGATGTTTTTACAATTCCGTACCCAAAGAACGGAATATATATATATAGGTTAAAGCAGTATGAAAGCTACGAACAAACCGCGAGAACCGTGGAAGTACCGCGAGACCCCCTTAGAGGCCGTGTAGAGCGCGCGTCTGTGTGAGTGTGTTCGTTTCGATCGATTGATCGAGCTTCTATACTGCTTTAGCCCGTATACGTATATACTGTGCCCAAAGGTGACCCAAACGGGACTCTTTTACTACAACTCCACTGGCCGTCTGTTGGTTTGTCACCAGGCCGTATCTCATGGACCGTGATAGCTGTACAGTTAAAATTTTCACAGATGATGTATTTCTATTACTGCTTACAAATACTAAAAAGTGAGTGGAGCTCCTAAAAAACAAAATATTGTATAGATAATGATGGTGATGAGTGCAAATAGAATAACTAATATTCCAGTACCTACACAGCGAAATACGCAGGGCGTGCTCCATGATCGTTATTGATTGTGATCTCATTGTTTCAGCGCTGGCATGACGATTGGCGAATACGCTCGTGGCAAAATATCTCTAATCTGCGTGACTGCGGTACAAGTCGAGACTTCTGACGCCCTGGCCGTGCCTCTACTTAGCGCTCTGTACTTATGTGTCAGGCATAACGCCTTCGCGGCCCCCGGCGGGAGGGCCCATAGCGCGCCGCCCGGCTCCACCATGTCCCATAGTACGGACTATAAAGGTAAACGCTTTGGGTTCATGTGCTCCTGGTACTTGCTCTGGAGTTTATATGCTAGTTTAGAGCTCTGTTCTCACTGTTCCAAAATAATGAAGCGCTCAGATACGCCAATAGGGATGTTGACACCACCAATCTATCAGTAGATTTTATGAGCTGTCAAAACACAATTCTCTTCTCCCATAGAGTTTCAATGGCAATAGCGAATTATGACGTCATTATCCGGCAACTCAATCAAGTAACTATTTATTTGTTTTAAAACAACAAAAAACTCTAATTTTACAGAAGGTAAATTGAAAATGAAATTGGTTTTCAGGGCTAAAATAAAGCTAAATTAAATGCGTCAACATCCTTATTAAAGTGTACATATATATTTTTTTAATGTTCAACAGTGGTTGAGCCAGTAGATTAGCTACTTTTTGAGTTTGAATTACTAAGATTTTTCTGCAATATAATTATTTTTGTAAAGTTTTCATAATTTTTGTACTTGTACAATTTCATTACACATGCACCTTTTATGTTGCTCCAAAAACAGTTTATCGCATCGCAGCGACAAGTCATTTTTTGTATACCCAATAGCGCTACACACCGACCACCCGTTATTTTAAATAAACTTACTTTTTAATTAATTCAAATGTATTAAAACATTCATCATACAAACGCCATTTATTTTTTCGTATGTTTCCATCTATGTAAATTCATTTACTTAGACCTGTACAGTATGACTAAAGAGAGTACAAATTAAAAGCGTGCTTCCCTTTCTATACAATTGTCTGATTTTAGTTTAATATTGCAACAGTTTTGTATTAGTCCCAATTTTATCAGTTTTCTCTTATCGATCTGTAAAAATGCATTTGCACTTTTTTTTTTGCGGTCTAGGGTCGGATCTCTCAATAGGCCAAGGAGGCTTGGGCCTCGAACGGCAAAACTTGGTGATATATTTTTGTGAAGTCACACGACGACATTTTAAAACTAGAAAAAGACTGACCTATACAGTCAACGTCATAAATGTGATCACTTTTGTACCTTAGTAGTCAAAATACCACAACGGGACTTATCACGCTATTTTACACAACTTTAATATTGCCGAAACGTCGAGGTAAATATTACTTGTGTAAAATAGCGTGATAAGTCCCATTGTGGTATTTTGACTATGAGTGAGAATCACGATAGTTTAAAACGTTATACTTTTGTACCTTGTCACTTTAACGTCATGTTTGAAAAGCCATATAAAATCGTGTGCTGACTGAAAGCGACAAGGTATAGAAGTGATCATTTATTAATGTCGTTGGCTATACTCTTAACATGGATGGAAACATAAAGGTATTTATAATTAGTCGTGTTGTGTTGGTACCACTGTGTGATGTCCGGTAGCGCGCTCGGACGGCGGCGGCGCGGAGCCGGCGCTCGACGACCTAGTCGCCGACCTAGACCCGACATCGCCGCTTTTTGGTAATCACATTATTATTTGCATGCCCATGGTTTTTGTGTCTCACGCATTTAGAGCGGAATCCCACTGCGACGTATGAACATAACGTACGTATGTACTTTCAATTGTTTGTGTGTGACTATACATTTAAGGAACAAATCACAAACTAGACAAATAAAAATAAGGTACCTATATAAAGATCTGCGACGTAGTCATTTTGTGATGTGGTCAATACATTACAATACAAATATTCTTTATTGATCACCAAAAACAATACAGAGACATTTCAAAAACCTATCAATCAACTTATGTAGTCATTTTGCGACCTGGTTAACTTGAGATCAACCCCGTGCGATGTCATGCACCGCAATAGAATTGGTTGCAATATAAAATTCTTTAAAATTTGCCCGCATTTTCGCCTCCTTGGAGAAAATTCTGTATCTAACTAAACTCTTAGACCTCTTTCCTTGTCTTTATCACAAAGGTAACCTCTATGCAAAATTTAAGATTTCTAGTTTATTTGGTCTAGACGTTCAATGAGTTGTAATGCCGCTCCAAGTGTGTTGAGACCCTAATATTGTAGTTGGTATAATTATGCAAACGGTTTCCATATTTATTTAACTCTTTATAATATAATATTTTGTACTTTATCAAGGCAAATAATTGGTTTGAGTTTGAATACCGACTACTCTATGAGATGAGCGCTATGTAAGAAAATAAAATTAACTTCCTTTGAGTTTTTTTTTCTTACAAAGTGCTCTTTTTGTTTTATGTTGTTATCATAATAGCTTGCTTCTTATTCTCATACATATGTTGAGTTTGCGTTCATTAATTTAATAAAAAACACTAATTCATTATTATATGGGTTTAATTCGCCGATGAATTTCCTTCTTTTTGATTGCGTATGTGTTAGATTTGTGGATCAATTGTTAGATTTTTTGGATGTGGAATTAATTTCGTTCTAGAAAATATTGTGTCAAGTAATAATCTTTTAAATTTAATATATGTGATTTGTGTTAATAGGGTAAATTATAGATTTAGTTAGAAACCATCAGTTGGTGAGTCTTGTGTTTTCAAAAACACCTACGGATTTTATCCTGTACCAACGGCTTGTACAGTCACCAGCACCAATATCTGACACAACATACATACATAAAATCACGCCTCTTGCCCAACGGGGTAGGCAGAGACTACATCCTTCCATTTGCTACGACGTTGGGAGAGGAAGGCCTGGACGAACGTACTACGATAAAATCGGGGAAATTCTGAAGAAAGGTCGGGTCATTAGTACTCTAAATCGACGTGCATGCATGAAAAGATTGATGAATGTAGAGGAACCGGTGGTAGATTTTTTGACGTTCATAAGTGCTTTATCATAGCCTAAATTGAATAAAGAGATTTTGACTTTGACTTTGAAGCGAAAGTTGTATGCCAGAATCTGACACAACAAGCGTGCATAAATATCTGATACGACTATTTCTAGGGCCGGAAGGACGTGTCAGATATTTTTGCACGCTCCGCTGTGACATTAATGCTGGTGACTGTACTTAAAACATGCGTAACGCTATAAATAACAAGTGTGAGTACTAGGCGCGGCGCTGGTGGTCCGCGCGACGTACCTTGTCTGCCACCGGCTCATCTCGTCGTGGAAGGGCGACCTCCAAGTGTCCCTGGCCGCCTTGGAACTGCTCTCTGGACTCGCGAAGCTGCACTCTGCTAAGCCAGGTAAGAACAAAGCTTAGTTTTGTTTAACGCGCTGACATTCACCATCTCCTTCAACCTTCATCCTACACCATGTGATAGAAAGAAGTGGTGAAATCGATTGTAATTCCAAGTGTGTTCAACAATAACGCTGAATGTGCTGAGGAGGATCGCGAGGTCTTTCGCTGCCGTGTGCATTTCTTTCTTACTAACTTAGTTGGATAGAGATACACCACAGATATGGATTACACTAGATAACGTAAACATCTCAATCTGTATGAAAACCAACCGTGTCACTTTTTATATCGACTGTGATGTCTCAAGAGCGAATTAGCGTTGGGAATTCCCCGATGTCCGGGCAAAATCTATTCAAATGCGCCGCCCGCCCGCGCCGTGGGGCTCGAGACAGCCACTAGTCATGATTAGTCAGTTAGCGGTTAGTCTTTGTATGGAGCCTACCCTGACGTTTGGTCGGGGTTCTGATATGCGAAGTAGATGCATTTGCGCAATCTAGTTTAATTTATATCTGTGAGATAGATTGAGCAATAATTTAAAGTTTTAGACGGCTTCCACAGCCGCGCTCGCTTTGTTCGCTTATTATAGTGACAAACTAAAACTGGATTTTAGTTTGAAGGATTAGTACTTGTTATCGTTTCTTGCTTGTCCCTAGGGGCATTACTTTTTCATCCTACTATGTATTTGAAAAGACACGTAAGAAGTGTAGCGACAAACTTATTGTGGTTGACAAATGTTTTCAAACATTGGTCGATGTTCAAGGTGTATCGCTTCAAAGGCGAGATTACATCTTTAATCAAAAATTCCGATGGTAAATCTTTACAGAACTATTCAGTCAAACTAGCCCAATCACGTGCTGATATATTCCGGATAATTTTATATAACAAATTATTTTATGATAGTAAAAAAAAAAACTGTCCACTTTTTTCATATTTCTTTATATTAAAATAATGACATTTCTCTTGTATTTCCATGCAAACTAGATTTTGTAATCGGTGAGTTCGCAAGCTATCTTATTAAGAGCGTTTTGCGTGAGCCGGCAACGTTGCATTTTTAGTTTTTCTCGATTATTCCATAAAAATTTAATGGAAATTAAAAAATGTGATCTGGTAGAACACTTCTTAATATCTAAGTTAATGTGTCTACTCCAATAATTATTTGTGATAGAATTTTATACTCTTTAAAAACGAACAAATGTTTATTAACGGTTTTTAAACGTAACGTTGCCAGCTCGGCATGTATAAACGCTCTAAACTATTTGTACCTTATTGTTATAATATAATATTAGTCATCTTCACTGTACGTATTTTTAACAGAGGCCATAGAACGCAAGCGCGCCGTTCGTTGGATCTGCGACTACATCAGCATTCAGTGCAGCCGCCCGCCCCAGGCGCACTCCCGGGACCTCCACTCGTGCGTCGTCGCCGCCTACTCCTGCCTCGCCTCCTGGCTCTGCCCAGCCCTGCTGGCCGACCCGGACTGTCTGGCTGCGCTCATGGAGGTCGTTGAACTGGGGATATCCGGGACCAAGAGTCAAGGTAAGCGCTTTGAAAGAAGAATAGAGAGCTCTGTGGAGTTATGTGTGCCTGGTACCTTGGTATAAAACTGGCTGTTTCAACGTATTTGTATTTTTAAAATTGTGAGTGAAAGAGAAGTAGTAACGAGTTATTTTTCGATTCATGTAGATTTTTATTGGGTGGCGTCGAAATGCTTGACTCGAGCATAGATATACAAATTTGACGTCAAGCAAGATACGACTTGAACTTGATCATCCAAGTCCAAGCCCAAGATGACCCTAGCACAGCCGCTGCCTCTCATTTGGCTCCCATTTAATATCGTATGGACAAGCAATCTCCTACAGATTTCTAACAGCCTGGTATCCACTACTTTTACAAATGAATAAACACTCGATTCTGTTCGCATCCAGTTGGAAGTTGTTATTTTGAGTGAAATAATTGACTGAATTGCCTGCACAATTTGTTCCAGGTAAACCTGGTGAGCCCCCAAAGATGAAAGACGAGAAGGAACTTAAGCCAGTGTCTATGAGAGTGCGCGACGCGGCCGAATCTCTTCTGATGCTTATTTTAGAACAGGTACATTTTTATTACCCTTCATCTATCTTGCATAAAATTTACCATTTATAAGCAAACGTGCATTTAGCGTACTATAAACGTTACCTCGAGGTAATTTATTTTTAGAAATAGTGAGGGCTATCGTTTTTTCTCTCACTAGATGGCGCCACTGTTGCGTGAGGTGTTTAAAAGTCTGTTATAACGGCCGTGAAAACTAAGTTTAGACTAAAATCATATTTAATACATTGTAAAACAGTGCCATAAACATATCTAGCAACCACAGTATTGCATAATCCCGTTTTGTTCGGAAAAAAGGGAGGACAAAAGTTTTTGAAAGACAAAATGTCTCAAATTACAGACGTTCATTGCCCCTTATCGCATAATTGCCATAATTAATTTCAGATAATGCAAAATATTCACAAAATTATTCTAATTATAAATAAACCCGCGTAGCTCACCCAAAAACTATGAGATTTGACATTTCGTTGACCTCACGCTACACTAGCGCCTCTAGCAGAAAATTCATTCGCGATAGCCCCCGTTGGCTGACACGCCCATACAAACTGGTGTCAAACTGACAAGAGTTTCTATAGGCGTGTCACAAAATTTCATGTCGGTATTATACGTCCCAAATAGTTTCTGTTGTTAAAATTATGTGTTAAGGAATAACTACTGTAACGTTGGAGGGCCACTGTGACGTGCCCGAAATGTAGCGGTAATTTTACTCCATACTTTGCATTTACACTTTTTTTTGACAGGATAAGTGTACTTAACGTGTTCTCAGGTTGGCTCAGAGCCGGGTGGCGCGGGCTGGTGCCGGCTGGACGAGCGCTGGCTCGCGGCGCTGGGGCACGGCCGGCTGCGGCATTACGTGGCCGACGGAAACATACTGCTGTCGCTGCTGGAGGAGCCGCTCGCCAACAGCCAGGAGCCGCAGCCCACGCTGATCGGTGAGTCTCCTGCAGCTCATGTGGCCTTGGTACATCTAATGCCCGGTTCATATTATTCAAGTAAAATCGTGCCAGTAGACATTGTGCGGTCGCAATACAAACGAGTTACACAAGATCGATCGAGCACCGCAGTGTCATGCTACTGGAACGAATTTACTGGAACAATGTGAACCGGGCATAACTATAGTTAGGGCCGGATGCGGAGAAACTTAGACACCGCGTGTCAAAGTAACACTTTACGGGTCATGTTGTCTTGTTGTATCTGAGGACCACATCCATGGTGATATGATATATGTAGTTGTCGTTAGTGTAAAAACGCGCTGGGCCACGGCCTGCGGCACTACGTCACCAACGGAAACACTGCTGTCGCTGCTGGAGGAGCCACTTGCTGAGCCAGGAGCCGCAAGAACCTCCTGCAGCTCATGTGGCCTTGGTACATTGAAATAACACGGCCAGATCGTGCGGAAGAACTTAGACACTGCGTGTCAGTAGTGTAAACACATTGTGAGGGTCATGTGGTCAATACCCAGCTGTCGCTATTGTAAGAACCGCTCCGCTTGCTGGCCAGGCAGAAAACAGCAGTTTCTTGCAAGATATGCGGCTAACGGTGTTGTCTATCTTTTAAATCTACCTACCTTCAGGCCCCTACCTACCTACCTACCTACCTTACCTACCTTACCTACCTTACCTTACGTACCTTTTCTATCTACCTTTTTTTGTTTAAGCATTATACTTCAGTATAATGCTTAAACTCCCGCGATTTTCGCTCATAACTCATATTATTATCCTCAGCCACCGCAATATGGTCGCAGCGAGCGGTGATAATTAATGCATAACATGTGAAAATTGCTATATTGTTTTGCAGTGATAATTCGTTGCGGCTGGGGCCGTTTCGCGTGGTCGATGAGCAACCGGGGCGCGCCGCGCTCGGGCGCCCGCGGCGGCGGCGCGGCGTGCGCGCGCCCCGTCGACATGTTGGAGCCGCCGCCGCGCCCCCCGCCCGTCTGCCGCCCGCTGCCCCCCGCGCCGCCGCCCTGCGCCGTGTAAGTGTCTGCACCTTTATTATGCCCTGGTAGCCGCGTGTTTCTCTACAACAGCGGCACCGGACTTTATTATCTCAAGTCATCTCATCCATCATCAACAATCATCCAATCCCTACTAATATTATAAATGCGAAAGTAACTGTTTGTCTGTCTGTCTATCTATCTGTTACGCTTTCACGTCAAAACCACTGAACCGATTTTGATAAAATTTGGTATACATATAGGTAGTTTGAACCCCAAGGATCAACATAAATACCTTTTATACTGAAAACCAGCGCTGCGGCTTGCTGTAGCAATACGCTGAGTATGGCCCTTTTTACTTCTTTCGGCACAATGTTTATTCATTTCCTCTTTTGGTGCCTAATATTTAAGATTGTCTGTTTTTTAGCCGTAATTTTATTTATTTATTTTTGTTGTGCCGAATTTATTCTTTTTTTTCTTTCTTTTTATTCCGATAGAGAGCGCCACCGCTCGATAACCTAGATCCGCGCAGACGAAGTCTAGGGCATAAGCTAGTCTAAGACTTTTCTTTTGTTTGTCTCCGAAAAATATTGCGATGGTTTTAAATTAAGCGAAATAACTCTTGTGCTACTTATTTTATGCCAAGTAACTGCTTTGTTATAAAAGTTTGTAATACGTGTGCTAAGTATACTAAGTGAGTTTCGGGCAAACAAGATTATGAATATGCATCTCCCGTTGCACGTGTTCTGCCGCGTGATAGGTATGCTTAGTAACTCTAACGTAATCGACGCAACTCATACGCCTGCCAGTACTGTCTTCATCATTGAACTGTTCTCTCCAACCTTATGATATCCTGGTGATGGCTATGATGTTCTGGCTGACATTTGACTTCTCCAGTGACAGTGCATTCCCGAGCTTGGAGGCCGTGCTACGACAGTTGAACGACCCGGAGGCGCCGGCGCTGTTCAAACTGTTGGAGCAACAGGCTGCGTTGGAGAAACGCGTCCAAGAGAGCGAGAACAATGCGGTAACTATGCTTTAGTTAATTCAACTGTTGGTGTATTTGTTGAGAAGATTGTACAAGACATTTGTGTTTCCAGTAAGAAGCCAAAACTAATAAGCTGACTAGGGATTCTCTTTCACCAAGTCGAAGCCCCGGGCACTATAAGCTAATACAATATAGCATATTTTTGCGGTATTCCTTTAATTACACCGAAGGTAATTTATTCACATTTACCACACTAACTGACTTGGGTTGGTGCATAATATTGTAAAACACATGAAATAATAAAATTTTCTAGCTCAATTTAGGCTACCCGCGGCTAAGCGCACTGTTTTCATGCCGTCCCTCTTCAAAATATCGCTTGAGAAAAAGATGGCGCGCGAAACCCACGGTTAGCCGCATAGTGCGTAGCCTTATACTTTTCCATTTAAAAAGCATATCCTTTTGTATTCAGGTGCCTGAGGAGTGCGTCCCGCCGGAGCCGGTGACGGAGTTCCAGACAGCGCGTTTGTTCTTGTCCCACTTCGGCTATCTCAACATCGGCGGCGATCGAAAGGTAATTGACAACATTTCAAAAAAAAAAGCTATTTTGTTTTTTTGCGTTTATAATAGCTGGTGAAAAATTAGACTACCCGTATTTCTCGGTTTTCCTTTATTTTACGTAAATTCGTAATTAATAATTTATTAAAGAAATGGTCACTAAAAAGATCGTATATACAAAGTTAGGAATACTGATGTCGTGACCCTAGCATGATATAAAATTTAAAAAAGTAACTAAACAGAACTGTCATGTCACGTCATTGTCAACCCTTCGTTGTTCGTTCACGAATTAATTTGTTGTTTTGCGTTTGCTGCTTCTAAAGTTAAAGAATATTAGTTTGGTATTAGTTTAGTACCTATAGAGAAACATCCTTTGAGTTTCTTTCTAATTTCTAACAATGACGACCGAAAGAAAGTATGTATCACCAAGATCCTTTTACAACTTGTTTCGTCCCAAGTTGCAAAAACACGGCATTAATGGAAAAAGCTAAGCACTTTTTTCATATTCCTCGTGCATGTAGATTGGAATTTGGAATGGTGTTCGATCCTAAATATAAAGGGTTCGAAAAGCGCAATCTATATATGTGAAAATCATTTAAATGTAAGTACGTAAGACGTCTTAAAGTCGTTGTAAATTATTTAATGAATGTTTTTAAATCTTTAATTGTACATATATTTTAATGTATTTTTTTTCTGTTTTAGCTTGAAGATGATTTAGATAACTTTTACGCATGGAAATTTGAAAATGTCAGAGGGAGACTTAAGCCCAGAGTGCCTGATCATTTCAAAAATATGGTTTTGTTACATAATAAACAAATAACATTAAGTCCTGCGCCTATACCACCAAACTGTGAAAAGAATTCAAAAAGCATCCTGTGCATACTGGAGATGTATGAAAAGTATGTCCAGACTCAACCAACAACAGTAGACCGTTCAGTGTCTACAAAAAAATACAAGTCAGAAACCCAAGAATCTTTATGGCAGAAAGTATTGGTTAAGTCTGATTAAGAAAAAACCTTTAAGTTATATAGGAGTCTGTAAGCAGTACCACAGAATATATAATAGTACTAACGTACAGAATGGCCACGCTCCGCCCCGCACCGGTTCGAGTTACCCCACCCCTCAAGCGTAGCCTGGCGGAAACCTGACGGATAGCAGTCGGGCGCGCGACGCGATGTATGTCGGCCGCACGGCACTAAGCTCGGGACTCTCGGGAGCAATAATTTTGTGAAATGGTGATACCTATACTGTGCATTGTATGGGTGTTTGTCAATAGCAAGGCTACTACGAAATACGAAAATCGAAGTTCATGTCGTTCGTTCCCTCTGACATTTATACTGTTTCATACGAGAGCGAGAGAGACGGTAGCATACGAACTTCGATTTTCGAACGTCGGAGTAGGCCCGCAGTTCATTGTTCGGTGCTAGATCGGTGACGGTGGGTTCGCGAGCAAGCGCCAACTTGTCAGTGGGCGCGCGAGAAATATGGTACACTTACCTACCCTACTTACTTCCTTTTGTAAATAAATAATGCTTTCTAAAAGTATCGCGATTAATACATGAAAATTATGAAATAACTACTTAGGTACCGAATAATTCGTTTAAGTTTGTAGTCAAATATTTATTGTAATTTAAAACAATAATGCTTAAATACACATTAACACATTATCAGACACATTTTAAGTAGGTTTAAATAAAAATATATGATTAACGATTACATTTATTTACACATCTAAGCCATACCTACATACCCTATAGTACTAGGGTTTTGCGATAGTCAACCCTGTGTCACTTACGCACACATTGACGCGTGTACAGACGTCGTCGTGCCTATGTAGATTCCAGAACACGAATTTTGTATGGCGTGGCCGCCCTGTGGCAGTACTATTGGATGATTGAATATCTAGATTTTTTTTGTAAAATCCCTTCCTTGCATATCATCATTACACTGTACAAAATTAAAAACAATGAGACATTTTCAAGAAATACTGACATTTTTCAAGTATCTTTATCTACTGTTTGGCGAATGTTTTATAAAATATTAGACTGTCTGAAAGCATTCTGCAACAAGTTGATATACCTTCCTCATCAGCTGCACATTAAGACACCTAGTCTCTGGATGCAAAGGCCCGTCTGATGAACCTGTAAATCTGCATCGCTTCCTCCGAAAGTGGATAACTCAGAATCACATTTACACTTCCATTCAACAGATCCATACCATCCAGATACCTGCCTCTGGCATCCTTATTCTGATCACATACACTCTGTAGTTAATAATAAGCTTATTAATTCACTAGATGATGCTGTGGTTCGCATGTGGACTTATTAATTAACAGTCACCTTTAATAAGGTGCCATTAAAATGCTTGGAAATGATTCCACCCTACACTAGGGTTGAGGATTACCTGTAATACCATTTTTTTTGTTGTTAAGTGGATGTCCACATCTTTGTGTCATAATAATACATTAATGATCTCCTTGATGAATCAATAAAGTTAGAAAAACGCCTCATGCGAACTCAAAGTCAAACTTTCATGTTTTATGTCTTTAATAAAATATTTTACTTTGTCAGACATGTTTTCTTTCAAAACTATGTTTATTTTATTACTAAGTTTGCTTTTTGTTATTTAATTTAAGTGGAAAAGCAATTTTATTTACTAAGCAATATTGATGTACCTATTAAATTACATAGTAATAACAAATAAAAATTTAAGACTAATAAATTGATTAACTAAGAAAAAAAATTGTCAAGTCAGTCTGTCAGTCGGAGTGCGGTAAGGCAGCACCATCATCAAAACTGTTTAAATAACTTCGCTGCTGGCTTCCATTTTTAATTTAACCCTTTATAAGGCAGAGGCGATTTAGCGACCACATGCATTGATTTAGAAATTCAACCTTATTGTTTTAGTAATAAGTTACAATATTCATTGTAATTATTGAAAATACTACTAGCTTTAAAAATATCCTTTGTCAGATATGTATTCGATAGCTGCTTTTGATTCTGTGGTAGTATGCTCCAATAAATGGGGCCTTCTAAAGGGTTAAGTAATTTAATTTATTATTTTTGCATTCTAACTTGCCTAAATTTTTCATAAATTGAATAATAAAGAACTTTGAATTATAACCAAATAAAATATAAATATTATTAACACACATACTTTGTTTTTTTGGTCCTAAATAATAAATAAATAAATAATCAAATGTCATGAGACATTTGACCTAGTCCCAAACTAAGCAAAGCTTGTATAAACATACTTATATAGATAAATGCATATTAAACATCCAATATTCTAGAACAAACATTCTTATTATTCATACAAATATCTGCCCCGACCGGGAATCGAACCTGGAACTCAAGCTTCATAATCAGGTTCTCTAACCACTAGGCTATCCGGTCCTACCAGGTACCCAGGTGAATCAATTCAAGTGCTTCTAGTTAACTACAGGGGAATTTAAAAGAAAAAGTATCACTGCTATGTAGGCTTTACAAGTTACAGTTAACTAATAGTACCTACCTAGACCTACCTACCTACCTAGTCTAGTAAATTTAGAAAAAAATCCTTAAAAATATTGTTAACAAAACTATCCTGTAAACATACTAACAGGGAGCTATGGAAAATTTCATACATTTAGTTTCATATTCAAAACTATGGAAAATACTCAACTAAAATAGTGTACTGTAATGATTTATGAAAATAATATAAAGTGACCGTTTTTGCCATCGAAATATTATTATTAGTCTTTGTGAAGTAAAGTACAGGTAAGTACCTACAGGATAATTTCTCTCATAGCTATGATAATAAATATACTCATAAGGGTTAATGACTTGCAGTAAATTGTAATAAAAAACTTGAATTTGTAGGTTAGTAATGTTAATGTAATATTATTAAAGTAACACTTTTATAATGTAGTCGAGTCACACATTTTTTGTAGAATAAATTTTTTCCAAAAATCTTCTGCACCAGTTAACAAATCCTTCACATATGATTGATCATATGAAAGCCAATAATGCTTGATTTCTTTTGTTGTCTCAAAACTGGGATCAGCCACACAAAATAATGCCTTACTTTTTCCTGTAGCATGCATTTGGATTTGTACTTGAGCTTTAAATTTTGGTTGGATTGTGTTATCTTTTACATAATTCTCCAGTGTTTTCTGACTCATTGGACACTTCACTTCTACACAGAAATCGGCACAAACACCATCTGGTGTGGCTGCAATAAAAGGCGATAGGTATTGTATTAGTTTAAAACCACACTCTTCTATTTTTACTTTTATGTCTCCAATTCTTTTTATCACTTGTTTTTCTAAGCGTTTTCCTCTTATAATAGCTTTAATATCTGGTACTTTATAGCCTCCAAGTACTTATTGTTTGGACTAAGACACCATCTACTGAACATCTTGTAGCTTCAAAAATTCTCGAGGCAGTTATTCTTCCCTGCCGAATTTACAAATCCGTCAGTCACTTTCATTTTAAATGCGTAAGTACTTATATCAAAACAATAGTATTACAAGAATCAAAAGCGTGTTGTTCCTTAGAATCAAAATAATCCGTCAGACAGATAAAAAATGGACATGACATGACACTCATGACAGTTGTTTATTTTTTTCAATTCCTATGGTAATGGACTATGAGCACTATAACTGTATTCCTAACTTTCGCAATGCAACTTTTTTTACTGTTTTTCCAGAATATAAAAAAAACCACTGCACAAAAAAATCCAAAAATATTTTTACTGTAATCAGCAGTGTAAAATCTACAAACGGTATTTTTATTTTATTACCTCAGCACATTTGAAATGTTGTCAAATGCTAGATACAAAAAAGGTCGTTTTAAGCTATTAAGCTTATTTCAGCGACTTATTTTTCGAATTTCCAGTCATACTTTTTTACAAGCTTTTATTTAACTTGCCTTGTTTATTTTATTTATTTGTTTCTTTGGTTCAAATTTTAAAAGATAAATTGGACCCACTTCCAGTGGTCCTATTGATTTGAAATTTGGCATATTTATGTAAAATTTGTGACAATACCATAATCTGGTAGTGACATCTCGGTGGTCCTGCCAGGATCGTCTCCGCAGGAAGGATAAGTCCTCAACGGTTACGGTAGTACCGACTTGAAATTTGGTACGGATATTGTAGTTTAGATTCAACAAAAGTACAGTCTGCTAAGAAGCTTGTATTAAAAATGTTTTTTTTAAGAAAAACATATTTTGAAGTATGTATATTTATGGGCATAAGCGAGGGAGGAGGAGGCCTTTGTCTAGCAATGGGACACAATATAGGCTGTTTAAAAAAAAAGTATATTTATTAATCAAAGTCAAAGTCAAAATCTCTTTATTCAATTTAGGCTATAACAAGCACTTGTGAACGTCAAAAATCTACCACCGGTTCGGAAAAACCTCTGTTGAGAAGAATCCGGCAAGAAACTCAACGAGGTATTTTTTTTTAAGTATAGATTCACAATATTTATAAATGATATTTATATACATTACAAGTATTTAATACAACTTTATTTTTAACGCAATGTGTGTGTTATAGGGCGGCGCGCCGCGGCTGGTGGCGCTGGATGCGTCAGCGGCGGGCTTCTCTGCGGCGCTGCGGCGCGTGGACGCGTGCGGTGCGCGCGCGCCGCTCACAGCGCACGTGTTCCTGGCGCGCGCCGGCCAGCGCGCCGCGCGCGACATCCTCGCCAACGCGCACCGCCCGCCGCCGCCCGCCTTCGCGCGCATGCTGCGCGGGTAACGCACGACCGCACTGACTTGACACTAATACATTCTGTATCGTATCGTTGACATGGTATAGTCCGCGCGACGGTTTAGGACGGCTCAGGGAATCTGGTGGGGGTTAATGGCGCATGGGTACAATCGCGCACAAAATCTTTTAACAAAATAATATATCAGAAAAAAGAACACAAGTAAATTTTAGGTAAGTGTAATTTTAATAAGATAATATGTAATAGGTAATAACGGAATATTATTAATTGAACGTTTTACATCGAATAAATTAAAATTATATGAAAATATGTAGATTTCGTATATGTTAGATCTTTCACGTCAATAGAGATATGAAATGAGTGTTTTATAGACAATGTTTAAAAAAAAATACAAAATTAAGTATTCATTTTTTTCAAAATCCGGTAGACAAAAATGGAGACAAAAGATTGGAGAAGAAGAACAGTTCGCGTCGTAAACCAATTTTTTGGCTTGCCTAGTTAAAACTTTATTTTTCGGCATTTTTTTCACTACGACGAAATGAAAATAAAGTTAAACAATTTGTGCGCGACAGTACGTAATGGAACACGAAACGCATGCACTGAGCGCGGCCGGCGGAGAGCGACTGACTTGCGACTGACTAACCAATAACGTGTAGGCGTCGACGCCCACCTGCCCTTCACCCCTGTGCCCCCGCAAAGCAGACCGAAGAAATGACTTCTGCGCATGCCCCTTCCAATTATCTCGAGCCGTCTTAAACCGTCGCGCGGACTATAGAAAGAAAGGATGAAGGCAGAAAAGTAGAAAAGAAGTAAGGAAGGATGAAAGAAACAAATAAATAAAAAAACAGAGAAAGAAAGAAGAAACTTATCCACTTTCACAAATGCTTGTAGCGCCCCATATTGGGCGCCACTGTAACTTTAATTTAGTCGTGAAAAAATATTGACAGTGACACTACACTTTATTTCATACTAGCTTTTGCCCGCGGCTCCGCCCGCGTGGTATTCGGTTATCGCGCGCTGTTCCCTCGGTAACTGTTAATTTTTCCGGGATAAAAAGTAGCCTATGTCACTCTCAGGCCCATACTATCTCTATGCCAAAAATCACGTCGATCCGTCGCTCCGTTACGGCGTGAAAGACGGACAAACACACAAACATACAAACACACTTTCGCATTTATAATATTAGTATGGATGGATTTTCAAAGCAATTAAATGTCCAACAAGGTTTATTTTTATTATTGGATTAATCAACTTTGTAGCGTAGCTAATGTTGCCATGGTAGCGTCTCCTAAGTTATGATTTTATGAGGTAAATTTTATTTTATTTTATCCACTAAAAGCTAAGTTGTGGCAGTTTTAAGGAAATTCCTTCATGGCTCATCTCCTAAGCGTGCTGTGATGTCTCCTAAATTTTTGTAATGTCAGACTTACGAAATATTCCAAACATCAAACTTTTAAGTACCAGGATCTCATAAGAGTCATAAGTGTCCGTGTATCCCCCAGGCTCGGCAAGCCGGTGCGCGTCCGCGGGCACCCGGGCTGGACGGGCCACGTGGCCACGAGCTACGACGCGGAGCCCGAGTACGTGCCCGCCCCCGCGCCGCCGCCCGTTGCGCCCACCACGCCCTCCATCTACGACGGCAGAGAACAGGTAGTTACTGGTTTATGCTCCCCTGGTAAATTGCTCACAGGCCTCTATCGCTTTTGCCTTATCTATTTAACAGAGGGATCTTATGAGATGATGATGTACGGTTGAATTTTCAACGGAGAATGAATACTGAGTTTGAGTGAAGAACAAATGAGATGTTATGGCAGTTGACGACGTACGACGGAAGCGAACGGGTGTGTGTTTATTGTGGTTTTTTTCTAAATTCTTACGATTTGTATGTTTTTTTAATCTTCGCTAGCCAATAAAGGCAACTGAAAAGTACTGTGACGTTTTCATTCACGAGCTGGTTCCCACATTTTTCTGTCACATAATTTTACCTGTAACTTATCGAGGAGTGGTGAAACAGGCCCTAGACTAGAATGCGTTAAGAAGAAAGTGCTCAAGGCCTGCTCTTGAGCTGTGTAGGTAACGTAAAGTTAGACTTCTTCGGCTGCCTGGTGCTTCTTTTACCACCGAAGTGTATAGTATGGTACGAGTGCTACAGAACACCCCTTACTGAATTCCTTTACTTTTTTACAGGTTCTTTATTGGTCGGACGCTAGTAACGAGATAGCTTTCGTGGTGCCTTCCGGATACGAAGTCGAAGAGGATGACAAACAAAGCGATATTGTGAAAAATGACACCGACGGAAGCTGCCTGTCTACCAGGTAAGCATGACTTATTAAGATTACATCTGATGAAGGTTGCTTTTGAGGTTGGTTTGATGTTCAGGGGCCATATTGTCTATCTCACTTGGAATCACTATTTATTTACCATTTCTTTCTATCAAACGAAATAAGATCGGGGTAAAAAGAGATGATAAATTGTAATGCAGCCAAGTGCGCTTGGGTAGTTTTGTCATTAATTATATTTTCATCTGATGTACCAGGAGCTCAGAAAAAGCAGCAGGTTCGTGCTGGGACGTGTCTAGCAACAGTTCAGGCGCACCGTCGTATGAACGGAGCATCAGCGAATCTGATAAGGGCGAGCGCGGACGTTCTAGTCTCAACGAGAAAGTGCGCGCTTTGTCGCTAGATCTGGACAAACAACCAGGCGCGCAGGGACTCACAGGTAGTGTAGTCAACATTGTACCATATAAGTAATTGCCAAGAATCTAGTTTTTTACAATTTTAATTTGAAAATTCTATGTTTGCAGGGAGTGGAAGACGCAATCGTGATTTCACGACTAAAATTCTCATATTCTGGTTGGAAGATTTTGAGGATCATCTGAATCTACCGATAGGTAAGATTCTCTAGCGGCGCTGATTTCGGTCCGTATAAGCGTCTATTTACATAATGTTTTCTTGTTTAAAAGCTAAAAATATTTTTTTTTATTTCGGGCTATTCCAACTACATACATGCGATTTGGGTGCGACGATTAGCTTAAAGTGCCCTTTTTTGCCAGTAAAAAAAATCTTGGGGTACAATTTTGTGAGGTATCAGATTCCCTAGTATACACCAGGGTGCCATGCGCCTCAGGAGTAAAGAAGGCGCTGACTGTGTATATTGTTGCGTCCAGACGACCTCCTGCGGTACTGCGAGACGGGCCAGCCGTGGCGGCGGCACGAGGTGGTGGTGTACAGCGTGGGCGCGCGCGCGTCGGGGCTCGTGCGCGTGGCGGCGGCTCGCGCGGGCGGCGCGCTGTGCGCCGGCGCGCAGCTGGCGCCCGCGCTGCTGCCCGCCTGCCTGCGGCGCGCCGCCGCGCACGCGCACCACGCGCACCGCCACACCAGCGAGCTGTGAGTACAGTGCACACACACGGGCGCGCGCTGTGCGCCGGCGCGCAGCTGGCGCCCGCGCTGCTGCCCGCCTGCCTGCGGCGCGCCGCCGCGCACGCGCACCACGCGCACCGCCACACCAGCGAGCTGTGAGTACAGCGCACACCTCGAGCGCGGCGGCCCCAACAACCAGCTATATCACATTTAAAAAAAATCACAATTACATCAAAAACACATGAAAAACAATACAATCGCACAAACACACGATTTATATCAAATTCGGTGTTCAGATGAAGCCAAATGAGGGCTATCGTTTTTGTCTTACTAGATGGCGCCACTGTTGCGTGAGGTTTTTAAATGTGGCTTTTAAAGTCTGTTATTACGGCCATGAGAACAAAGTTTAGACTAACATCATATTTAATACATCTTTTAACCGTACCATAAAAATTATTCTAGTTATAAATAAACCTGCGTAGCTCACCCAATAACTATAAGATTTGACATTTCGTAGACCTCACGCGCCTCTAATGGCGAATTCATACGCGATAGCCCTCATTGGATTCATTGCATTCCTGGATTATTGCAGGACACTGGAGCGAATACCACTGGTTAAAAAAATAAGCCGGCGCTCCAGTCCTGGCAGCGAGCGTTTGCTTGTCTTAAACAACTGTTCATACGAGGCCAACAGCAAGCCAGCGCTGGCTGCCAATAAAACTGGCAGCCAACACTGGCTTCGTCAAACCTCGTAGTTCATCCACATCGATAATGTATCACGTGATGCTGACCTCTGAAGTTAAGGGGTCCTTGCGGATACACTTCGACCCATAGGGATCTTTTGTGTAAGATGCTGACCTCAACCCTTGCCCCGCCTCGCAGGCACCAGCCGCCGCACGTGCGGCGCCGCCAGCTGATCCAGGAGCTGGCGCAGCAGTACCGGCGCGACCTCAGCGACGCGGAACTGCTCGAGTCACTCTTCCAGCAGCCCTAGCGGGACTGCAACAATGGCCCGATGGCATAATAAACCACAAGCTAATACAATAGTGAATGTTTCACGACGTGTTTTGTCGGAAAAGTGTGTGTCGTGTTTTATCTTACTTTCTCAATCAGATTATGATTGGTTTTTTGGAATCTTGAAGGAGATATTGAAGGCTTCTCGTTGAGAGTTAGACAATATAGATGGCGCTAGGTCCCTGCTTAAGGGACAAAGTAAACAAGCTGAGATATGTGATGCATAGGGAAAATTCGTGTCTGTGCCGTCGACCAGCAGTGGTGTAGCAGTATAGCACGCGGCACGGAATGCCGAGGACCTAGGTTCGATTCCCAGTGTTGGTCTTATTTTTCTGGTTTTTCTGTGCGTCTATGTTTCGGTTTGTATTTTCAATTTTTCTCAATCAGCTTCAATAAACTTCTAGATTACTATTTGGAGTCTTTTTGTATTTTTTATTTCAACTCCAAATTTTTGTTTCTTTTACGGTCATCCCGTACCCGGGAATAGCACGCAGCACAGAATGCTGGGTTCGATTCCCAGCGCTGGTCTGTTTTTCTGGTTTTTCTGTACCTACATCCATGTTTCGGCTTGTGTTTTCGTGTGAAATATATCAATATACTTCAATAAGCTAGTAAAGGAAGTAAGATAAATACGATTTTTTTCGACAAAATACGGTGAAATTACATTATATTATTTAATAAATTTGTAATATTCGTGATTGTTAATACAAAATCGCCAATACTATTTGCTTATATTCTTATATATATATTGCTTATATCATGCAATCGGGCCCAGCTTTTTACAAAACAATGACATTATGTTAAATATTATTTTTAAGTTAACGGAAATCAAAAATAACACGTTATTTAAAAAGTGAGTTGTTACCCGTTGGCGTCGTTAAAGTTGCACTCTCTTGTACTTAAATTAAGTATCCTAAAACACTATTTATGTTAATATTTACTTAACACATTGTTTTTAAAAGCCAGGCATAATCGCGGTGTAAAAGCCAGATGAACGTAACATCGTTTATCCAAATTGTGCAGGAGAGCCAAAAAACTGCGAAATTTTACCACTTTCAACTTTACGAGCTTCTTGGCAAGTGAATATCCCACGGACGAAAGAAAAAAAAATACTGACACGTACACACACAATACAGCTTTCAGAAAGTTGAGAAATATTGTAATTATATTTGCTAATACACGAGCAATAAATATTTTTTTGAAATTTGGTTGACATACGTTACTTTGGTCCTTAATTTTTTGAAAAGTTTTTAACGTTTATTATTATTGTACTTGGATACGTTCTTTATGAAGTTAAATAATACATCGAAAATGAATACTTTTTAGCATCAAAAAATGTTACAAATTGTAATAAAAAAATAGACACGCAACAAAAAAGAACTATCTATAACATAATGAAATAATATAAGTATATCAAATAAAATAATATTTTTCTGAAATTATTTTCTTTAAGAGGTCGGGCAACAACTTGTATTTACTAATATTTTCTAAATTTGTTGTTAGATGAGCAGCAGTTGGTTGAAGTCCAGGTCTTGATAGTTAATTTTTTCTTTTAATGAATAAGTTGGATCCTGAATTAAAAAAAACATTAATTACATACGTAACTGTAAATCGCATTATATCACAATAGTATAATTATTTAATTGTATTTACTACCTATATAGTTAAAAAATTGATTTTTTTTATGAATTTGAGGCAATTTAAAGCCTTGACACAATTTAACTTTTAGGTGCAAGTCGGTCTAATCCAGTGAAAATAAAATCGGTGTATAAATAAGAACAATAACACATAATACAAACATTAAAGCTAACTCAATTAGGTAGGTACTTGCCTAGTGCAAAAATCTTATTGACATCTTTTTTTGTGATCCTGAGACCTGGTTCCAAAGACTTGGTTCCAAAGCCGCCAAAATCTTCCAGTTACAAGTGTTTTATTTTAAATTTCGTCAACTAGTTTTTATTTGTATTTTTTCTGAAAATTTTGTCGGTACATTTTATTTTTTTGTGTAATTTTTTAATCTAAGATGACCTTATGGTCCCAAAGGAAGACCAGCGCCGTTCGCAAGACCGGCAGGTTGCTGATTTGAGACCATTTTATGACATGCATAACTATATTTTATTAATATTTTAATTCTTTATTTTTATTTTTATCCATTGTTCTCATATTTCTCGGGAATAAATGTTTTTTTTTTCTTTCTTTACCTCAATTTTTAGGTGCCATTTTAACGTATACTTATACAAATCATAAACGGGCTGTATTATGATCAATAAAATGCAACTGCCACAATAACGTACATCGTACTACGTCGTTTTGGTCATTAATTGTACTTACTAAGTGTAAGAAAAAATAAGTGCCAAAAAAACGTAAATAGGATATTCGTTGTTTTGTCTGTTAAAAGTTTATATGAAACTGGAATATTATTAAACAATATAACATCCAGATTGACGCATAAACTTTTACGTCGTTATGGCTCGTGTAGAAATATGAATCTTTCAAGTAGAATAATAACAAAGAATAATGTTGCGGTTGATACGTTGTTGTGACCCTAAAAAATAGCAAAATTACTGCAAGTAATTTAATGGATTCCAAAATACGTTCATCTGGTTCTATTGAAGTTGCTTTTTATGTGATTTCGTTTTTTTGGAACTAGTGAAATAACAACTGTACAATTTTGTCCTTTTGTCAGTTCATGCAGGACCACATTTAGAACAGTTTTATGAAAAAAAACGATTTTCGAATTTTTTGATGTTACGTTCATCTGGCTCTTACACCGCGTAATATCAATTTATTGTTTGTAAAAAAAATGAGAAATGAAATGAGACTTTAAAACAAGGGGAAAAGTCTGCATCCGATATTACACGTATCCTGCTAAAAGGAAACAAATGCAGAGTTCAGACTTGCAAGCAAAATCGTGCAAGTTGCATTACATTCATCATCATCTCAGCCGTAGGACGTCCACTGCTGGACATAGGCCTCCCCTATAGACCTCCAGTTGCTTTGGTTGGCAGCGGCCTGCATCCACCGTGAACCCGCGGCTTTAACCAGGTCATCTGTCCATCTCGTTGGTGGATGTCCCTCGCTGCGCTTGCCGATCCGCGGCCTCCACTCATTACATTGCGAGACCGTAAAGCCAACTAGTTTGTAGTGGTCAAGCGACCGCCGCAATGTAATGCAACTTGCACGATTTTTCTTGCAAGTCTAAACTCGGCTTAAGATATTTTTTATTGCGCGAAGCACCGTTAAATATTGCTTACGTATTAGTTAGTGCCTATTACTCTTTACCACCTCATGAGATCTTTAATATTGATTCTCTCTTTTTAATTTAGTTCTAGTGTATACTAACGCTCAGTCTACACCTTGCAAAGTATACTAAGTATCAAGGAAATAAGTGAGACGGTGTACCTGTTCTCTAACTCCCTGTCTCTAAATACTTTAAAATTTTCAACTCCTCTTTTATAGAAATACTAGCTGTTCCCTGCGGCTCCGTCCGCATAGAAGTATGAAAAATAGTTTACGTCCTATTCTCAGAACTACCGAATGTACACAAAAAAAAACATTAATATCGGTCAAGCCGTTTCGGAGGAGTTTGGTGATAAACATGGTGACCTGAGAATTTTATGTATTAGAAGATAGTCGCCCACCCCAGATTCGCCCAACTTTATGTACAGTCAGCTGCAGAGAAAGGGTACCCCCCTGTAATAGCGGGAGTATGGATACCGCCGTTATAGGGGAGTACCTTTTCTCTGCAGCTGACTGTACTTAAATGTTGTTCTTACTAATATTATAAATGCGAAAATAATTCTGTCGGTCTGTCTGCTACTTCTTTTCGCTCAAACTGCTAGACTGATTTAGGTAAAATTTAGTATTGAGGTTGTTTGAGAGCTAGGAAAGCCTAGATAGTTTTTATCCCGGAAAATGTAACAGTTCCCGCGGGATAGCGATAAACAAATTCATCGCAGACGGAGCGCGGGCAACATCTAGTTTCATTTAAACCTTGTTCTGACAAAAATAATTACCTTCCCAAATAAGTCTAGCCGTTCTCGAGTTTTACGCTTACCAACAAATTTACTAGTGTATTTTATTTATTTATAAACTAAAATAAAAGTCTGTTCTCTAATATTTTTACGGGCAACAATTTTAATATAGTAACCGTGTAATCAATATTTCTAGTATTATTTTAAATATTATTTATATTAAGACTGAAGTGTAATCGCGCTTTTAACATTCCGTAATAATGTTGCAGTATTTTATGAGATATGATTTGCATAATGTTCTCTATTTATTGTGAGATATATCGTTACATAATAATAAATAAATATAACTTATTAAATAAACTTTCGTTTTACTTGTAGCTGGATATCTACTATTTTGACGTGACTACTAAATCCCTATTCGCATAATTGATACGGCTTGCTTACGGTAACCGAACTGAAAAGTATGTGACTGTAATCACAATATAGTACTAAAAAAATACAAAAAGTTGCATGTTAGAGTACCGCCAGATGAGCGTATATTTTTGAGTTGACAGTCGCGTATTTTCGTTCGCGTTTGTTTTCATACAAAAGTGCTATTTGTGTATTTTGAGTCGCAGTGTATAAATTGGACTTGGACTTGGGACTTAATTGGAATTGGACTTAGCAGAAATTACGGGGCTTACAACTCAAAAAAATTGAGCTAGTCTAGCTACGATTTAACACAAATGACTGGAAAAAGTTTATTTTTGAGATGAAAATCACCCCTAAAACAGTAAAGTTTTAATTATTTAGGTAGGTAAGCACATTGTAATAAATAGTATGTGAAAGAACTGGGAGATATAAATAGTATGTGTTTGCCTTGTTGTTGGATTAACACTCTGTTTATGTTACAAACAGATCGACTTTCTGTTATTTTAATGGTTGGCAAACCATAAAGGCATTCCACCTTTTTGCAACCGTTGAAGTTTAACTAAGTAACTATAACTGGCCGCTTTCCGACACTACGCATTTCGAATTTCAAAACTTGACGTAAATTCCAATGAAACATGCAGTCTTGAAAATTTTACAATAAAAACGGTTTTGCATCCGTGTTTTGTAGACATATACTTATTTTACAAATCTTAAACTTAAGCTTGTTGTTGTTTGGGAGTTTCATTTAAATCTATGTGGTGTGATGTTGATCAGTCGAGTGTCGGACGATAACGGGGGGGAGGAGCGCGCCGGGGACGGGGAGCGGGAGGGGGAAGACATCGCGCAGGACTTTCAGACCGCCAGCGAGCTGTTCGAGCTCATGGCCAAGGACCATAACTTCGAGGTCACAGGTAGTACCCAAAATGACAAATAGACAAGTAGAAAATATTCGTGGAACAGTAATTACCTTTCCGTAGGTACCTCCTCGCCCTTTTTCATTCCACTGCCACTTTTCTCTTCATTTGACGGTTTTAAACGTAAATAATCATGGTCATTTTTCTTTAACAGAAGAAGAACCCCTTACTACTAGGGATCTCGTGCTTCTGTACAAGAACATAGACCTCGGCAAGCAATTGATGTCCAACGTGAACGAGCTCAAAAGGACAGCCCCCAACCAATATGTAGAAACCGTCATCTACCAGGACGAGCAGGGGTCGGAGTCTGAAGTCAGCGAAGCATACAGCAGCGAGGACTTGCAGAACATCGTGCTCGTCAACAAGGAAAGAATCGATCTCCTGACCAATAACAAATCCCACACGCTGTGCCACAAACTCGGAGACCTGGAGATACAAACATCCAACGTCACGACTGAATACGAGCGACAGTTCTTATTCAAAGATCTGCATTTACAAGAACAACTGAAGAGTTTGAAAATAATGGCCAGTTCGAACCAACTGAACAGCACGATGCTCCCCGCTTCGCTATTAGACTATATTTGCTGCAAACGCTTAGAAGACAACTACAATTTCTACATGGATAATATTATCAAGTATGTGAAAAACACAATTGAACAGCTAAAACGTATAAGCAACGGGGACTATTTGACCGACAAGGCTAAAAAGAAGTGGAAGGAGGTTGAAAAAGAGAACGATGGCCGAGATAAAGCTTCCAAAGTTCTGACCGCATCCACCAGTATCCCTTTACACGTTGAGCGTAAGCTAACGGGACTGTCAACGACGTGGGACGACATAGTCCACTCTGAAGTAGACTTGAGGTCGCTCGCTAAAATATTAGAGAAAAAAATCGTGCTTGAGGTCCCTAAGTTGATTTGTGGCTCGTACAAGCTGTTCAGTAACCGTGTCGCCGATAACTTGATCATAAGCTGCCAGCACAAGGAGATGACCGTCGCTGAAAAGAAGACAGAGTCTCGTGTTGACGTGGTGTTCCAACTGAAGCGTTCTGAAACCGGTGAGGTCGTTAGCAACATCGACTCCATAATGATCCTGCAATCACAGGAACCTCAAAAAGGTATACAGCTTAATTTTATACGAAGTGCTTCTTATATTTCATATTTTCATGTAGATTTAGGACGAGGTATCCAAAAATATTTCAACGCTAACTCTGTTGTATAGTATGCGGCATTGAACCCAAAATAATAAAATTATTCGGCCCAATCTGCTTTTTAGACAAAACTTTACTAATATTATAATAATAGATAATTTGTCTTAAACGGTAGCGGACGTTTCAGATTGCATAGAAGCACTGTCTTTGACGTATGATGACGTGGAAGATACAGCGGAGAAAGAATCACCGAAGATTATTGAGCTTCTTGAAACGGAGCGAAATAATGATTGTAATCAGCTGTGTTCTGAATCTGATGGTGAAGAAGAATCGCGTGAAGACTGGCAGGAGCACGACGAATATGGAGTAGTTGATAGCAGCTCCACGAACGACTATCCGACTAGCGAGAACGAGCATGTCGCGGCGCTGAGCGTGTCATTTGCAGAGACTCCTCGGGGCGCGGGGTCCCACGGCCACCACCCCAGCAGCCAAACCTCAGGAGAGGTCGTCCCGCCCGATGACATACAGATTACGATTCAAGCACTCAACAGGCACCCCTCTCCCACAGAAAAAAATACTGATTGCACTTTTCACGTCAAAAAGAAGAGGTCCCCCACCCGAGTCCGAATTAAGTCTCCATACGAAAATAAATCTCATATTATGGAGGAAAAGAAGAGGAGGAAACTGCTAGAAGTGAGGGAACGGCGGGAACGGAGAAAAATCGCTATGAACGAAAACAAAATCAGTAAGCACAAAAATTTTAAGAGCGCCATCACACCTCAAGCGTCCAGTTCGGTCACCAAGTTGTCCATCACCAACAAATCTTTCTACAACTCTATTTACGGACAGAATTGTAACTCTGAGACGGCCAATCCTACGCCTCTGGTGGTAATAAATAAAGCAAAGGGACGCAAAGGACACAAGAATGAAGACATGATACCCGAAATCGTGCTGGAACAGCCGGAAGAAGAGAGCGAGCGAGAAGAGCCCGTGGCGAAAGACGGTAGGAAATACATCAACAGGAGCTACTACTTAGACGACGCCGTCACCGAAATGTCTTTGCAAATGACATGTGAGAAGACTTCGGCGTCTACGTCCGCTATTTCCAATGATTCCGGAACAAATCTGTCACTCACATGTGCTGAAATGTCTGCAAAGGAGTTGAGACCAAAGTCGCCTGAAAAACTAAGGTATTTTTCTTAGTTTTTTGTAAAATCGTTGGCTCTTAATGATTTACTAATAATATTTTTATTTTTAAAGGTTGGAACAAAATCCTCGGCAAACGCAACTATCTATTCTCAGCGGCGCATTGAGTAAAGTACCTACTAACACTCCCAAAGGTCCCGCGACTGCGCAGCATCACGAACCAGCAGACACCATTCCGTCCACCGTCGAGTGTCGCCGTAGTATCGAGAAAATATACATGCTAATGAAGAAACTCGGGAAGATTGATCCTCGGGGGAACAAGAAAGGTGTTCCGAGCGTTATGGACCTAACGAGCTCCGGCGGCGGCCCCGCCAGCTCCGAACTACAGACTACGCACAGCGACAGCGGCACCAGCCTGAAACACCAACTCCCTTCTTCCAACCCTAGCAACTTCAGCTTCGAAAAACCAATCGCCGAAGGCTTACCCACGCAGCTCAACTCCTTAAACGACAGACCGGTGGCGCCTAAAGTCATCATCTGCTCCAAAGATAAACTCGACACCGATAAATTAAAGAAGGAGCCCAAAAAAACCACTCCGAATCCCCACGCCAGAACTGTCCCCGACAATCCCTTGAAAGCCATTTCGCAGTTGTTACACGAGTTTGACAATGTCCAAAAGACTAGACAGAAAACGGTTACAGAGTCCAAGTCGTGCAACCGCGCGGTGGCCACGGAGGGGAAGACTTGGCGGCCGGATCAGTACAAGAGGCGCGTGCGGATCGACCTGTCGGCCAAAGAGGAGCCGCCAGCCAGCAGGGTAGGCACCCCCAAGGCTAGGCCGCGGGCCGGCGTCGGCCCTGAGGCGAATAAGACGCAGGTCAGTCAATATAAAGGAAGTTCTTTGATTCAAATATTTGTTACTTTTTCACCCTAAAACATGGAATTTTAGTATCAGATACTTTTGAAAATTAGGCTATTTTTATCTCGATATTCCCACGGGATTGGGGTCGTCATTGTCAACATGTAAACTCACTCAATCTCAACCGCTTATCCAGTTTCATTGCACTATGTAATTTATACAAACTCACATGGCAATTTAGTAAATATTTCACCTCCTATGAGATGCCGCGGGTAAAAGCTGATAACAAATAAATCCAAACGATCGGCTTCGCTAGTTTACAAGGACACTTTGATGTTCCACTAGCACTGATTGACTTTTATGAGATTCTTGTATTTATTCAGTATGTTTGATCAGGTGTTGGTAGAGAAGAAGAAGATCAGCGATTTGATCGAGGAGGCGAAGGAGGCGCGCGGCGAGGCGGTGCGCGGGCCCGGCCGCCTCAGCGCGCGCCTCGACTTGCTGGCGCAGCCCAAGCGCCCGCACGCGCCCGCGCGAGCAGAGGACCGGCCCGCCCGCCCGCAGGTCAGCACCACACTAACAGGAGGCGCGCGGCGAGACATGCTGGCGCAGCCCAAGCGCCCGCACGCGCCCGCGCGAGCAGAGGACCGGCCCGCCCGCCCGCAGGTCAGCACCACACTAACAGGAGGCGCGCGGCGAGACATGCTGGCGCAGCCCAAGCGCCCGCACGCGCCCGCGCGAGCAGAGGACCGGCCCGCCCGCCCGCAGGTCAGCACCACACTAACAGGAGGCGCGCGGCGAGACATGCTGGCGCAGCCCAAGCGCCCGCACGCGCCCGCGCGAGCAGAGGACCGGCCCGCCCGCCCGCAGGTCAGCACCACACTAACAGGAGGCGCGCGGCGAGACATGCTGGCGCAGCCCAAGCGCCCGCACGCGCCCGCGCGAGCAGAGGACCGGCCCGCCCGCCCGCAGGTCAGCACCACACTAACAGGAGGCGCGCGGCGAGACATGCTGGCGCAGCCCAAGCGCCCGCACGCGCCCGCGCGAGCAGAGGACCGGCCCGCCCGCCCGCAGGTCAGCACCACACTAACAGGAGGCGCGCGGCGAGACATGCTGGCGCAGCCCAAGCGCCCGCACGCGCCCGCGCGAGCAGAGGACCGGCCCGCGCGCGCGCAGGTCAGGAACCACAGAGTCATCATCATCATCTTCTAAGCCGTAGAACGTCCACTGTTGCACATAGGCCTCCAGTTGCTTCGGTTAGCAGCGGTCTGCATCCACCGTGCACCCTCGGCTTTAACCAGGTCATCCGTCCATCTCGTTGGTGGATGCTGCGCTTGCCGATCCGCGGCCTCCACTCGAGAACTTTTAGGCCCCAACGGCCATCCGCTCTCCGTGCTCCATGGCCTGCCCATTGCCACTTCAACGAGCTAATTCGCTTGGCTATGTCGGTGACCCTTATTCTTCTACGTATCTCCTCATTTCTGATTCGATCCCGTAGAGAAATTGCAGATTATTTTAAAAACATAACCGTTTTTATAGCTCTCCAACAATGCATTCTAGGAACTTTTTTTAAAAAGAAACTGAAAAAAATATCACAAAGGAAGCAGGCAGAAATTAAAAAGAAAAAGAAAGAAAGAAAACACATTTATTCACAACACAAGACAAACAATACTATTTGGTACAAATAAACAACACAAAGGTATGTGTCATTGCGACTGTGAATCGGACACTGGCTCAGCATAATGCTGAAGAGTTAAAAACACCCCAGCGCTGATTTTCAGCCAGCACCGTAGGCAACCCTCTGAGCGTTATGAATTCGTATTCGAACTTGTATTTGACTGAACCTGTTGTTTATAGACGGACCGCTTGGCGCGAGGCCCGGTGGTCCCGCGGGCGCGGCCGCGGCGCCCCGAGCCCGTGTCGCCGCCGCCTTCCAAGCCGCCCCAACTCTCAGGTGTGTAAAGGTGAATTGGCCTTCTACCATACTACCTACCGCTTTAGAGCGAGGCGCGCGCTGTGTCCACAAAATAGAAGAAAACAGAGGAAATTACATGTCAATGAGACACGGTGATCGCCTGGTCGCCAAACATGGGAATTTCATTATAAAATTTTAATTTGATAATTCGAGTAGCTACAGATGTGGGTGCTAAGACCGCGAAGCTGAAGTGGGACTGGGCTGGTCATGTCTGCCGCATGCACTCGCAGCGATGGGCCCAAATTACTACCCATTGGGTGCCGTCGGATGGCCATCGTAACAGAGGCAGACCGAAGAGCAGATGGCGAGATGACTTGGACGCATATCAAATAGAGTGGCAGGAGCATGCTCTCGATAGGGACGAGTGGCGGAAAGAAGGGGAGGCCTTTGCCCAGCAGTGGGACACTATAATAGGCTAACAAAAAAAAAAATTCGAGTAGCATAAATTCTGTAGTTCTGTAGCCGTGGAATTTAAAAGCTTTCGGGGTGCAGTTAATTTTGCAAAGCAAAATGAATAAAAATACCTAGGTTGATTGATTTTTTTCTATTAATTATCTTTCAGCTACTCTATTCTAGCCATTTAACATGCTTGCCTGTTTAACATAAAAAAAAACCTTGCTCCGCTGAGCTATTTCCATTAGAGCTGTGCTGAGTGTGATGAAACGTTTCTATTGGTTCATGCTAAACATTGAAGCGTTCAAGTCGCCGCTGAAGCGTCTTGTGGACTGTTGCATAATGTGTGTATTGTTGGTTGCAAAGTGCAGAGCGAGGCGGCCGGCGGCGCCCGGGCGCCAGTCCCGACGGGGCCCGCGGGGAGCCGCGCGCGCCCGCCGCCCTGCCGCAGACGCTGTGAGACCCTGCCTTTATTCACATTCACTGTTCACTAAAATTAGTTATTCATTTTAATCAGGCGTTACTTTGCAGAGGTCCATATCAATCCCTACTTCCCTACTATTATAAATGCGAAAGTAACTCTTTCTGTCTGTCTGTTATGCTTTTACGTCGAAACCACTGGACCGATTGTGATGAAATTTGGTATATAGGTAGTTTGAACCCCAAGGATCAACATAGGATACCTTTTATTCTAGTAGAGGGCGCTACCGCGCGATAACCTAGGTCGGCGCAAACGAAGTCGCGGGCATAAGCTAGTGAACTATAACAACGAAACACCTCAGTGTTGTATGGTGGTGATGGTAGTTGGGTTTGTGTGATTTGTGTGTTCTTACAGTGTGGAGGCGAAGGAGCTGCACGAACACACATTTGTTGCATAAACGTAGCTATCGTAAGGGAATGAGCAAAGTAATTGTCATAGTTCTTTAAAAAAAAATAACTGCAATGTCTGTAGATAGGTAGTCGTAACGGAACTAGTTAGTAACTTACTACATTTATTTATGCAAAAATCATGATAGTCTATAGTATACAGTTCAAACGTTACTCACCAAATGCAAACGGCGAAATCATAATTCTAAAGAGTTGCGCTGACGCCATTGGTTCGTATCGTACCGACCGTCCCTCTCACGCTCGTATTAAATTATTATAAGTGATAGAGGCACGGAACAACACGAACTTAGAATTTCGAAATTCGTAGTAGCCCCGCTGTTTGCATCGGCAAACTAGATGAAAATGAAGCCAGCCTTTCATCGCATAAATTTGATATTTAAAAGGCTATAGGATTTTTTTATATCGAAGCTATGTTGACAGAAAAAAGAAGATGGTGGCGGTGGAATCGTACGTGAAGAGTCACTACGGCCGCAGCGGGGGCGCCGGCAGCGTCGGCCACCTGTCGCGCGCGCCGCTGCTGCCTAGCGACGTCGAACTGTGTAAGGCCACTTCATTTACCGAACAATTTAAGGCTACGTACAGTCAAGGGCAAAAATATGTAGGTATACACTTGAAAGAAAGAAAGAAATATTTTTATTCAGGCTTCGCACTTAAAATAGAACAGGGCAAAAATACCATGAAAACAAAAAAAAAACCAATATGCGAAGGCACGAAACGGTCGCAGCTCAGCATAGTGTTGGCCGTGTAAGCCAACGCTGGTCTTCCGCTGCGACCGCTTGGCGACTTCTTCTTCTTCTCTTTTAAAATATGGCTTCTGTCCTAAAAAATAGGACAATTTCGCCAGCGTCTAAGTATTCTCTTTCGAGAGGCAACGTTGTACGGTGATTGTTGTTTTTTTTTTTTAAATGTAGTTTTTGTAACTTGATAGTAAAATTCCAGAAACCACGTGGAGACAACTTGCGCATTAAAAAATGTCAGACACGAGAGCAATATAGAATTTTGTGATCACTGTTCACTGTTAAGGTTAATCGCCGCATATCAAAATTATACTTCAACTAGCCAAAGAAACAGAAATAGCAAAATTAGATATGTCTACATCCGCCTTGTTCGAATGCCACAAATCGAATCCACTTTAGTACCTTGTCTATTTTCGTTATATTTAAACTGCCTTTATATGAACTGTCACAGTGGTTAAAGTGACAAAAGGTACTAAAGTGTATACATATTTTTGCCCTTGATTGTACACTATGCGGCTAGCTGCGTGGATTTAGCGCGCTGTCTTTTTCTCAAGCTATACTTTAAAAAGGGACGGCACGCTGAAACCGCATATCGTGTACCGTCGATTAAAACTATTCACTCATCTTTAAGCGGTTCCATTTATATCTGGATAGCTACATAAATTTCAGTGCTTCCGTTAGTTTTTGGTTCTGGACATAGCGGTGACGGTGGACAGTTTGTCGAAACTAATTATTGCATACCTGTACATAAAAAAAATGCAAAATCTATAAAAGGATGACACAAGAAAATAATTCATATGTATTGATTTTTGTTTTAAAAAAGATCCTGGCCTGAGTACAGAAGCTATTTACGTCATAATTAAAAAACAATCTGCCTACCAATTCTTAAAATCTCAGACAAGGGACTGACAGTGGTTGAGACGCTCGTGGATTCACCCAAAAAGGTATTTTGACAAATAAAACTTGGCCTTTGGCAAAACGACACCGCCACTCGCCTCCCAGCGAGATCCTCGCCGTTGCTATACGCAAGTACATTCGTAACGTGTCAGAACTATGGCATTACTTAAAGCGAGGTTATTTGTTTATTGAACAGCATCGATAACAGCGTCGACGGAGCCCGAGGAGTCGGGCGCCATCGGCAGCAAGCTGCACCGCATCGTGCACTCGATGCTGGCGCGCCGCGACGGGCCCAGACCCAGCCTCGACTCGCTGGCGCAGAACGTGTCGCACCCCGACCCGCGCTCCACCGAATCCGACACCTCGGACGACATATTCGCCGACAAGCAGATCGTCACCGCCGTCGAAGCGGTCCCGAACAAGACGATCGACGACAGAAAGCCAGAACCGAAAGAAGACGCCCGCGCTTTACAGCCCTACGGCTCGGTCACTGAACTCGAGATGCTCGAGAATGCGTTGTACCGTAAACTCTCGGTGGGCGCGTTCCCCAAGCGCCTGCGCATCAACAACCTCACGCTGACCCCCAAGCACTCGCTGCAGGGCGTCATGCTGCTCCAGTCCGGCGACACCACCTCCTTGCTCCTCAACTCCAAGTTATCGCAGAACTTCAAGATACACACCTCGAAATCGAGCGACACCGGTCTCCCGGCCCTGCCCCTGTCTACGACGCATTTGGACTTTAGGTTCTCCCGCCTGCCTGTGCAGATAGCGACCGTCGGTTATGCTTTTCCGAGCTATGATCGGCAGACCGTATTTCCGAGAAATTCTGATGAAAATGATAACAAAGTTGATTCAAAGGTGCTGCAAAATGCGAGTAGCGAGCGTCTTTTCCGGTCGTCGAACGCTGCCAGCGAGGCGTACATGACAGAAAATAAGACCTGTCAGTGCTTTAAAGGCATCCCGGAAACGGCTAGCCTCGAATGTGCCGTGCAGGCCGACTTGTCTCTCCCTGCCGCCCCGCTGGACGACCCTGTTCAGAGCACGTTTCGAGAGTTAGTCGATACGGTTTCCGAGAGTAACGTCGAGAAATATACGACCGATCAGACTGAAGTTACAAAAGTCACTGCAAAACAATCCTCTTTGAGCGACGTTTCTCCGGAAGAAACTGTAGAGAAGAGCAATAAAGCAATGCCATATGAAGCCTTTGAGGAGAAGACAGAAATCATAGATTATACCACGTCTCTTGATATGCTAGTGGGTCTCCTGAATGAGATACAGAAAATCACTACTTGTACGAACGACACATCAAACGGGCAGGATTTCGGCTGCCGCGAACGAGTAGAGCAAAACGATAGCCCGAAGAGCCTAGACTCCGACTCCAGTTTAATGTCACTCTACGTTCACGATACCGATGTCCGTAAAGGCAAAGTTGAGACGCGTGTCCCGGAAACGAAGAGCGTGAGCGCTGCAGCCATGGTCCCAGAATGTACTAGCAAGGAGGTGTCGGCGCAGTTCCCAGACGCACGAGACAGGCAGCACGCCAGCGTGTTCACGGAAGTGCCGTCCCGGTTGCACGTGTTCCCTGGTGTTGGCGGCACCAATTCATTCCTAGACTCCATGTTGAGCGGCCCGTCCTCCAGCCGCTCCATGTTCGCTCTCAGAGATTGTCCCGCTCACATCCACTCCCAACCATCCATTGGATCCAGCAACGATAGAGCACTGCAAGTAATCGGAACAAACTCTGTCTCGGTTAAGTCACTGGTACTGTTCCACAATAAGAATAATGCTGCTGCAAGAATGCAGGAACAGGCTCTGATTTGCAAAAAATTGGTAAAAAATGCGGTGTTGAAAAGAGAGAATAGCGATGCTTTGATGAAAAGAGTGATTTTATTTGAGAATACGCCGCAAAGGGCTAAAATCATGAACAAATGTTGTCTGAACGCCACAGAGTTCGATCCTATGTTGAAAATGAAGCGAGATATATTGGTGACGGTATACTCTCTGCTGATGTTGACGGTGTTTGCGGCGCTGTCCTTCCCCGAGTTGCTGCACCAAACATGATGCATTCTCATGAACAAACTGTGCTGTGGATTGTGAATAAATTGAAAATTGCACCATTATTGTTGTTGTCGAAAATTGTTGTTGTAATTTATTTATTTATTTATTTAATATTATTAAAGTACAAGTTTCTTAAATAGAAAATTACTATCCTTTCTCATTCCCCTTGTGTGTACTAACCAGGAACCACGTCCCATTCGCAGCATAAACTAGGTACAGCCGAGGAAACTGAACCGCGTACTTACCAGAGTGGAACCTTTTCATAATCGAATGTCAATATGACATTAGTAGCACAAAGGTTTCATCCTGGTACCTATGCCATGCAGAACTGCGAAAGAGAAACTTTTCTCAATGAAACGTGCATATTGTACACTCAAGTTTACAATAATATCGTCACTAGTGTCACTACTTTGAAAAAATCTCGTATCTAAAATTAATATGTCAGCAAAATTTAACCCTGATGAAATGTTCATAAAGTTCACTAAGAAAAATTGTCTATTTTTGAGATAAGAGTTTTTTTTAAGTAGCGACGATATGCAAAATGTGCACAACACGTAAAATAAAGCAAGCGGAACATGCAAAAACACGATTCTCAATTTTAAAGTGGCGGTATAATTCGATGCCAATGCCAAAGAATCATTTTAAAAATATCACAGACAGCTGACAGTAGTATTACCAGATACACGGTAATTACCGTAGATGCACGGTAATTTTGATCAAAACACGGTCTACGGTAATGGCCTAATACCGTGGTCTTTTATTGTATTTTTCATTACGAGTTACCGTGTCACGATTTTGCAATTATATTTATACCTGATGCATCCTTACTTGTCTTATCATGTAAACAAACACTTCTCGAAGACACAGACACACCTTTCTCTTGGATTACATAATAACCATCACTTAAAATGTTCCTGTATACTTAAAGAAACTCACAACGTATTGAAATCAACCGATTAACCACTGAAAAATATCATTTCTAATAAGATTGCCTTCAATAATTGAAGGAACGATTGAATAACTTCAAAAATGTCTGACATTGCAGTGTCAAGATTGTCTTTGGAACGGATTGAAAAGTATTGATGGGAAACGACAACTTATCGATGTGGACAAATGTGGAAATTAATACTTAATATCCTCCTAAGTCCTTGCATACTTTATAAAGAACTAATCTATATACATAAAATTCTAAACTAACTGACTGTTGATATATCAATGCACAGCCCAAACCACTGGACTGAGAGACTTGAAATTTTTTCACATATGTAGATACCTTATACAATGTAGGCACCCACTAATGAAGGATTTTTGGAAATTCCCACGGGATAAGGAAAAAACGGGTTTTATATTCAGTTCAATCAACGGGATGGATTTTTCGTTTTATTGGTCGTAGAAAACTGAAACTTATTATTTAGATTCCTTGGGGGGTGTATGGGAGCACTACAAAAGTATTTCCCGAAATTCTGACGCGAACGGGAAAAAACGGGATTTTTCGTTTTACTGGTCGTAGAAAGCTGAAATTTGGCATGCAGGTTGCTTGAGAAGTATAGGGAAGTATTAAAGAGATAATTTACCGAAATTCCCACGGGAAAGGGAAAAACGGGATTTTTCGTTTTATTGGACGTAGAAAGCTGAATACATCACTATAACTTTGTTTCTTAGACGGGCACAGAATAAGTCTGTAGTCTTTTGACTGAAGGGCTTTGTACCTGTGGCCAGCAAAAATATTAAAACAACGAAAACGCGCTTCAAAATGGTAATTTATCACACAAATCAAACGAAATCTGGCAACGGCGCTTAGCAAGGAATTGTCGGTGAGTTCACAAGGTAGCCGCAATGTACACAACTAACCAAGACGTTGGCGTACGATACTGTCGCCATTTACTCACATATTGACAAAAAAATACCAAAATGCCTCAAATAAAGAACAAAATAAACGTCAACAGATGTGATTTTAGTTTCAAATTATTCTTTCAAGCGCACATGATTGTGTAAATAAATTAGTATGGAAGTCGTGCCACCTTACGTGTTTAATTATAACAAAATCAATCAATTTACTATCATAATGTGTCTTTGTAACATGAAATAAAGACTTGAATTTGAATATATTTTATCGACATTTCCCATCACTAGTCATTGTTTATTATCTATGTCTACCATCTATGACGTCACGTTTGTTTACATGATAAGACAAGTAAGGATGCATCAGGTATAGGGTTCCGCTGACTCTAATATTATTTAATACGAGAGTGAAAGGGATGCACGATACGAACTTCGATTTTCGAATTTTGTAGTACTCCTTTTGATTCGTGGTAGTAGAGAGGTTTTTGTTTTAGAGAAGTTTGTCAAATTCAATTTTAACGTCAAAATTTAAATTGGCAATGCAAGGTAATTTATCACTTAAACACGGTAATTTTAATGTGTCTCTACGGTATTTTACGAATCACCATCTGGTAACACTGGCTGACAGTGACATTGACGTTTTATTGTTTATAATTTGGTTTGGTGTCGTAGACAGAGAATCCCTAGACGAATTGATAGCTTCCGTCGCATTCGCACAAGAAAAAGAGTAACTTACGCCAAATGTGTGTAAAGAAATGAGATGCAATGATTCGATTTTTTGTTTCGCCACGCGTGCCGGTTTTTTCAAGGTCAGGTTTGTTTAGCAAAGTAGTTTGCTAAACAAACTTGACAGATGCTCAGCTGATTTTGTTCGCGCTTTTAGAAAAAAGCTAGGAAAATACTTATAAACGTGATAAAATATTCACAATATTGCTTTAAAAAGTTTGTGGTTCAATATTCTAAACAGTATTGAAGAAAAATATGGTGCGGTGTAGTATTTTAGGGTGTAAAAGTGATAGTGAAATGAAACTGCCCGACATATCTTTTCATTCGTAAGTATAAACGTTTTTAACAGTTATTAGGCCTTTTTATTATGTGCTAGATAGTATTCTAAAGAATGTCAAGTAAAATAAAGTAAATTAAGTACATAATACGATCAATAAAATAATCAAAAACGAAATAATCGTAATCATAACCTACAAATAAATTTTGTCCGGTGTTGCCAGATTTTCAATATTTGTTTTCCCACAATTTATGGGTATTATTTTCTGTTGTGCATCTAATAAATATATATTAAATATTTTTAAGTATTAAGTAACATTTTAATTCCATTACAGTTTCCCGGAAAATCCTAATTTACACCAGAAGTGGATTGCAGCCAGGGGAAAGGGGGTGTTTGAACATAAGAGCCACTACGTCACTCCGACTTTAACGATAACAGTATCCGTTGAATGCGGGGGACGCAGGACCGACCACTGTGGCGCTTTTTTTATATAATAAAAATATGTTATGGTTTATATGCATGTTTTATTTTTATCGTTTACACTAGCCTTTGCCCGTGTGTGCCAAGAATTCATTTATCGGTATCCGTTATAAAATTCAGTCTGTGAAATTTCGATTTACGAATGAATCCGTTTCTTTGATAGGCAAAAGTACCGGCTTTGGCCACCTTAAGCCGGTTTTTGGCCAGTTGACATTTGAAGTCATATAAAAATAATATTTTTAGTGAGTTTTCAAAAGTTAATTCTGAAACGAATAAAGTTTGTAGTGATTTATAACTATACATTTATTTCAAACGTATATTTAAACAATAAATGGCCATAAACGGTGCAGTAAAAGGCGGAAGATTTATTCGTTTTGAAGGGAAACCAGAGTTAATAGTTGACACCGAACAAATCAAAAGCCGTGGTGGCCTAGTGGTTTGACCTATCGCCTCTCAAGCTGAGGGTCGTGGGTTCAAATCCCGGCTCGCACCTTTGAGTTTTTCGAAATTCATGTGCGCAATTTACCACGAGCTTTTCGGTGAAGGAAAACATCGTGAGGAAACCTGCGAAGCAATTCAATGGTGAGTGTGAAGTTCCCAATCCGCACTGGGCCCGCGTGGGAACTATGGCCCAAGCCCTCTCATTCCGAGAGGAGGCGTGTGCCCAGCAGTGGGACATACGTTGGGACATAGGCTGAGATGAAACGGTACAGTGGCCAAAAACGGTACTTCTTCTTAAATGTACATATTAAATCATGAAATGCCTATTATTTCATCATTTTCTTTTTATCTACTTAGTTAACTTTAGCTTGAATTATAAATATGTACCTTCCTGTATTAGTTGTCTATAAAAATTTAAAACTTAGAAAAAGATCGCATGTGACGTGGGGTAAATTACTTTGAGAGGGTAACCCTAATTATGCATGTACTCTTGTCTCCTGTCCCTTTCAGCGGCACGCTGAGCCGCCGTCTATAGTGTATTATAAGTCTATGTTTGGTGTGCTGTGATGTGCTCGCATGTGCATTTATTTGGTTTGGTTCGTATTTGTTGATTAGTGCATTAGTAATAAAAATAAAGACCATGTCTACGTCTCAGAAATTAAAGAATATAAAGGTATGTATGCACTAAACGTTAATAGATGTTTACTGTTTAATTAACAATTTAAAACTATGAAAGTATGCACAATTCACATTAATTATTGACCAAAATAAAGAGGTTAACTGCATAATCTTGCTAAACTTTATTCCAGAAAGAAAAGTTGCCCGAAGAGTTTGGTGCTGATAATATAGATAATACGGCGCCTCCCAAGAAGATCCTCAACGATATTGAACAGACCAACCTCAAAGCTTTTGCGTTTCTCAATAACACAAGACGACCAAGATATAATACAAGGAATTATGAATGTTGCTTACATCATGAACTCCCAGGGCATCCACTTTCAGCATTCCCTGAAGAGTGGGAGGGGGAATTGAGCACAGATTACTTTGAACCTTTCCCTTACAAATGTATCAAGCCGAGGATGATAACACCTCTGAATAACAAGCGTAGACTCGACCCTGTCAGTGAACTTTTGAAGTTAAAGCAGGAATGGTTTTCGAAATATGTTCACATGAAAAATGCATGCGGTAAGTGATTTAAAACAAAATTGTTTATGTGATGGAGACAAACCCCCTTATTCATAAAACTTAACAAGCCTATGTTAACTAACAAATGCTTTGTCCCTTTCTAACAAATACAAATGTCGAAGTGACAGATAAGGACAAACTAATTTTAGCGGCATTTTAACTAGGTTTGATTGTCGTTTATGAATAAGGGGGAAAAATTATAGCACAGCACAGTATTAGATTTTATAGTAATTTCGCAGTTTTTTTTTTTGATAGTTACATTAGAAAAATTCTCTTGTTGTATATTTTAAGATTAAGATTTCCAAGATCTATAAAAGAATTAAAGCTGAGACCATAAGGTTGCAGTGTGTAAATAAACTACCTATATTATCACAGAACATTTTTCTAAATTGTTTTAAGCGTGCAGTGTAACAACAACCTTATTTTTGTATTATTCCAGTACACTACAAAGTTAATTTAATAGAAAACTTAACAGAACATGATGATGAAGTCGTATCCTGTCCGAAGCACTTTGTGGACATGGCAGAGCACCTAGAGAATGATCCAGACCCATACTTTACGGACACAAGCAACTGGTACTATGCGGGCAACGGGAACATGCAACTTGTGTATTTCAACAACATGGAATACATGCTATGCAGTGAATTCAATTTTTGTTGTAAGTTTTCTATCTGTTTGTAATAGGAGTATAGTGAATTTACATAAGATTTATAAGTTGAGATATGCCTTCACAGAGAAAAAGGGTGAAAACTGAGAAAGTAGTAAGTATCATCTTTTCCTGTGTAATGATAATTACTTACACTACTTTCTCTGTCATGATTCCAAATGAACTCTCTCCCTTCATAGTTGACACATTTTGGTGCAGTCAAAGTATGATAATGGTGTATCTAAACTTTGAAATCTGCTATACACATTTCAATGATGAAAATGTCTGTCTTTTTTGATAGTATTAATTTTATTTGCAACTTCTTTCTAACTTCGCAACAAATAACTATTATATTTATATTTTTCAGATTTATTCGAGTTTAACAGAGATGAGCTGACATTTAGTACAGATGCGGCGGCAAGTTTTGACTGTGGAGAAGGCAGCAATATATATGAAAGTATTTGTTCTTCACAAGATATCATAGCTTTGAGGACAAAACTCAAAGTATTTGTATTAAAAATTGTAACATCAAATGACCTCATAAAGATAGAGCAGCTCAAAGTAGCAGAATCAGAAACACCATTCACAAGCATATCCTTTGATGAATATCACAAGAATATTTTGTATGTGACCGATATAAACAATGATTTGAAAATAGTAAACATAGATAGACTGACTGCTAGAAGTATTAAAATGAAAAATAAAATCAATACTTTAGTAAATAATTGGAGCTCTGTAATCGGCAGCGAACGGCCATATTTTACTCATGTAGCTGGGAACTCAATAAATTTGTATGACAAACGAACTAACGAAGTCATACACACATGGGACAATCTCAGTAAAGTAACGGACGATGCTACTTGTAATCGAATAACAGCAGCTAAGTACTCTCCTGGCCGTCAGTACATGTACTTCGGCACCAACCATCATCTATTCCTTATGGACCTGAGGTATCAAATGAATACTGAACTGAAGCTTGTACAGAGATGGACGCACGGAATGCAATGTTACCCGACTTACATCTCAATTTGTAACTTTGAACTCGACAAAGAATTGGTGTGCTTATCTAGTCAATGGTGTGAAGACATGTGTGTTGTACCTAATTACATTCAGAGTTTAAAAGACTCTGGATTCACCGGGGTGACTCTGCCTTACCGGCCGCCTAGTATATTGCAGACGATGAATGAGGCACGCACTCAAGCCCTTTGCCTTGACATGTACAATTCACTAGAAAATAGATTAGGAACTGCACTGACCGGCATTCTGCTGGTAGAACAGGGCGAAAAGTACATTATACTAACACAGAATGGCCTTGGCGACATATCATCTCATATGCTATACCCGCAACATATGGAAATGTTCATTGAAGATGATAGTGTCCAAGCATTGCATGATTGGAGTCAAGATAATGTGACAGAGAAGGATGACTTGGAAGTGTATTGCGTTAGGGACATAAGTAAAGTTTGGAAGAAGTTAAAGAAGGTGCCGGATGGAGCAATTAATGAGCAATTTACCAAAGAAACAAATTTTAGCGAGCAAGAAATACGCGACATGTTCCAAAACGGAGAGCTGGATGAAGGACTGCTAGATGTGTGGGTGGGCGAAGACGACACTAATGCTGAAGATCTATCTCTAGGTTTATCACTTAATATCACTGAGGAATAAAACGATAAAATCAAACAATGTTTTATTAATAAACAACTATATTTCCTATCTAAATAAAATGACTTGTATTAATACAGACTCTCGCACAACCAAACAACGTTCGTACAAACTTTTATACATTAAAAAGTAATTCATAAACATAACAAATGTTCCTAAAACGCAATCGTAAAGACGGCCGGGGCTAGTAACTAGGATAAATTTGAGGATTATGAGGCCGAGTTTACGATTGCGTTTAACAATAATCAAAACAACGTGTTGGGATGGTTATACTCGTACTAGATGCGTAAATGCTCAGATTTCCATACCAATATTTCAGTACCAACATACTTGGCTGGTAGGTAAGTTGTAACTTAAATATTGCAAAATTCAAAGTCCAAGAATCAGTCTCGCGCTTGCGTCGTGCTGGCTTCGAAAACTGCAAGAATAAAGCGTGAGGTGAGAGATCGAAATTAAGGCCTCATCTTTGCATACCTACTTTGTCCGGTGGTGTAATTAATTACAGCTTATCTTTCTTATAGTTCATCATTACAACATGTATGACAATCAACAATAGCTTTAGTCAATATGTTTAAAAACTTGAAATAGGAGAATAATAAGGGCTGGGAATACTAAAAATGTACGTCTCATTTACGTCATGTTTTCACCATCCATTGATTAAATTTATCCGCCAGTTAAAATTAATCAATGGCTGGTGAAACAGCCCCTTACTGACAGTCAGCAGTAAAAATTCTATTTTACATTTAATTTTTTAGTCAAGTGATGCTTAAAGTACTCAATACGTTTCGTGTAAACGTAAATGGGTTCAAGGGATGTGTTGTTATTGGCTACATTTTATTTGGATACCACCTTATAAAACTTTCAATGGTTAAGTGGAAATATCTTAAAACTGGCAGTGCTTTGATGGTATAAAATATTACGACATATATAAGGAATTAGCCAGGCTTTCCATACGGTATTCGACTATTTTTTATAAGCTTTATAAATTAAAACTACACAATGCCTGTTATAGAATAAAGAAACAATTTTTAAGCTACCTTTATAAATAACAGTTATAAAGGTTTGAAAGTCAGGATTAGACAGAGAAAGATATACTTGCATAGTGGGACGTCACACGCAAGAAGCGCCATACTTGCTACATAGAGAAAAGCGTTTGAGAGAGACAGGCATATAGATTAACAAAACATAAATCCAACTTTCAACCGACTTAAGTTTTCTCTTCGCTAAACACTGCCTGTATATCTATATTTTCATAACAATTATATAAGACATGACATGACAAATTCAGGAGTTGTCAAATACCGTACTGCAATAACGGTGCCGACTTATGATGTGAACAATTTCATTAAATTCCCAAATGCATTAATTTACAATACACAGCCATTCAAGAAATTTCCAATATTTATTTATGTATACGAGTAATACATATTTTTCTGATTTAATACTGGATTCTGAGCAACATTAAGTCATATTATTACAACGACTATTTCGAAAACTGAATAAATAGTTGCATTGTTTTGCCGTTTTTACGATCATACAAATGTCAATTTCATATATATTTTTTGTCTTCTAGCAGTTCATTTGTACTAGTAAAATGTGATTATAGTTAAATGACGCTTCTTGTTACCGCCCTATGCCACATCTTATCCTCTGCGAACTGTCAACGCTGGCGGACTTAATAATTCCATTTATACTTGGTTTGGATAGGTATTTTAACTAAATGTGAACAAAACAATGTCAATCGGTTTCTTAAATATTGAAATTCCCCATTAAAATATCTAAACATTTACATTTCTTTATTGAAATACACTGGTCTAGTTCGTATTACAATGATAGACAAATAAAATGTATAAATGCCTTGAATATACCAAATCTGGCAGCTGAGGTTTATTTACAATTTAGTGAAATACTTATGCAAACCAAGTATAAGTGCTAAACCAGGGTTAAGTCGTGTCAAAATGTATGAAACTACCATCCATAAGCAAACGCCAGCGGTATCGTCAATTTTTGTAATTAAAAACAAAGTATGTCACAACGGGCGGTTCTGGAATTACTCATTAAAGCCTTCGACTTAGGGTTTCTGATCGACTCTAGTTCGTTCTTATTTATCGCAGGCATAAATGTACTATTATAATATTTAACGTAGAGTTTAGAAACCTAGGTTGCAAACGGTCCTAGTTTGGGTTCAATTTGTTTGTATAACTGGAGCATGCAAGCATTGGCGTACATTGGGTCAAATCCAGGGTGGGCAGCTGGTACTTTATGCAGCAGCAGGATAAGCTGCCTATCCTGCTGCCTATAGTTAGTGCCATGGGAGTAGAAGTGAATTATACTTCAACTAGCCAAAGAAACAGAAATAGCAAAATTGGATATTGTCTACATCCGCCATGTTCGAATGCTACAAATCGAATACAAATTGAATCGAATTTGAATACACTTCACACAAATATGAAAATGTCATGCATTTGTCATTTTTCAACAAAAATGTCTAAGTGACATTACATTCGTTCAATCCATTCATGCCAGCGAACGATCTGTACATGAAGAACTGATTGCATAAAAGGAGAATGAATGAAATGAAGTCAACGTCAAAATCCCGCTGGCAGTACATGACATACTGCGTGACCTTAGCCTCTGGACAAATACGAATACTACTGGTTTAGCAAGATATTTAAAACCAAATTGCAAAGTATCATAATAATCAGTCCAATATTTACCGAAAAACTAACGGTTTTCAATGTATCACTGTGGAGCAGCCCGTGTATTTGGATGATCTGATTTCATAGATTTTTTTTCTTGTCTTATTTAGTAAATAACTATTTTAAGATATTGTTAAGTGTCAGTCTTATCCATGGTTTCATTATTTGTCCAGAGGCTAAGGTCAATGTATTGTTGTGTGCGTGAGAGATGGCACTAGCTACAGAGAAGGCACGCCGCAGCGCGCATGCGATTGGTTCTAACGTCTGGTGAAGGAGCGCAGCCAGGAGCCGGTGAGCGGCGGCGCGGCGGGCGCCTTCTCCTGCTCGGCGAGCGTCTCCATGAGGCGGCGCTGGTTCTCGCGGAACGCGGCGATCGGGTCCTCGAACTGGCTGTAGTACGTCAGCACCTCGCGCACGTCCGATATGTTCGACATCGCTATGGCTGCAAACAGAAAACTTAACGTAACAAGAGGGATGGCATGATTGATAAATTACTATGGTAAACGAACTAATAAGTTCCTAGTTCCAAAGATATTTAACAAGATTGAGTGGCTGAGAGAAGAAAACCAGTGTAGATTAAGGAAAGTTAAAAATACTCTCAAAAGGTTTCTTGTGCAAAAACTGCCTTAGGGTACATTTTTGCAAAAGTATCCACATCTCTGTATATGTTGTAATTTTTGTTTTGTTTTTGTATTTAGATGCATGCTTAAATAAAGAGCGCATTCTCGCCCATAAACTGTAATATCAGTTTGGCGAGTGGATATGTAAATTAAGTAAGTGTATGTAATACCTATGAGAAATAAATAAATAAAATACGAATTTTGAATTTTAGAGTAGTTCTGGTTAGTACCACTTCGTCTAAAGAGCAGCAGGTCTAAGCTCTTGACAAGGAAGTAAATTTTTTGATTTATGAGCATTAAACTTTATGTCCAACGCTTTATGTCAGGAGGCTAAATAGCAAATGGTCTAAAAAGCAACTAGTCTAACTAGCAAGTGGTCTAAAAGCTACCCAAATGTTTAGTCAGTCTCCGTTCGTCCATGTCCTGGTCCGTCAACTTTAATTCTATGAACCAAAGTCGACGGAGCTTATCTTATATTTTATGACATGCAAGGGCCAATCAACTTTTTTACCAACACTAATCTGTCCGCGATTTTTTTCAAACAATTGCAGATATTTGTAAGTAAACACGTTATTTCTGTAATTTCATAGATGGTGTACATGAATACATACCATCCTACGTAAGTTCACCCTATTAAATCCCTACTAATATTGTAAATGCGAAAGTAACTCTGTCTGTCTGTCTGTTACGCTTTCACATCGAAACCACTGCACCGATTTTGATGAAATTTGGTATATAGGTAGTTTGAACCCCAAGGATCAACATAGGATACCTTTTATTCCACCACCGCGCGATAACCTAGATCCGCGCAGACGAAGTCGCAAGCATAAGCTAGTCGTGAAATATCTTGTTTGAAGTACGATTTTTTGGTAACGCCAGAGACAATTTTGGTAACGCAGGAGACGCCCAAAGTGTCGGTAAAAAAGAAGTTTGTGGTAGCAGTGGCTTACTCTGGAGCAGGTTGGCGAGGTCGAGCAGCGCGGTGTCGTCGTCGGCGCCCTTCCACTTCTGGAGGATGAGCGAGTTCTGCGGGTGGTACTTGGTCGCCATCTTGTTCCAGTCCACCACTATCACCTGCAACACAATGTTAACATTACAATATGGTGCGCATACACCATAAATCACTTGTTAGGACTTGTCATAACAAGTTGCCATATCCTATATCGTCACTACTTTGTAAAAAGCTCATACCTCAAAATTGATAATTTTTAACTAAATGAACTTTATGAACAAATATGTCAAAGGTCAATTTTGTTGATGTATCGATTTGAGATACGAGATTTTTCAAAGTAGTGACGATATATTATTATGAAAATATAGATATAACAATGTTTAGCAAAGAGAAAAATTAATTCGGTTGAAAATTGGATAAGTAGCGTTTTTTTTTAAATCTATGTTTCTTTGAAAACGTTCTTCAGATATTGGCGCTACTTGAACTTGCTCATGAAATCACACCGAAAGGTTCTTTTTTTATTCTTTCTATATTGTACACCACAAAGCAGTACAAAAAAATTTATAATAATATATTGTCAAGGTTTAATTAATAAAATACTGAAAAAAATAAAATCGGATACTGTATTGTAGCAAAAAGGAAAGTCAGTTGACACTTAACCGATTTGACATACAAGAGGCTCCTTCCTACAATGATATCGTTCATTCATCCTTACTAACATTAAAATGGAAATTATGTTTGTTCGTTAGGTATGCTATCACGCTTAGAGTACTCAATCGAGCATGATGAAATTTGGTATGGAGATAGTTTGAGACCTTGAAAAGGACATAGAATTGTTTTTATCCCGGAAAATTTTAGTTATTGAGGGCGCGCGATAAAAGGAATTCTTCGCAGACGAAGTCACGGCGACACACATTTGGCAAGGAGTTAATTTGAGACCCTAGGTTATAGTTTAAGGATAATTTTTATTCCGGAAAATCTAAAGTTTCCATGGAAGCGTGATAAAGAATTCTTCGCTGAAGTCGCATGCAAAAGCTATTGAAATCCACGTTACTAACCTTAGACAAATCCCGGTTCAAACCGTCCAGATTCTTAACATGTACACCGTCCGTGAAATGCGTTGAGTCCCTGAACAGCCGGTATGTGATGAATTTGTTCTCTGGATCCAGTTTGTCTATGACCGGCCAGATCATAAAGGCATTCTCTGACGTGAATATTATTACTTCGAAGTCAGCACTGGCCACAGTTTGAAGAAACTGATCAACGCCTGGCCGCTTTTTAAACCTGGAATAATATGTTTTTAAAATAAATAACTATTTGATTTGTCAAACATTGATTGATCGTCTCCCAAAAGTCTAAATTCTAGAGATGAAACGGATAGTGGTTTGGCCGGATACCGGATGCCGGATATTCGGCGGCACCGTTGGCCTGCCGCCGGATATTTGGCCTAGTTTTTATGGATTCTAATTATGAAGTTTTTAGGCTCAAATCACATTGGGCGGGCCCGTGACGGATCCAGAGAAAATTGGACTCTAATTTCGTAAAGATAAGGTACACATTAGATTGGGGGCGTGGTCTGCAGGGCTACTACGAAACTCGAAACTCGAAGTTCGTGGCGTGCGCTCCCTCTGACACCTATACTATTTAATAAGACAGCAAGAGGGCCGGTACGATACGAACTTCAAGTTTCAAGTTTCGTAGTAGCCCTGCTGGACGGATCCGTCACACGGCATACCAAAGGTTGATGCTTTTCTAAGATGGAAAGCGTTAGTTGCGTGATATCTGACTATCATCTGACACGTCCTACTGTCTCAAGAAATAGTCGTATCAATCAGATATTTATGTACGCTTTGTTGTGTCAGACATTGGTGCTGGTATGTGGCTGACATGTGTCGTGTGGCGCGTGTCGTGTGGCGCGTGTCGTGTGGCGCGTGTCGTGTGGCGCGTGGCGTGTGGCGTGTGGCGTGTGGCGCGTACCTCCATCCAGTCTGGTAGGACCAGTCGGGGTGCACGAGCACGTCGGTGAACTCCAGCACCAGCGTGTAGGTGGGCTGGTAGGGCGCTGGCAGCGGGTCTGGCAACAGCTTCTCGCGGGACGGCTCCTTTATCATCTGCCCAAAGAATAATACATGACTAATTTACATAGTCTTTGATACTAACTGAAGTGGCATTGAGCGGGGCACATTGCACGCAGGACTGATGGCCGATGGGGTCAGAAGGTTCTCGAATGGCGTCCGCGGACCGGGAGACGAGCTGTCGGTAGGCCTTCAACAAGACGGAGCGACGACCTGGCTAAGATCGCGGGATCGCGGTGGATGCGAAAAGCACAAGACCGGTCTGAGTGGAGAGCCTTGGGGGAGGCCTATGTCCAGCAGTGGACGTCTTTCGGCTGACATGATTGATACTAAACCAACAATGGAATAATAGTTCAAAGGTTCCCAAACTTTTACCTGTAAGTAAACCACTTTCATAGCTTAACTGATTTTGGTAGACCCATGCCTTACATAGACTGCCATCTATGGCCTATATCACAAATCTATACAAGTTACAATTTACAAGCAGTAGTCTTTGTTTATCAGTACGCATTGAAAAGAGACTACCTCTTGTAAATTGTAACTTGTAGTTTTCTGAAATGGGCCACTGGTCTCCTGTGGAGCCAGGGGGATCACACCGGATCCCATCCCTGGGGGTCCACCGGACGTCCTTCTGAACATGACTGTGTTCTGGACAGGTGAAACTCTCTTTTTTTCTTACCACAAAATATGTAGCATGTATTTATGCAAATAAATGATTTATGATTTTTGGACTTCTTTGGACCACTGGCGGTCCACCTGGACAATTTAAAAGCCTCTCTAACCTTTTCGTAGAACGTGAGCTCCTTCCAGGTCCTCTTCAGGTACTGCAGCACGACGGGCAGCTGCGAGAACTCGTCCTCGAGCAGCTCGCCCTGCTCGCCGCGCCGCGGAGCGCCCATCTCCACCACGAGGCAGCCGCCCATCACCGACATCGCGCCACCAAACACCGCGAATCTGAATATAAAGGGTTATTTCTTCAAATTCGCATCTTATCAGTGGCGGACAAACAGGGGGGCGGAAGGGGCGGCCCCTAAATGCCTCCGCGTTCTCCTGATCAAATCCTACAAGACTAAAAATGTGCTTAGTACCAAAATTTTTTTAAACTGCATTTTTTTTAAAGCTTGGGTCCTCATTCAGCTTTGCCGCACCGGGCCTCTGACGGGCTTAGTCCGCCACTGCATCATATATCCTGTAACTGGGCCGCAATGGGCTTTTTTACACATCATTTATTTTTTAAACTACTAGTGCTTCAGGAATGACTATTATTGCCAAGAAGAATGCGCTGTAAGAAAACTGACATAAAGTAATTTTTTCAAAATATATATTATGGTATAAAACTAATGAAAAATTTTGTTGCCATAACTTCAATTTACAAGTGGAATCTATGGACAAATGGAGGATTTTTGACGAATGAACAATTGTTCCAGCAAGAACTATGGTGGGCCCTGAGACAGGAGCAAATAATTAAAACATAGATCATACTTGTCAAACTGAAAGACATTAGTTCATGAGCTTTTAAAAATAAATTAGTTTTTTATTTTAATTTATTACACTCAGCACCACCCAGTATAATATTTTTTTTGTAAAAATTTGTTTCAACTACAAAAGGTTGCCAATCTACCCGATTTTCATTCTCCTCCAGCTCTTCTCATTCTCTTCATTCTTTTCCTTGTTCTCCTTCTCAAAGCGCTCCTGCTCACTCTTAACCCGTTCAGCCTCTTCAGAGCTCACTGTGTTCTGCGGGAAGAACCTGCCGAGAATGTCCACTTTCTCTGCTGGTTGTTTGCTTTTATCACCTGTAATTTTTTAAATCTTGTATTAGATGAGGTTTAATAACAGTCAGTAGCACCAATATCTGATACAATGAAGCGTGCATAAATATCTAATACAACTCTATTGCTAGGGCTGGTGTGTCAGATATTTTTGCACATTTCGATGTGGCAGATATTAATTACAGTGACTATACACTTAGAGTGACTAGGGAATCCACTATGTAGAATTACTGCTGGAAACATATTGTGAACCTATTAAAAACATACCAAGTGCAAGTCAAATTCATGTACCAAGGATTCCGCATAAATTTGCAAATGTCTATAAATATTCACTGATAGCAGTACCCTACTCCTAAGCAAGATGTACCTATGCAACATAGGGTCATTTTATATTGCTTATTGACATAGAATAAAAACATATTTTTTAATGATTAAGCTATAAGAGTTTCATACCAAATTTTAAGTTTCTAGGACAACTGGAAGAATGCTATAGGTTTTGTGTCCCTGAAATTTTTTAGAAAAAGAAGTTTTTAATTAGTGTAATCTTTTGTTTCTATTCACTTTTAACTAACTTAAGATTTGATATTATTTTATGCTCGATACCTCTTTGGATTCCTCGGAAAAAGGCTTACAGATGGACTGACAAAGTGTCTAAAATAAATGAGCCAATTTCTTATAAGCAACTGTGTTTGTCTCAAATTATATCAATTCAATTCTTAAAATAAAATCAGAAAAAGGTAGAAAATGGTTATTTAACACGTATGAGAACTACAGAAATTCCCACTGAAACCTTTACTGAATATGGAGTAGATATTTAAGAATAGGTTGCCTGTTGAAGAATTTTAGGAAAACACACTCAAGAACTAAGATGTCTGAGTAAGGACAATAAATTTGTGTAAGTTTCAGACCACCTTTATGTCTCAAAGCGGTTTCCATTTGATTTTTCTGAGACTACGTCGCATCCTTATTGCCAATTTCTTTGTTTTTCGGTAAAATACGTACATGAAATGTAAGTTATTCTATATAAGAACCGTAAAATAAGAAATCGATCTAACCTATATTGTCGGTCGAATAGAATTTAAATGTGTTCGCGCCCACAAAGCACATTTTCTGGCGTGAAAAATTTGTAGTTTGCAGCTTGGCGGTATTACAGCATGCCGCTCTGGTTAAGGAAAGCACTTTTCGCAGCGACATTTTAATTTTTCAATTCACATTTATTTTACACAACAAACGTCAATCGGAAACGAAACGGCTGACCGGAGCGCTGAAAGCTTGTAATTTGACAGTTTGACAGACCACTAAACGTCACTGTCAAATTTATCGTCGGCTCAGCAGCTCCAGCAGTCAACAAAATTTGTTAAATACTCTTTGAAATTTGTGAAGTATAATTTTAAGGTCCATTAGTTAGAAGTATCTAATAAAACGATAAAAAATTGCCTTGTAACGACAGCTTCCAACATTCGTTTGCATCGGCAGAGCTACTACGTAATTCTAAAATCGAAGTTCGTATCGTACCGTCTCTCTCACTCTCGTATTAAAGTATCGGCGAGATGGTACCATACGAACTTTAAATTTCGAAGTAGGCCTGCAGTTAAAATGGCACAATCATTTTCCATTTTTCAAAAAACATCTTTTTATTGAATTGAACCACTGAAACGTAGCAACGTTTTCTTGACAATATAGCTCCATCGATACCATATCGATATTGTTCTATCGATGATGTCAAGGTTGGAAAAGACGCTATCGATTAGCCGTTTTCCGGTAACTGTTTTTTTTTCTTGTACCCGCCAAAACAATCGTCATGTTATCTGTCACATTTAAAGTACGGCCACATGCAGTCGCTCGACGCTCGTTTGCATCAGCTAAAATAAAGCTGGCCACGTGACCCTATTTTGAATTTCTCGCGACTCAAAAAAGTAGCGTCTGTTAAGGTTTTATATTATGATGATTTTATTTTACTTTATGGTTTGTTGTCAAGCTTCTTGTCATATCAATAAAATACGAAAGCTATAACAGCAACGTTATTTCCATTGAATCCTTTTCAATCGTTAATAGTATTTCTACTTTAACATGGTAGCAGAGCGCGGTTTAATTGAATAAGGAGAGAAGTTCGATTCTAGGAAAGAATTTTTACGTTTCCGTTTCTTACGAAATTTACGAAAAATTCATACGGTGAAAATTTGTACCAGCTGACAACTGCTATGGATAGGGCAATTGTAGAAGCATCTAGAGTGCAAATAGGACACCTAGATTCCAAGAATTTCAAGTCATGGAAGTACAGAATAATGGTTGTGATCAAGGCCATCCCTGGAGCCTTAGAGATCATCGAAGGCAGGCGAGGCAGGCCACAAACACCAGCTGTAGAGGCATCAGAAGCCATAAAAGCTAAGTATGAAAAAGATTTTCAAGATTTCATGAATATTGACAGTGCTATTTTAGTTCTCATGACGACAAATATGACAGATGAAATTTTAAATCATATTTCTGCGTTAAAGAATATCTGGCATGAATTAAACGGCCAGTTAGATTCAAAATTACCAGATATGCTACTGATCTGCAAGATTTTGGACACTTTACCGGAAGAATTCTTCGCCTTCAAATCAAGCTGGCTACTTATGACTAAAAAGGACAGAACTATAGCCAATCTTACAACTCAAATATGCGCCCATGAGAAAACCTTAAAGAACAAAACTGAAGACATGAGCACCAGTCAGGCATTATTTACGAAAACTATAAAAAGCAAGAAGAAGAAAGAAGTGCCTCCTCTGAACATGCATGTGTTTAGTCTGGTGGTGTTTTTCTATAGGGTTCATGCTGAGCTTTAGTGCAGACTCACTATCTATCAGCAAATTTAAGATTACCACTAAACCCGCATCATACTTTCTTGGTGTTGAAATTACAAGAAGTGAGGATGGCTGTATCAAAATAGACCAGAAAGCTTACGCAGATAAAGTTTTGCAACGTTTTGGCATGATAAACTGCAAGCCAGCACCAACGCCGATTGTAAAAGACATGAAAAATGTCACAACACCTGACAAGCAAGTACGATTTCCATATCGTGAAGCAGTGGGCGCTTTGTCGTATCTTATGGTGGGCACAAGACCTGATATTGCTTTTGCCGTTGGAGTAGTATCTAGAACCCTACAGAATCCAACAGACGAAGACGTTATTAAAGTCAAACGTATATTGCGATACATTCAAGGCACGAAAGAGTACGGCATCACATACAAAGGTAACGATAAACCGATTGTCATGTATACAGATGCTGATCTTGGAGGTGACCCAACCACAGGACGATCAACGTCAGGGATGGTTTGCCTGTACTCAAGCGCGGCTATTTCCTGGCGTAGCCTGCGTCAAAGAACAGTAGCACTTTCATCAAGCGAAGCAGAGATTGTTGCTGCAAGTGAAGCTACACGCGAATTATTGTGGCTGAAACGAATCATAGAAGACATGACTTTGAATGTGCAAACTGTAGAGTTGCTGATAGATAGTGAGTCTGCACTAAAGCTCAGCATGAACCCTATAGAAAAACACCACCAGACTAAACACATGCATGTTCAGAGGAGGCACTTCTTTCTGCGAGAGTGTTTAATGCAAGACGCAAATAATTTAACAGCAAAGAGAGTGTCCTCAGACAAAAATGTGGCTGACATGATGACAAAGCCGCTTTACAAACCCAGACTTATGGTATTAATGGAACCACTAGGCATCAAGTAGGTAAAGACGGGAGGGAATGTTAAGGTTTTATATTATGATGATTTTATTTTACTTTATGGTTTGTTGTCAAGCTTCTTGTCATATCAATAAAATACGAAAGCTATAACAGCAACGTTATTTCCATTGAATCCTTTTCAATCGTTAATAGTATTTCTACTTTAACAGCGTCAAGTCACCGCGTCACGTAGCAGCGTCAAGATGGCTGCTTGCAGGGATTGATCTTGGTCTTGGAAACTGATTTCTTAACCTCTTTTAGTGACAGTCATGTTAGTCGTGGCAGTACTAGAAATAAAATAAATTGAAGTGAATTAAAAGAAAGAGTGTTTATTTTCCGAAATGAACAGTTTTTTTTTCCCAGCGACAAAGCTCAACATTTTCAGCTTGGTCGCTATATGTCACGTGAGCAGATTTGACGCTGGAAACGAGCGTCGGGCGGCTGTATATGGTCGCACCTTTATGTCATGTTCTGTTCATTCACAATAAAGTCAGTCAGTCAGTCAAATCAGTTCTATGTACAAGTTGTTCTGTTTACTTCACAAGAAATAGAAAAATGCATTAAAGCGCAGTAGAGCCAACAAATTTAATTTTAAGTAGGTACTAGATCAAATGACATGGCTTCGAAGAAAATGTCTTTGACGAACAAACAATCGTCCCTGATGAATTTTGTCAAGAAAAGCAGTCGAGATCCTTCAGGAAATAGTAGTCCAAGGTATGTTTTGAATTAAATTCATCTATATAATGATTTCTCGGAGAAATAAATGTTTGAATTCGAAAATAATTCGTGTGAAAGCGATTTACATTTATTAGTAGCAAAAATTACAGAAGAACAAGTTGATATCAATATTGTTTTAGGTATGTAAAACAACAACACTTAGGTACCTTAAATTCACCCTAATAATCAGTATAAAATATGTTGTACTTTGGTAAAGTGAAATTTACGAAGAGGTTGAATAAAATCAATAAATAAATTTAATGTTTTTGAAGGTAGTTAGAGCTTGTTCATAATGCTAAATAATAATAAATCAATAGTGAAATATGATGATTAATCTTGTTTTTGAAAAACATTAGTTATATAAAATACAAAAAAAAAAAACTATGACACTGCAAAGCTAAATTCGTTTAAATGCTGAACTTATGTTAGTATTTTTTTTATAATAAACTATACTTTGTTTGTCTTATAAATACTTGAATAACACACAAATATTTACCTACATAGAACATTATAATTTATATTATTACTTTTGGTAAAGTTTTATAATGGGTGTAGTTGCTCTATTTATATATAGTTGACCAAGACATTTGTCTACTACCCTAAGGTTCATTGTCATTTGAGTATCTTTAAACATTAAGGACAATTAACAGTTACAACAGTTACAAGTCTGGACATCAGAACCAATAGGTTGGTTGTCCATAATACCTTAGAAGAAAAATACTTAACTAATGATTAATTATGATTTTTTGCCTCTAGTAATCTTAATGTATGGCTTTAAAAGTAATAGTAAAAGTAGGTCTGATTTGAACATAAGTCCTATATTTATTTCGTGATGCCAAATTTTCTTAAAGCCAAAATGCCAGATGTTAATAATTTTAGGTTGGATGTGAATGTGTGATTTTAGGTTTGATGATCAAATTTAAATTGCATTGTTATTGATGGCATAGGAAAGAATTTCTATGAAAGAAAATACATGTAGTTATATGCTCTTTCTATATAATGACTAGTTTTCTTAATTTTGAAACATTAAGTTGATGTAAAATTGCTTTTAAAGTTTAATTTTGCTTGACTTGAAAAGTATCAAAAATGCACATCCAACCTATTGGCTCTGATGTCAAAAAGTCAATGTGGCAATCAGCCTTATTTTTTTTTTCCAGATAATAGAAATGTTAAAACAATTATAAAGTTCTTGGTCTATTATACTATGGACTATAATTATTTATATGAATTATGTTTGTAACAGATAATACAATGTTTTTCCAGTGGTGTAAATGAGCTGGCCTCAGAAAAGAAGTCTAAATTTGTTTGGAAGTCTAAATCAACATCAGCTGCTACTGCTTGTAAGTTCTTTATATGTAGTTAAAACTTGTTATTTTTTATGTATTTATCTTTGTGTAAAATTACTTGCATGTAACAAATTGCTCTAATTAGTTAAGCTGCTACTTGTACACTTTCATTTGTATTGTTGCTTACATTTGATCAAATATTGTCATCCAAAGCAAGGACAATGAGATATGTGACCCCACAACATATTTTTATAGACAGCAAATTTTTCCTTCAACTAAATCTACTATAGAAAAATTACTTTATTTGCTTAACCCATCATGCAACCAAGAATTTTTTGGAGAAAAAAAGTTAAAAGGAGAATAAAGTTGGTAAAAAAAATTGGGAAATCATAAATGCGCCATTGTGACGCGCAGGGCGTTCGACGGGTTAAATAGAGACTGAATGTGAAGAAAATAGAATTGGAATAAAAACTTTTAAAAATAACCTAGCTTTGTGTAATTTCCATAAGTTATTTCCTTGAGACAGAGTGCCGTAAGGCTGGCTATTTGATAGAGCTTTATTTTATTTTAAATATTTGCTTCTGTAGCCCTTCAGTCTATGCCTATGACAGCACTCCTCCAAATTGTGATCTTGTTTCAGGGACACCACCATTCAAGCAAAATCCAGTCAATGTGTCTCCATGTCCAGTATGTACCAATTAAATCATTTTAATTTATACAAAAAGATTACATTAAATACAATAAAAGCAGAAATTAATTAACCTAATTTAAGCTAAAATAAGAACTAGTTCTTTAAATCTAAATTAAGTCTAGAAATTACCCCTGTGGTATTGTCCAAAAGGCTGGCAGTGTTTCCTAGTTAGATAACACTATGCTAATTCCTAGAGTGAGACAGCTGCCCGCCCTTTGGTTTCCAGTTGTGTCCGTGGTTTCCAATTTCCCAAATCTTTTAACAGCCGATTATAATAAGAATAAGATGAAGATATTTTTTTATTTTTCAAGGCCCCACAGCCAACCCATTTGTCAAGTGTGCCGCCGACATTGAATACCCCACCGACAGCAAGCAAACCACTACTGAAACCAAATAACTTGAGGGCTCCTGTTAATAATGCTAGTAATGATATGTTTGCCATGGATGTGGTAAGTACTTCAACTGTACATAAGGTAGGGTTGTATACCTACCGCCATCGACGAAGATGCGTGATTTGGTCAAAATTAGTCATTAATGACATTGTAATAAGAACCACGGCACGCGTCATCGTGAATGACTCTACCTATAGTGTAGTGTAGTTTTGAAGTTTAGAGACAGGCGAAGTTACGTAATAACCTCAGTTATACTCCTATATAACCCAGTGTCCTATATACCTTACTTGACTTATTGAAATGTGACATTGACTCATAAGTCATAACCACTCACATACTTTTGGCAACTCAAGTTGCCTGTCAACGCTCTTAGGTGTTCAACTCTTCATGAGTGACAACGTAAGGTTTATTTTTACTCTAATTTCTGTTTTCAGGATGATTCCATGGAATATCCTGCTGAATCTACCAATAAAAGTAAAACTCCAACACCGAACAAGAGTAACAGATCTATTAGAATAAGTGAAACTCCGTCACCCCCTAAACATGAACATACAAAAGCGATAGATACTAAAAAAGTTTGCAGAACACCAGAAAAAAATAGCCCAAAGAAAGACAGAGATCCTTTGAAAAATTTAAAGCTAGATAGTTCTATATCAGAATTTCTACATAACATTTCGCAACATGACGCTTTGAAAAAAGCGAGAGAGGTAAGCAACTTTTTTCTATTTTTCTATGAATAAAGTTATGACTTTGACTTTTTGATATGATATGTCATATTCCACGGAATTACCCAAAAGCCATTCAAACGCACATCTTTTTCCATCCACATTATTTCAGGGCACTAAATACTTTTAATAAGACTGCCACGAGACTATAGGACTATATAAGTCAACGCAGGTTGTTTCGTAGCAATCCATGAGTCTTTATCAAACTAAACCTACTTGGCGTAGGCATCAGCGTGCCACTGATAAAGCATCATGGATCGGTTCGAAACATGTTTTGCACACTATAAATACGGTAATAAGAGAGATCTGAGCATTAAATTCTTAGAAAATTAATGTTTGTTTAAGAATTATTTAATCTTTACTTTGCTCCTAAAGTCTGCTAAAGTCTTTTGTGTCCGAAAAAGTTTACTATTCTCATAGACAATATCTATTGCTTCTAGGACTGTTCCCTACAAACAAAAGATATAGAAAACTGCAAATCAATGTACATCGAAATCCTTGAGAAAATCAGCGACGCCTTCGATAGAATACCCAACTGCATCAAAGACAAGTTTCCGGGCTACGACAACAGAACTTACGCTAAAATGAAACAACTAAAATCGAAGTTAAAAGCAGTTATTATAAAAAAACCAGATGATTTAACACAGCTTCCTAATGTGGAGATTGATCAACCCAGTATAAGTCAGTTAAATGGCCGTGAGAGCCCGTCTCTTCTTCGGAACTACGACGACTTAGACGACTTCGAGTTGCCGCCCAATAAAAATCTTCTAAATGGTGAAAAACCTGTTTTCGACTCCGACACATCTACTCCAGAAACATTTACATTTAATAAAGCTGGACCAAGTAAAACGATTTATTCAGATTTAGCCAAGAAATCGCTATCATTTGATACACTTTCACCTTGTAATGTATCAACAAAGAATGACACCAATCAGTCAGATGTAGAAATTTTAGATAACTCAGAAAGTGCTAATAGAAGTAAAGGGAAATTCGTGTTTAAAAAACCGTCAAGATTAAGCGAAGATAGTAATGTTGCACCAAACAGAGATGTACCTTCAAAGACTTTCGAAAGATTTAAAATGGCGTCCGAAAAACTTAAACCAATGCTGCCACAAGAACCTGTTAAATGTGTTCCAATAGCTAATAGCTCAGTAGGTTTCCAACCTCCGCAGTTAAGTAAAAACTCGTTAGTGTTTAATAAGCCGTGTACGGCTGTGTCACCTATTATAAAAGAGCCTGTTCGTGACTATGATGATGATGATTACGATGTGCCTATAGACATGGATGACGAGACAGATATTATGCCAGAAAGTTCAAATAATGTCATCAACATAAGTGACTCTCCTGGCGTAAGCAACACTCAGGTAGTGAACGGTAAAGAGGTTGCTGTTGACGAAGACGGTTGGCCGGAATACAGGATGGAGGACTTTGAGGATGACATGGAAGCCCTGACCGGAGACCCGGAGGTGGTCAAACTGATGGAGAACTCGGTGATGGAGTCTGATGCGCCTAAATATGCGGGCATGGGCAACTTTCATGAGGGGACGCAAAATGATGGAATTACAGGTAAAAATTACTTTAACTCTATGCATATTTACAAACTACACATTTATAAACTACACAGACACACGAACATCACGCCTGTATTCCCAAATGGGGTAGGCAGAGCACACGAAACGTTACCGCTTCGAAGCCACTTTTAGCAAATTTAGGTTTTAAGTTTAACAAACGGTACAATAGTGACAGGTTGCTAACGGTATACCTTAACCTATATCCTCAGTCGCCTCTTACGACATCCACGGAAGAAATGGAGAAATGAAAATGAAATGAAGTGGATTTTAAACTAAATTTTAGGAAAAACAAATAAACAGTATCTGTGTTTATGTCATTTTATATTATAAATTGTATTATAGATTATAATTTAGAACCTGCTTCAATATATCATATTATTATTGATGGTTCATGCATGTCGCCCGAGCCTGCGATCAACTATCGCCTCAAAACGTTGTGACCTTTGTTTCGGCTTCATAAACCTTCAGTATCTTTCAGGCGAGTTCGACGGCACCGACTACCCCCACTCGGCGCTGATGATGGAGATGTTCGGCGAGAAGTTCGGGCTGCGCTCGTTTCGGCCCAATCAGCTGCAAGTCATCAACGCTACTCTGCTGGGACACGACTGTTTCGTGCTTATGCCGACCGGCGGAGGTGAGTTGCTGTGATAGATAGATAACGTGCGACACCTAAACTTTTTGTTTCTAATGGCACTCAGGGGGGGGTTCTGCCCCCCTGGATTTTGTTTACCTCCCTACTAACTATCTACTGTTGTTGATAATTATGTTTTTTATTTGTCAAGGTGCTTATAAAATTGATTTGGGGACTGAATAAGAACACTAAAAAGTTGCTTGACCCTTAAGTGTAAGTCGGGTAGGTACTGTAAAAAAATATTTCAAATCTGAAATCAATCTGAAACAAAACATATATTTTGCTGCTAGAGCGATGAACTGAAAAATCTGGTGAATCATGAATGAATAGATGGAAAGCCAAAACCTATCGTGTCTTATATAATCTCCTTAACAAGGCTCCGCTTACTAGAGCCTTACTCATCTTAAATGAGGTGGCGGAAAGGATAGACATGTTTACATGTTCGCTGTGTGAATTCACTAAAGTAACTTTTTGTGTATTATGTTATTGTCATGTTATAGTAGTATAAAAGATACCTCTATGTTAACTTTTAAGTAAGCTAAATTTGTTGTTGCATTGGATGTTCTGTAATGATGGTGTAATGTTTTATTAAATAAATAAAAAATAAATAAATAAGTAATAATCCTACTTGCAGGCAAGTCACTATGCTATCAGCTGCCCGCCATACTAACCCCGGGGGTGACTATCGTCATATCGCCGTTGAAATCGCTCATCCTGGATCAAGTCAATAAGCTGCTGTCTCTTGATGTAAGTTCACGCGTTTCTCTTTCAGTAATACTAAGCTCTTTATAATAATGAAACCAGCTGAAAACCAGCGCCATGACTAAAGATATTCAGACATCGGTATTTGCTGAGTGGCGTCCATTTTGGTGCTTTGTTAACTACTGTTGTATTTAGATTAAGATTGTACAATTATAAATCAATTCTATTCTATTCTATACCTAATGTTTTTTTTGTTACCTCCACTTGCAGTTATTTGTATTATCCTAAATATGTTGATAATACAAACATTGAATCATAAACAATGTTTATGGGCGGTGGTGATCTCTTACCATCAGGAAATCCACTTGCTCGTTTGCCATCCAGTCGAATAATAATAATAATAATAAAAAAAACAATAATCGTGACAGTATTTTAAAGATAACCGCGACCCCCTTAGGGCTTGTTGTTTGATCATTAGTTAAACAAACTAATAGTTAAAATGTATGGCAAAAATAACAATAATTAACACATTTCAATGGAAATTTGACTATTAGTAACTTTAACTACTGATCAAACAACGGGCCCTTAGAGCGTGCGCACACAGAGAGCGGTCAGAGTTCTGCGATATAATGACCGTTGACCGCCCAAGAGTTCCAACGCACAAAAGCGGCGTGCAAATTCTAGCGTTTTAGTTTCGTTTGGGTCTTTGCACATGCAACATGTCACTAGAAAGTTCGTCATCTGATGAAGAATTATTGCTCTTGTGGAGTTTAGCAGCTTCTAACAAGAAAAGGAAGTATTGGGTGCACCCAATTAACACAACGCGAGAACAAGGCGAATTCAGTAATATTTTTCAGAATTTACTTAAAGATGAACAACGATTCTATATTTATTTTCTTATGTCGATTAATAATTTTAATGAATTGTATAACACCATAAAACCTGATATCGAAAAACAAGCTTCAGCTTTTTTGTCGCGGTTTTTATAGTCTTTATTACTTAAATCATATAATAAACTCCTTTCCCTAACCAATTCAATCAATTTTTCCGTGTTTGCTAACTCAGACATCGCGGCGTTCTAGCGTTCACTGTCTCGGCGGGAAAAGAACTCTTGAAACGCGGCGTTCCGCTTTGACCGCCGTGGTCAGACTGCCCGCTGTGTGCGCTGTTGTTATAGACTCGGTACATTCTAATGAACGCCGAACGCGGAACTCGGAACTCCTGACCGCTGCCTGTGTGCGCACGCTCTTAATGGGCATCCCTTTAAAAAAAAGGTGTAAATGATAAACCTTTTTCCCTCGTAGATCCCCGCGGCGCACCTGTCAGGAGACGTGTCCTTAGCGGCAGTGGACGAGATCTACCACAAGCTGGCGCTGCGCGAGCCGTCCATCAAGCTGCTGTACGTCACCCCCGAGAAGATCAGCAGCTCGCCCAAGTTCCAGGCCGCGCTCGACACGCTCTACTCGAGGGGGAAGCTCGCCAGGTAAAGCCAGCTATTTATGCAACTGTATCTTAATAGGGGTCCTTATAACACTAGTGTGGTTTCATAAAAGGCTCACACGAGTGTTTTAAGGCCTAATTACGTACAGTTGCATACAATATTTTATCTACATCCATATATTAAATCCTCTATCATGTATTCCGCGAACCATTGAGAATGATCTGCATGAACGAGAACTAGGTAGGTTTGTCTGCCCCACGCCCACGAGCTGCGCGCGCGACAACGTGCTGCTGCTCGTGCGCGCGGGCGGCGCGGCGCACGCAGGAGCCCCCGGTGCTGTAATGATGTATGAAATCCCATTACGATACAGATATCTGTATTGTAATGACCATTACGATACAGCCGTGTTCATAATAGAATCCAATATCGTAAAGCTGGTCATTATCTATGGTTTTTGAACGCATAATGGAGGATTTATTATATGGGTGTAGATAAAACTCTTTAGCCTACTTATATTATAAATAAGCTGTTATCAGTTTCAGCTTTGTTTCTGTGAGATAGTAAGTACTGATGGAACTATATAAATAATAATAATATTTAAATCTTTATTGCTCAAAACACATCGACGCTTGAAAGGAGAAATTGACTAAGCGACATTTTTTAAGGTAGCGAGTTATACATATTTTGAACCAGTAAAATTTACTGATTCCAAATATGTCTATAAATCACCACCTTAAAAAATTTCGCTTAGTCAATTTCTCCTTTCAAGCGTCGACATGTAGGTATAATTACAATATGATCCCTGGAGACGCTGTTAGTTTTCACTGTGTTACAGTCTCCAGTAGATACCATTATCATGAACACAGATTCGTTGTTAAGAACAAACAGACTATCGATTTCGAAAAAAAGAGAAGTTAGTAATATTTCTTTTGCAATGCGGCTGCCCGGGGAATAGCCTACCTAGAGTTGCTGGTACTCAGGGAGTTTGACAGCTTTTCCACCAAAGATGTGCGAGTATGTGTTTTCGCGACCCAGTAGAAACGCTTCATTTACCTGTCCTCGCACAGTACATGTTTGGTGGAAACTAGTGAGTGAAATGAGGCGAGATAAATGACGCGGATCCATTGGTTGATGAAAAACACATTCCTTGCACATCGCTGGTGGAAACGGAGGCTTATGCCGTTATTCCGCATTTTGCATAGCGTTTTGCCGTGCGGCGAGGTTTTGAGTGTGTGCGGCAGGTTCGTGATCGAAAATACAAACTGAAATATAGATGCACAGAAAAACCAGAAAAATGTGACCAGCGCTGGGAATCGAACCCAGGTTTTCAGCATTCCGTGCCGCGTGCTATACCGCTATACCACCGCTGGACAACGGTACAGACACGAATTTCTCCTATGCACCACATGTCTCAGCTTGTTTGTTTCTTATTTAGCCACTTAAGCGGCGACACTTGCGACATCTATGCCGTAGCCCTCATCGAGAAACTTTTCGGCACTCCATCGGAACTAACCGCTCACCCGAACAAGAGATATCGTTATTAAGCAATCAAATTAAGATTGTTTTTTTTTCTGGTCATATTTTTCTGGTTTTTCTGTGCATCTATATTTCAGTTTGTATTTTCCATATAGGTTTTACGGGATGTTCGTAAAAGTAACAAAAATTTGGAAGATTAAAAAAAAATCCTAGGTTCGTGATCGACGAGGCGCACTGCGTGTCCCAGTGGGGGCACGACTTCCGGCCCGACTACAAGCGGCTGTTCGTGCTGCGCGAGCGCTTCCCCGGCGCCGGCATCATGGCGCTCACCGCCACCGCCACGCCGCGCGTGCGCATGGACATATTGCATCAGCTCAAGGTACACTGGACCGGTTCATACACTACTACAAACTGGTACATGGACCAGGGTGGAAAAATTCAAATTCAAATTCAAATTACTTTATTTCGCATAAAATGTGGTGTATACAATGGTCTTATAAATAATTTGGTCGCACACATTTCTCCAGCATCTGGCATGCAAAATTTATGTCTATGCTCATTAAGCAATAGGTAAATAAATTATTAAGAAATGTCACTAACAATAAAGAAATTACATTGCATCATGTCAAACAATAAAAAGAACTGAAATAATAAAAAAAAAAATATAATAGATGGACTGCTATAAACAATTGAAAATATACCATTATCATACATGCGAATACGACTACTTAAGAACTACATTCAAATGTCAGAACTAACTTAATAACTTGGATTAGGGAAAAAACGTAAACGAAATAAAATTAGATGTCAACATAGTGATAATTATTTGAAGAAGTCAAAATATTCGTCCACGGAGTAAAAACAATTCTGTGTTAGTCATGTCTTAAGCTCACTTTTGAATAACCTTTGTGCTACTAACTAATATCATATTGTCATCCCATACTCCTCCTGAATCCTGACATTTTTTAACAAACTTAGCGTTTAAGACCTGGACGTGCTAGACTGCTTTGTTATTTTGGATTTTATTTCAAAATTCTTAGAATTCTTTATTCAATGAACAATTTTTACTTTATAAAGTACATCCAACTACTATTATTAGTGTTAATTAGTCCTTTATAAAGTACGCGAGGACTTAGGAGGATATTCCTCTCTCTCTCTCTCTCTTGCTGAGAGGAGGCCTGTGCTCTGCAGTGGGACTACCCTGGTACATATGTACTATGGTCTGTCCCATAATTCGAGATAATAAAATGACGTTTCATGTGTTACCTGTTTTTTGCGTCTCATAAATAGTGATGTGCCGCAACCGGTAATCACCGAAAGATTTTGTAGGTACCTGTGTACCAATATATGTATGTCGTAAAATATTAAGATATGAACGGATCCGTGATGTACTAACATGTAGGACACTTAGGACATTCTAGAAAAGGCAAAATAGGTCTAATAAAAATGCGACAGTTTTGGAGATATTTCGACTTTTTATAGATGTTGTTGAAGTTTCAATTAAATTCTAAGTAAGATCATTGCCATAAGAAGCTGAAAATACACTTAATAGGTGTTCCCTTCTTTCACAGACAGAATTTTCGTAGAATTTCGTTTCGCAGAAAATATTTCATATAATATTTTCTCTTCGTATGTTTACTTGGAATATTATTGTTTTAACGACTATTAATTAACTTGAGTGGAACATATTTAATAGAAAAACTATTCAATTAATTTTATAATCTCATTTAATTTTTTATCAAACTTATCAAATTGTAGAATTATTTCCATTTCATTCATTCATATCCATTTATTCGTGTCATGCGGTCCCTCTCGCTCTCGTATGAAATAGTATAAGTGTGAGAGACCGTACGACACGATCAATTAATTTTATAATCTCATTTAATTTTTTATCAAACTTATCAAATTGTAGAATTATTTCCATTTCATTCATTCATATCCATTTATTCGTGTCATGCGGTCCCTCTCGCTCTCGTATGAAATAGTATAAGTGTGAGAGACCGTACGATACGAACACGAACTTCGAGTTCCGTAGTAGACCTGCAGCGACCCCCTCCGAAACGACTCGTTAGGTACTAGAAATGTAGTTTAGGTTAGGTTAGAACTGAGACCACATCAGAAAACGAATTTCATGTTTTTCTTGATAGTAATTTTTACATTACTTAACTAAATAATATGAGAATAATGAATATTTGATTTCTTATTCTATGATATGAATATCTAAATAAACAATTATATTTCTAACAAAAAACAATGGTTTAAATTTCTTCAAAATAAATTTTCTGCGTATTGATTATTCTATGAAACGACAATTATGAGAAAAAATATCTGTTAAACGAAATTCTATCAAAATGTCTCCAAATCAACGTACAACCCCGATTGTGTAGGTATACAATCTCACAAATAAACACCATATTACTATTATTAGCGGCTTTTGTGGTCCATTAAAATTATGTTTAATACACAGAGGTAATAAAAAAAAACAGTTTTTGGTCAAAAGTCTTTGACCAGTGTGTGTTGCCAGTGATGACATACGGATCTGAGACGTGGGCGCTAACGATGGGCCTCATAAGGAAGCTCAAAGTCACTCAAAGGGCTATGGAGAGGGCTATGCTCGGGGTTTCTCTGCGGGATAGAATCAGAATGAAGTAGCGGCACGAGAGTCTAGCGCTGACCGTTATTGCGCAGAAGTCAAAAGTAAGGTATCACAGGGGGCTACAGGGACGAAGGGCGGGCGTGCGTAGCGCCGATTGGCTTTCCAGTCGCATTACGTCCCCCGCGCCCATGCACCCATGCACAGCTATCCCTTCCACGGTTCACTCAGCGCTAGACTCTCGTGCCACTACTTGTACTGACATAGCCCGAAGAATTGCGAAACTGAAGTGGCAGTGGGCGGGGCACATTGCACGCAGGACTGATGGCCGATGGGGTCAGAAGGTTCTCGAATGGCGTCCGCGGACCGGGAGACGAGCTGTCGGTAGGCCTCCAACTTCGAACTTCATATGTTGCCGTCCCGCCCGCTGACGCTTTTCTCATTCAATACTCGAGTAAAAGGGACGCTGCCATACGGACTTCGTTTTTCTAGTTTTGTAGTAGCCCCTCTGTATTATATTTTTTTACGTTGGCGCTAAGGGATGAACACTGTATTTTACCTGTTTTGTACCTGTGCTTAGATTTTATCATTTTATCGTAAAAGTGTATTTATATTTTTAAAATAGGAAGTAGTATATTGAATACTTTAATGTTATTTTTGCTATCGTAAAATATACATTTTTATCGGTTATTTACGAAACCGGAATCATGGAGCCGCACTGTTCGTTTTATGCTGGCCACATTATTTTTACGTTTGACATTTCAGACTGTCATTTTATTATCTCGAATTATGGGACAGACCATAGGGTGAAACCTGTTAATAATCAATTCCATTATGATTTTCTTGACATGATCATCAATGATAATAATGCATGAATCGGTTAGTTCGACTGTACACGATGGTCCACCATCGCTATTATGAATAGGGGGGAATGGCGCGTGGTGGTGAACAATGGGTCATGGTACGCAATGTAGATGTTGTAGGTTTCTAACTCTCACTCATGATGGCGACTGAATAGCACATGACCTCGTAATACCAATCACAAGCGAAAAATAATAATGTGCAACGTATGGTCGAGACGAGAAACTCTCACCATCTAAAAACAACATTCTGGGACCACCTTTTTTATTGACTCATCGATAAAAAAATGATCTATAGCTTTGTTTGCGACTAGCAAAAATATATGACATTTTGAAGAAAATTTTACAATCGTTTATGAATAAATAAATAAATATCATGGGACACTTGACACCAATTGACCTAGTCCCAAACTAAGCAAAGCTTGTAGTATGGGTACTAGGCAACGGATAAACATACTTATATAGATAAATAAATACTTAAATACATATTAAACATCCAAGACCCGAGAACAAACATTCGTATTATTCATACAAATATCTGCCCCGGCCGGGATTCGAACCCGGGACCTCAAGCTTCATAGTAGTTAGGTTACTTAGCCATCCGGTCGTCAAATAAGGGTTTTATTTATGTAAATGTAAATACTATAATTGGTGTCTGTGTGCAGGTGACAAAATGCAAGTGGTTCCTCTGCAGCTTCAACCGACCGAACCTGGCGTACAGGATACTGGAGAAAAAACCCAAATCCATCAACCAAGACGTTGCCAACATCATCAAACAGAAGTTCTTCCGGTAAATACAATACGATACAATAAAATGCATTTTTATTGAATACTAGCTTATGCTCGCGACTACGTCTGCGCGGACCTAGGTTTTCGCGCGGTGGCGCCCTCTACCGGAATAAAAAGTATCCTATGTTGATCTACTGGAGATTAAACTATCTCTTTACCAAATTTCATCAATATCGGTTCAGCGGTTTCGACGTGAAAGCGTAACAGACAGACAGACAGAGAGTTACTTTCGCATTTATAATATTAGTAGGGATTAACACATAGTAAGCAGTTCGGAAAACACAGATGTACCCAAAGAGATTAAATACTTGGATTTAGATGGTATTTTAAGCTTCTCATGTTCTATTCGGCGAGTATCCCCTTAAAACTAGATTTACCATAATAACTGTTAATGATGTTAACCCATATGTGCCCAGTGAGTCGTTTTGAACCGTGCAAAAAACCCGCGAATTTGTAAACAAAAACGCTATCTGTGACGTCTAGCGAATGAAAGCTATTCATCATCATCATCATCATGTCAGCCGAAAGACGTCCACTGGACATAGGCCTCCCCCAAGACTCCACTCAGACCGGTCTTGTGCTTTTCGCATCCACCGCGATCTTAGCCAGGTCGTCGCTCCATCCTGTTGGAGGCCTACCGACAGCTCGTCTCCCGGTCCGCGGACGCCATTGCGCAAAGCTATTGGAGACTAAAAATAGTTCTGGGCATATATGGGTTAAGCCTTGTAGTATTGCAGATAAACATGGCAGTACATGAGTATGTCATGGTCCTAATTTTGATGAATTTAGGCTATGGCAATACTGTCACAATTGTCAAGTGACTCCGCTACTGTTTATTTCCTCCGTCCGTGATGTAAGCATGAGAAATCGACTGACCTTCTAGCATAGCTTCTAGACTTCAGAGCTCTGTTTCCCACTCATACTAAGTTGCTTTTTACAACTACGTCGCTTTTTGCAGGTGGTAGGACCTTGTGCAAGGTCCGCCCGGATTGCTACCACCAAAGAGAAAGTTTAGATTACAAGTTTTTTTTTATCAGCTTCCAGGTTGCATTGACTTGAAAGTTCTGATGACTATGCAATTATAAGATAATGTCAACAAACAAGGTTTTTCTAAAAAAAATTTACTACAAAACTTGTTAATAAATATTTATACTTAGTGAAAAATTCAACTTTATTTTATCTGGCCAATAATTTGTATTGTTTCTAGTGACTCGGGCATAGTGTACTGCCTGTCCCGCAAAGAGTGCGAGAATTTATCAGCCGAGCTTCGCAAAGTGGGCATCCAGGCGGCGCCCTACCACGCGGGCTTGGCCGACAAGAAGCGCGAACAAGTGCAGGCGGGCTGGGTCGCCGACAAGTTTAAAGTGGTAAGTGTAGTTTCAGGCTCCTTTTTTGGGTTGCACCGCCTTAAGGGGCAACCAAAGTAAGATTGGTCTTTTGGAATCTTTTTGTATTTTTTTTATTTCAATTCCAAATTTTTGATGAGAGCTAGACGGTATAGATGTCGCTGCTTAAGTGGCTATATAAGAAACAAACAAGCTGAGATATGTGATGTATAGGGGAAATTCGTGTCTGTACCGTTGTCCAGCAGTGGTGTAGCGGTATAGCACGCTGCACGGAATGCCGAGGACCTGGGTTCGATTCCCAGTGCTGGTCTTATTTTACTGGTTTTTCTGTGCATCTATATTTCAGTTTGTATTTGCAATCAAAGTAGGTAAAAAGCAGTCTTATGCCCTGTTCATAAAACCCATTTTACTCACAACTTAACAACTAACCCTCGCCTGCACAATTCCCAATCACCTACGAGTTGCCAACATTTATTTGACGTGTTTTTAGTTTTGCGAGGTGTGGATAAAATAAATAAAATAAATAAATAAATATCATGGGACACTTGACACCAATTGACCTAGTCCCAAACTAAGCAAAGCTTGTACTATGGACACTAGGCAACGGATAAACGTATTTAGATATAGATAAATAAATACTTAAATACATATTAAACATCCAAGACCCGAGAACAAACATTCGTATTATTCATACAAATATCTGCCCCGGCCGGGATTCGAACCCGGGACCTCAAGCTTCGTAGTCAGGTTCTCTAACCACTTATATTAGCTATCCGGTCGTCAAACGGTGGGTCGGTCGGGATAGTGGGGGGAGAGGCTCCCACTTTTCACCTCAGACCCCGCCTGCATTCCACTCACGCGCTAACTACCTACAGTTTGGACTACGATTGAACTATTAACTAGTCCTCTCAATGGATACAGTCTATTGGTTCTATAGATCCCATATAAATATATTATATTTAAATATCTAGGGCACTTGGTAACATCCAGCTTAAAAGACGATGTCGACATTGAGCGTGAGCGCAGGGCGCTGTCTGTTCGTGCTAATATGATTGCCCGCAGGTTTGCTCGCTGTTCTAAAGAAGTTAAGGTGACTCTTTTTAAAGCCTACTGTACAAATTTTTACACGAGCAGCTTGTGGGTGAACTACACACAGAAGCAGTACAGTGCGCTGCGCGTACAGTATAACAACGCGTTCAGGATGCTGATGGGGCTGCCGCGGTACTGCAGTGCGTCGGGGATGTTCGCGGAGGCTCGAGTAGATTGCTTTTACACTACGATGCGAAAACGATGTGCATCCCTGGTGCGCAGAGTTCGTGCCAGCACCAACAGCATCCTGAGCGTGGTGGCGAATAGGTTGGACTGTCCGTACATGAATCACTGTTGTCAGCTTCATGTGCGAGGCGCTGCCTAATGGTAGGTACTATTTGTTTTAATTTAATTTAATTTGTGAATTCGTTAACCTAACCTTAGCTATAAGTCTGTGACATGTAAATAAAATACTAACAATTTGATCCAAGGTGGTCGACAAATAAATCTATTATTATTATTATTATATATTCGGCTCTGTTTAACTTCATATCGTTCGACAAATCAAATAGGAAGCAACCTTCACTATTTTCCGAATGACTAGAAAACATAGTGATTAAATTATGTATTAAAGTTTTAACGATTACCCTTCACTTATACTTAGTATTCGAGCGCAGAGACCCGTTTGGTTTTGGCCTCCAAACATGATTATGTCATGCTTTGCGATCTTGGGCCTGGTCCTGCCAGCCTTTGACCTTGAGATTCAAAAGGTTTCTTTGGATCACGAGCTTCCAGCGGCATCTAGGACGACCAACCGGTCTACGTCCACTCAACCTACCCTTCACTAGATCATCATCATCGTCATCATGTCAGCCGAAAGACGTCCACTGCTGGACATAGGCCCTTCCCCAAGGCTCTCCATTCAGACCGGTCTTGTGCTTTTCGCATCCACCGCGATCCCGTGATCTTAGCCAGGTCGTCGCTCCATCTTGTTGGAGCACGAGAGATGCTATCTCCTTGTCTGACTCCCCGCTGCAGGCTTCGTGCTCTCCAGTAGATATTTTAAATCAACTCTTTGCCGACTATCCCTAAAGTATGTACCAGGCACACATAATTCATAAAGAGCTCTCCTGCAGATATGCGCGACGATCGCGTTCGGCATGGGCGTGGACAAAGCGGACGTCCGCTACGTCATACACCACAGCATGCCGAAGTCGGTGGAAGGATACTACCAAGAGGCCGGGCGCGCCGGCCGCGACGGCGAACTGGCCACGTGCCTGCTCTACTACTCGTACAGTGACGTCGTGCGCTATCGCCGCCTGCTGGACAGTGAGTAGAAAAAGATCTTCTTTTAGGTGCTGGTGTCCTGGTACTTTTGATGTGCGATGTAATTTTTTTTTGTCCAATCTTTCGAATCCTTCTTACCTAGATGATAAGTGTGTAACTAGCCTGTCGATTCAGAAGATTTTTAATGGTAGTAATTATACGAAGATCCTTGTGACACTTGCTAAGAGTCAGACTTTCGTTATTTTATAAAAGTTCAAAGTTTGCCTCGAGGCCTTCTCTTTTATTACAGCTTTTAGCGACGGAGCTTCTCCTTTTACTTTCGGAATGCAAACTGTAATAATGTTCTTCAAGTTCATGCATTATATTGTTTCACTCAGCCGTTTCCACTAGAGATGTGCTTTGGAGGATAGGTAAATAAAGCGTTTCTGTTGACTCATGAAAAACACGTTCCTCGCAACATATCCTCGCACATCTCTGGTGGAAACAGAGTCTTACTCTAAAGCGGGCAAAGCCCTCGAGAGGTAGTTTATTAACCGCGGCCGTGTCGACAGTGGATCGCAGCGCGACGGCGGAAGCGAAGCGCGTCCACGTGGAGAACCTGCTCCGAATGGTGGAGGTGTGCGAGAGCGTGACGGAGTGCCGGCGCGCCCAAGTGCTCGCGTACCTCGGGGAGCGCTTCAGCCGCGCCCACTGCGCCGCGCACCGCGCCGCCGCCTGCGATAATTGCCTCCAGGAAAACGACTACAAGGTACGTACAATCCGTAAGCCCTTAGAAAAACCTTCGGGTTTCGGGAGAAAGCGGAAGGATTCGTCGATCCATCACGCAAAAACTGTACTCGTTGTGTTTTCACTGATTTATATAGAGCAGTTAAAACCACCACTTACATATTTATTTAGTTTCTTATTTTTCGGAAATTGATTTTCATGGCGAGTCAGTTTAAACAGGGTATTTCTGTAAATAATCAATCACGGGAAATTGTTTATAATGTATATAAAAAATTTGTAAAGAAGCTGAAATCAGACCAAAACAATTCATGTGACATACCCAAGAGAAGTAGACACCAGCAACAGCTCTATATACTTCCAAATAAAAGTAGTGTGTTAAGGCGGGGTGTTCTCTATTTAAATTAACGATGGAAGAATTCGAAAATGTTGATTTTGTTTTATTTGAATCATGACAAAAAGTCATATTGTATTAAAATTAGAAAAAGGTAAAGATTATTATTATCACTTCGTTCGAGCGCCAGAAATATTTCGGGTGAAATAGGTCACTTTCCACCCTTGGTTATCAATTTACTATTAATTGAAGACTGGTATGTTTGTCTTAGCCGGTGGACGTGACGGAGGAGTGCAAGCTGATAGTGCGGTGCATCCGCGACGCGGGGCGCGCGTCCTTCACGCTGCTGCACGTGGCGGACGCGCTGCGCGGCTCCATGCAGCAGCGGCTGCAGCAGCTGCAGAGGAGCGCCATGCACGGGCGGTCGGTGCGACAGGGACGGGGATAGGGCGGCCAAGGGGCGGGGCGCGCGTCCTTCACGCTGCTGCACGTGGCGGACGCGCTGCGCGGCTCCATGCAGCAGCGGCTGCAGCAGCTGCAGAGGAGCGCCATGCACGGGCGGTCGGTGCGACAGGGACGGGGATAGGGCGGCCAAGGGGCGGGGCGCGCGTCCTTCACGCTGCTGCACGTGGCGGACGCGCTGCGCGGCTCCATGCAGCAGCGGCTGCAGCAGCTGCAGAGGAGCGCCATGCACGGGCGGTCGGTGCGACAGGGACGGGGATAGGGCGGCCAAGGGGCGGGGCGCGCGTCCTTCACGCTGCTGCACGTGGCGGACGCGCTGCGCGGCTCCATGCAGCAGCGGCTGCAGCAGCTGCAGAGGAGCGCCATGCACGGGCGGTCGGTGCGACAGGGACGGGGATAGGGCGGCCAAGGGGCGGGGCGCGCGTCCTTCACGCTGCTGCACGTGGCGGACGCGCTGCGCGGCTCCATGCAGCAGCGGCTGCAGCAGCTGCAGAGGAGCGCCATGCACGGGCGGTCGGTGCGACAGGGACGGGGATAGGGCGGCCAAGGGGCGGGGCGCGCGTCCTTCACGCTGCTGCACGTGGCGGACGCGCTGCGCGGCTCCATGCAGCAGCGGCTGCAGCAGCTGCAGAGGAGCGCCATGCACGGGCGGTCGGTGCGACAGGGACGGGGATAGGGCGGCCAAGGGGCGGGGCGCGCGTCCTTCACGCTGCTGCACGTGGCGGACGCGCTGCGCGGCTCCATGCAGCAGCGGCTGCAGCAGCTGCAGAGGAGCGCCATGCACGGGCGGTCGGTGCGACAGGGACGGGGATAGGGCGGCCAAGGGGCGGGGCGCGCGTCCTTCACGCTGCTGCACGTGGCGGACGCGCTGCGCGGCTCCATGCAGCAGCGGCTGCAGCAGCTGCAGAGGAGCGCCATGCACGGGCGGTCGGTGCGACAGGGACGGGGATAGGGCGGCCAAGGGGCGGGGCGCGCGTCCTTCACGCTGCTGCACGTGGGGAAAAAAAGTTCTCGAACATGCTCGGAAATTTTCGCTCTCCATTTGAAAATAAAACACGGGAGCCGCCTCAGTTCTGCTGTTCGAAATTTAAAAACTAAACTTCCCTACCTTCGCTAACTTAATAAAACTTAAAACAATTTTATTGCATGTATAATTCAGAAGACCATAGACTAATTCCATATAGCCAAATTCAACTGTCCGATATTAATCGCAGTGTTTTTTTAAGTAAGTTTTTTTTCTTCTTTTTCTATTATAATAGTGTACGTTACATTGGGCAGATATAATTAGTAATATGTGCATTAAAACCTCCTGCACATATCAAAAACATACTGGCTGAATGAACATTCCGCTTTCTCCCGCACGGCGGCGCCACCAGTCAGTTGCGCAAAATTGACAGCTCGAAATGAATGCCGGCCGGCGCGCGCTCTTTTAAATTATTCATAAAAAACTCTGAAAGTGCTGTGATTGTGTCTTAAATGTGTCCCTGGGACTGAGGAATAGAGCCAGAACAAACTGTAAGTGAAACCTATATCTTGCCCAATTCGGTTTTGCTAATTATTTTCAATATTCAAATGTCGTAGTTCAAACATTTTGGTCAATCGAACCGCATCCTCAGTTTGCAAACTAAATACACATTCATACACATAAAACACACATTTCACGCAGTTTTAAGGTAACAGGCTTATTTCTAATCTAAGTTATTTACCTAGAATAATACGTATAAAATAAACGTTTTCAATTTTCGTTCTTTGCAACGCGTCGCGCGCGTCTTTTGTTTTTTAATTCGAAATGGACGAAAAAGAATTCGATGTCGAACAACTTATCAACAAAAAAGAACTGCTTTTTATACGATGTCAAACGTTATTTGAACTATCCAAATCAACTCCACCAGAGCGTTTAACCGAATTTAATTTGCGACTTAAAGAACTTCATTCGACTCGGGAATGTTTCGAACAATGCATATTCGAGTTAAATTCTTATAATAAGAAACAAAACCCGAAATTTAAACCAAATTATCAAGAAATTCAAACCTTTGACGACATGTATTTCCGTATTCTGAGTGTAGCGGAGGCTAATAGCGACACTTGGCAATCGTGTGACGGCAGCGGTAGCGGACCTTCGTCGCGCTCCGCGGGCCGCGGCCCGGGCGCTGCCGGGCCAGACTCGCGGTCGGCTAAGCCGCGGCTGCCTAAACTAGAATTGTTCCATTTCGATAGCAAATTAGAAAACTGGCAAACATTCTATGACACGTTTACGAGTTTAATTCATAACAACAATGATATTACGAACATTGAGAAGTTTTATTACCTGCTCTCCGCAGTCAGCGGTTCGGCATTGACTGTGGTCAAAGGGATGCCAGTGACGGCCGATAATTATCCGATAGTATGGGCTTTGCTAGTCAAAAAATTTGAGAACACTCGTGCCTTAGCTACGAGCTATTTAGATCGGCTGTTTCAATTTAAGCCTTTGTCAACTGAGTCGGCTACTGGTCTAAACACATTTTTACAAACGTATCAAGAGTGTGTTAAAGCATTGAAACTTTTGAAAATCAGTAACCTATCGAGTTTCATACTGTTTTATATGGGATTGCGAAATTTAGACCCCGTCACTAGGCGCGAATTCGAACAATCTGTAGATCAAACCGATATACCTACTTACGAACAGCTGATTAATTTCGTGGAGAAACAGGCGCGTGTTTTGGAAATGTCTGAGGTTAAAATTAGTACATCAAAAATTCAGTTTACGCCTAAGAGTGTTCCTAACACCTCTGCAAAGCCGAATTTTGTTCGAACAAATAATAATAATACTGCTAATTACAGTAGTGCACCGAAGCAGTTCCAAAAGCCGTGCTTGTCAGCTGTGAGTAAGAATAATAGCGAACGATCAAATAGATGTCTATTTTGCGACAAACCGCATTCAACTTATCGATGTTTCGAGTTTTTTGATTTAACACCGGTGCAGCGTCTTGACAAAGTGAAACAGCTTCAATTATGCGAAAATTGCTTTCGTCAGCATTCGTTGTCCGAGTGTACGTCAAAAGTGCGTTGTGTGCTGTGTAAACAACCGCACCATCACAGTATTCACTTAGATACAGTTCCAACTGTTCAAAATTCATCAATTAATCAAAACGGTTCAAATAGTCAAAACATTTCAAGTATTCAAAACGTTTCAAATGGTCAAAATCAAAGTCAAAGGTCAATGCCAAACGTCGGCTTGACTTGTTCGTCAAATTCAACCGTGCTGTTAGGCACTGCCATGGTGCACGTCGCAGATCGATGGGGAACTTACCACGCCGTACGTGCAGTCATTGACAGCGGTGCCATGTCCGGTTATATGACAAAAGAGTGTGCCCAGCGCCTGGGTTTGTCTCGACGCAAGTGTCAGTTTGAACCCATGGGTCTGGGAGGTGCGCCAGTGCAAGATTTCGGTCTGGTTACATGTTCAATTAAACCACGAAACTCATTTGGTCCGGTGCTTAGCACTGATACTGTTGTCGTAAGTAATATAACTAGCAACTTACCTACAGTAACCTTATCAAACAAAGTTATCAATAATTTCAAAAATCTAGAGTTAGCTGACCCGAACTACTTTTCGGCGGCTCCAGTTGACTTGTTGATCGCAGGTGACTTATTTCCCTACATTTATGACGGTCAAAATATACTACCACGTGACCCGGGTTTGCCCGTCGCGATGCATTCCATATTCGGATATGTCATTACTGGTCAGACAGTACTGAGTGACGATTGTGAGTCAAATACAGCCTCGCTCAACTTGTTCTCTGCTAATAAAACTAGTAGTATCGATAAAATCATGAACTCTTTCTGGGAGACTGAAAACGTGCCGTATGACGTCACTAAAAAACCAGAAGATTTGTATGTCGAACAATTGTTCCAAAACGAACACAGTCGCGATACTACGGGACGTTATACAGTGAAGTACCCGTTCAAACCCAGTTTTGATCTCGGCGATTCGACTCCACAAGCGTTACGTCGTTTCAACAATTTAGAAACAAAGCTGAATCGTCTTCCGGAACTTAAGGAAGAATATAATAAATTCATGTCCGAATATGAAAGCCTTGGTCACATGACTTGCGTAGGTGATTTTGGTACTGTGGATTCTAAGTACATAATTCCTCACTTTTGTATTCTCCGACCGTCAAGTACCACGACAAAACTCCGAGTAGTTTTTGACGCCTCATGCAAAACGACAAATAATAATTCTTTAAATTCAGTCGTTTACGCCGGTCCTAAGCTTCAAGCAGATATTAATGAGATTTTAATAAATTTTCGTATACATGAAATTTGCTTGTCAAGTGACATTTGTAAAATGTTTCGAATGACCTTGATCGAAAAATCTCAACGCAATTACCAACACATCTTGTGGAGGTTTCAACCTGATCAACCTTTAAAGGTGTATGAGTTAAACACGATCACATACGGCGTTGCTAGCAGTCCGTACCTAGCGATCCGAGTCCTGCATCAACTGGCTGACGACGACTGCGAGAAGTATCCTTTAGCGAGCAAGGTTCTAAAAAAGGGTTTCTTCGTCGATGACCTTCTGTGGTCAGTGAGCAGCTATGATGAAGCAGCTAGGCTACAGGATGAACTGTTAGAGTTGCTGAGTGGAGGAGGATTTCTGCTTCGTAAGTGGGCCAGCAACTGTCCCCAGGTACTGGCTCGGGTTCCAGCTGATCACCGCGAAACGCCCATTGCATTCGAGGATGACAAGGACCTATCCATAAAAGTTTTAGGTCTGCAGTGGCGACCCGCCGAAGATGTGTTTTCCTTCGTATTCCATCCACTTCCAGCTTCACAGGCGATCACCAAGCGTAGTGTCTTGTCACAGATAGGTCGTCAGTATGATCCCTTAGGTTTCGTGGCTCCTTGCATATTCTACGCGAAATGCTTCATGCAGAAACTCTGGCTCCAACAGCTGGGTTGGGATGAGCGGCTGCCTCCGGAACTAGAAAAGGAGTGGCTCACCTACATGTCAGAGCTCCCGCTATTGTCGAATTTTAGCCACGAGCGCCAGGTTACTGTCAAACAGCACAGCTACTACCAGATACTAGGATTCTGCGATGCTTCAGTTCAAGGAATAGCTGCGGTCATCTATTTGCGTAGTTTTAACAATCAAGGTGATTCGAAGGTCAGTCTGGTCATTGCAAATCCAAGGTTGCACCCTTGAAGACAGTGACCATTCCACGTCTCGAGCTAATGGCTGCGCATTTGTTAGTCAAGTTAGTCAAATATACGAAGTCAATATTGTCTGAACGAATTCCTGTTCATGAAATACTCTTGTTTACCGATTCCTCTGTGGTGCTGAGTTGGTTGAATACACCCAGTTACAACCTCAAAACCTTTGTGGCTTCGCGTGTCTCCAAAATCTTAGAGACCGTGCAAAGCGATTGTTGGTTTCACGTGAGCGGCGCGTCCAACCCCGCTGACGTGTGCTCGCGCGGAGCGCTACCTTCCGTGCTGTTATCGACAGCGGAGTGGCTCGGAGGACCGAACTGGCTAGACGCACCAAGAGAGAATTGGCCAGTAAAATCAATTGATCAATTTAAATCGGCAAATGTGCCAGAACTCAAAATTCCATGCGCGACTTTGGCTCAAACTAGCGTGCAAAACACAACACGTGACTCAAATCTTGTTTATAATTTAACTGAAAAATATTCGAGTTTTAGCAAACTTCAAAATGTCTTAGCTCGTTGTTTTCAATTTATTAACAATTGTAGATCGACGAAGTCTAATAGGAACACAGGTCCTTCGTCTCTATCAGATTTAAAGAACGCACACGATGTGCTCATTAAATCCGTTCAGCGAGAGCATTTTGCAGCTGATATCCAAGCAATTTCCAATGGTTACAGCTGTAGTTCTTCACTTAAAAGGTTAGCACCTTATGTCGACCCCCTCGGTTTTCTCAGGGTGGGGGGTAGGTTGTCTTTCGCCGAACTACCGTATCAAAAGAAGTATCCATTATTGCTTCCTAAAAAGTGCAACTTTACAAAAATTCTTATCGACTATTTTCATAAAATTTATTTACATATCGGTCCGCGTACATTGCAATTAAACGATTATTTGCACACGCTGCAGCAGCGACAAAATGGCATAGGAATTGTCGTAATATTCAAGTTGATGAACTCGTTCTTATGCATGCTGACGCTCCTCCGCTTCAATGGCATCTCGGTCATGTGACGGAACTTTATCCAGGAGCTGATGGAGTTGTACGGGTGGTAAAAGTAAAAATCCAGAATGGCGAATACACGCGACCCGTTGTAAAGCTTAGACCACTTCCAATGGAATTAGATTCAGCATAATTTTTATTTTCCTTTGTTTCTTTGCATGAATTTGACGCAAGAAGGTGTCAAGTTTATGACAATTTTAGGTTCGAAATAAGTCATTTATTTTACTCAATTTACAGCTACACGTGTTTAGTTCACTAAGTCAACAAATACTTACACTATACAGTCCACTTACCTTATTCAATACCATCCCTGGTTTTGTTTGTAAACTGGGGAATCTGGGGTAGATTCCCGGTGGGGGGTTTATGTACGTTACATTGGGCAGATATAATTAGTAATATGTGCATTAAAACCTCCTGCACATATCAAAAACATACTGGCTGAATGAACATTCCGCTTTCTCCCGCACGGCGGCGCCACCAGTCAGTTGCGCAAAATTGACAGCTCGAAATGAATGCCGGCCGGCGCGCGCTCTTTTAAATTATTCATAAAAAACTCTGAAAGTGCTGTGATTGTGTCTTAAATGTGTCCCTGGGACTGAGGAATAGAGCCAGAACAAACTGTAAGTGAAACCTATATCTTGCCCAATTCGGTTTTGCTAATTATTTTCAATATTCAAATGTCGTAGTTCAAACAAATAGTATAATTATGGTCAAAAAATCGTTAAAATCAAAAAACGCTAGTTTTTGTAAAACCTCTTTATATATCTCATATAAATCTTCATAGGCTTTTAGAAAAGCAACTTGTGTACGAACAATATCTGACACAAAAATCTTGCAATAATATGTGATAACACTATTTCTATGAAAGAAAGAAAAGAAAGAAGAAAAAGATGCGTGACAAAAAAAAATAGTTATGCATGTCACGAAATGGTATGGTCCCAAATCACAAATCAGCAATCTGCCTGTCTCGCGAACGGCGCTGTGGCTGTTAGGACGTGTTAGATATTTTTGCACGCTCCTCTGTGGCAGACATTAATGTAGGTAGTGTTTGTATTTGCAGATGCAAGTCGTGGCAGCGCGGCGACCCGCTGCGGCTGTTGCGGCAGATGGTGGTGCGCTCCCTGCTGGCAGAGAAGCTCGTCGTCAACAACGACATCGCCAGCGCCTACGTCACGCTCGGCCCGCAAGTCGACAAGTCAGTGCTTATGCCGATACCCTCGTAACAATATCATCATCATCCCAGTCCATGTACGTCCCACTGCTGGGCACAGCCCTCCTCTCTTGGAATCGTGGGTTCAAACCCCGGTTCGCACCCCTGAGTTTTTTGTAATTCATGTGTGAATCCTGCACAAACCTGCGAAGCGATTCAATGGTGCGTGTGAAGTTTCCAATCCGCACTGGGCTCGCGTGGGAACTGGCCCATGCCCTCTTGTTCTGAGAGGAGGTCTGTGTCCAGCAGTGGGACGTATACATATAAGCTAGGATGATGATATAGAACGTGTCAGGTATTTTTGCACGCTCCGCTATGACAGATATTAAAACAAGGGACTGTATGAAAGAAAAAAAGAGAAGACATTTATTCACTAACACAAATACAATAAAATTTACACAAAAAAAATGCATTAAGACAGTCATGAAAATAGTACATATGTATACAATTTTGTGTGTCCCCAAAAAGGCAAAAACGAAACGGTCGCTGACTCAGCATTATGCTGCGGCATTAAACGCCTGCAGCGCTGGTTTACCGCCAGAACCGTCTGTGACTCACGGAACGATGCACATTAACACTACTACCTATAAATAAACCACGTACATTCCCGTAATTGAAATAGGAAATAAAATTAGATTAAATTAATTATAAGTACATACCTAAAGCCCGGTTCTCATTTATCTGTCGTGTTGTGTCGTGACGCATCAAAACGGTATCGGTTTCATATACCTTTCACATTTATCTGATGCAGTGTGTTGTGACGGCTTGTGTTGTGTCGCATCACAAGCATAGAGAGGGAGAGAGAGAGACGGAGAGCATCACGACACAATACGGCAGATAAATGTGAACCGGGCTTAACCAAGAAATAAACAAATTACAACAAACAATAACT